>CAUVYR010000105.1:0-30542 GCA_963556235.1 Cryptophagus acutangulus | reverse complement strand
CGCGGTTTCGTGTAACAAGTTTTAAAAAAGACCGCCGCAAACCAAAAAAAAAATGTTTAAAATTCTCGTACTGATTTAAAATTTTATTAACCAAAAATACAAATTTTGCAAGCCAATTTTCTATTTATAAAACAATATAGCTTGCTGCAGTTCCATATACGCGGTTGAACATAACAAGTTTTAAAAAATACCGCCGCAAACCGAAAAAAATGTTTAAAATTCTCGTACCGACTTAAATTTTTATTAACCAAAAATACAATTTTTGTAAGCCAAATTTCCATCTAAAAAATTAGCTTGCTGCAGTTCTATATACGCGGTTGCATATGACAAGTTTTTAAAAAGACCGCCGCAAACCAAAAAAAATGTTTAAAATTTTCGTACTGATTTAAATTTTTATTAACCAAAAATAAAAATTTTGCAAACCAAATTTCTATTTAAAAAATAATATAGCTTGCTGCAGTTCCATATACGCGGTTGAACATAACAAGTTTTAAAAAATACCGCCGCAAACCAAAAAAAATGTTTAAAATTTTCGTACTGATTTAAAATTTTATTAACCAAAAATACGATTTTTGTAAGCCAAATTTCCATCTAAAAACTAATATAGCTTGCAGCAGTTCTATATACGTAGTTGAACATAACAAGTTTTGAAAAATACCGCCGCAAACCGAAAAAAATGTTTAAAATTCTCGTACTGATTTAAATTTTTATTAACCAAAAATACGATTTATGCAAGCATAACTTTTATCTAAAAAAAATATAGCTTGCTGCAGTTGTATATACGCGGTTGCGTATAACAAGTTTTAAAAAAAAACCGCCGCAAACCGAAAAAAAATGTTTAAAATTCTCGTACTGATTTAAATTTTTATTAACCAAAACTACAAATTATGCAAGCCAAATTTCTATTTAAAAAATAATATAGCTTGCTGCAGTTATATATACGCGGTGGAACATGACAAGTTTTGAAAAATACCGCCGCAAACCGACAAAAATGTTTAAAATTCTCGTACTGATTTAAATTTTTATTAACCAAAAATACGATTTATGCAAGCCTAATTTTTATCTAAAAAATAATATAGCTTGCTGCAGTGCTATATACGCGGTTGCGTATAACAAGTTTTAAAAAAAAACCGCCGCAAACCGAAAAAAATGTTTAAAATTCTCGTACTGATTTAAAATTTTGTTAACCAAATATATGATTTTTGCAAGTCAAATTTACATCTAAAAAATAATATAGCTTGCTGCAGTTCTATATATGCGGTTGCATATGACAAGTTTTAAAAAAGACCGCCGCAAACCAAAAAAAAATGTTTAAAATTCTCGTACGGATTTAAAATTTTATTAACCAAAAATACAAATTGTGCAAGCCAATTTTCTATTTATAAAACAATATAGCTTGCTGCAGTTCCATATACGCGGTTGAACATAACAAGTTTTAAAAAATACCGCCGCAAACCGAAAAAAATGTTTAAAATTCTCGTACCGATTTAATTTTTTATTAACCAAAAATACGATTTTTGCAAGCCTAATTTTTATCTAAAAAATAATATAGCTTGCTGCAGTGCTATATACGCGGTTTCGTATCACAAGTTTTAAAAAAAACCGCCGCAAACCAAAAAAAAATGTTTAAAATTCTGGTACTGATTTAAAATTTTATTAACCAAAAATACAATTTTTGCAAGCCAAATTTCCATCTAAAAATAATTTAGCTTGCTGCAGTTCTATATACGCGGTTGCATATGACAAGTTTTTAAAAAGACCGCCGCAAACCAAAAAAAAATGTTTAAAATTTTCGTACTGATTTAAATTTTTATTAACCAAAAATAAAAATTTTGCAAGCCAAATTTCTATTTAAAAAATAATATAGCTTGCTGCAGTTCCATATACGCGATTGAACATAACAAGTTTTGAAAAATACCGCCGCAAACCAAAAAAAATGTTTAAAATTCTCGTACTGATTTATAATTTTATTAACCAAAAATACGATTTTTGTAAGCCAAATTTCCATCTAAAAACTAATATAGCTTGCAGCAGTTCTATATACGCGGTTGAACATAACAAGTTTTGAAAAATACCGCCGCAAACCGAAAAAAATGTTTAAAATTCTCGTGCTGATTTAAATTTTTATTAATCAAAAATACGATTTTTGCAAGCCAAATTTGTATTTAAAAAATAATATAGCTTGCTGCAGTTCCATATACGTGGTTGAACATGACAAGTTTTGAAAAATACCGCCGCAAACCGAAAAAAATGTTTAAAATTCTCGTACCGATTTAAATTTTTATTAACCAAAAATACGATTATTGTAAGCCAAATTTCCATCTAAAAACTAATATAGCTTGCAGCAGTTCTATATACGCGGTTGAACATAACAAGTTTTGAAAAATACCGCCGCAAACCGAAAAAAATGTTTAAAATTCTCGTACCGATTTAAATTTTTATTAACCAAAAATACGATTTTTGCAAGCCTAATTTTTATCTAAAAAATAATATAGCTTGCTGCAGTGCTATATACGCGGTTTCGTATCACAAGTTTTAAAAAAAACCGCCGCAAACCAAAAAAAAATGTTTAAAATTCTCGTACCGATTTAAATTTTTATTAACCAAAAATACGATTTTTGCAAGCCTAATTTTTATCTAAAAAATAATATAGCTTGCTGCAGTGCTATATACGCGGTTTCGTATCACAAGTTTTAAAAAAAACCGCCGCAAAGCAAAAAAAAATGTTTAAAATTCTCGTACTGATTTAAAATTTTATTAACCAAAAATACAATTTTTGCAAGCCAAATTTCCATCTAAAAAATAATTTAGCTTGCTGCAGTTCTATATACGCGGTTGCATATGACAAGTTTTTAAAAAGACCGCCGCAAACCAAAAAAAAATGTTTAAAATTTTCGTACTGATTTAAATTTTTATTAATCAAAAATAAAAAATTTGCAAGCCAAATTTCTATTTAAAAAATAATATAGCTTGCTGCAGTTCCATATACGCGGTTGAACATAACAAGTTTTGAAAAATACTGCCGCAAACCAAAAAAAATGTTTAAAATTCTCGTACTGATTTAAAATTTTATTAACCAAAAATACGATTTTTGTAAGCCAAATTTCCATCTAAAAACTAATATAGCTTGCAGCAGTTCTATATACGCGGTTGAACATAACAAGTTTTGAAAAATACCGCCGCAAACCGAAAAAAATGTTTAAAATTCTCGTACTGATTTAAATTTTTATTAATCAAAAATACGGTTTTTGCAAGCCAAATTTGTATTTAAAAAATAATATAGCTTGCTGCAGTTCCATATACGTGGTTGAACATGACAAGTTTTAAAAAATACCGCCGCAAACCGAAAAAAATGTTTAAAATTCTCGTACCGATTTAAATTTTTATTAACCAAAAATACGATTTTTGTAAGCCAAATTTCCATCTAAAAACTAATATAGCTTGCAGCAGTTCTATATACGCGGTTGAACATAACAAGTTTTGAAAAATACCGCCGCAAACCGAAAAAAATGTTTAAAATTCTCGTGCTGATTTAAATTTTTATTAACCAAAAATACGATTTTTGCAAGCCAAATTTCTATTTAAAAAATAATATAGCTTGCTGCAGTTCCATATGCGCGGTTGAACATGACAAGTTTTGAAAAATACCGCCGCAAACCGAAAAAAATGTTTAAAATTCTCGTACTGATTTAAATTTTTATTAACCAAAAATACGATTTTTGCAAGCCAAATTTCCATCTAAAAAATAATATAGCTTGCTGCAGTTCTATATATGCGGTTGCATATGACAAGTTTTAAAAAAGACCGCCGCAAACCAAAAAAAATGTTTAAAATTTTCGTTCTGATTTAAATTTTTATTAACCAAAAATAAAAATTTTGCAAGCCTAATTTTTATCTAAAAAATAATAAAGCTTGCTGCAGTGCTATATACGCGGTTTCGTATAACAAGTTTTAAAAAAAAACCGCCGCAAACCGAAAAAAAATGTTTAAAATTCTCGTACTGATTTAAAATTTTATTAACCAAAAATACGATTTTTGTAAGCCAAATTTTCATCTAAAAAATAATATAGCTTGCAGCAGTTCTATATCCGCGGTTGAACATGACAAGTTTTGAAAAATACCGCGGCAAACCGAAAAAAATGTTTGAAATTATCGTACTGATTTAAATTTTTATTAACCAAAAATACGATTTTTGCAAGCCTAATTTTCATCTAAAAATAATTTAGCTTGCTGCAGTTCTATATACGCCGTTGCGTATAACAAGTTTTAAAAAAGACCGCCGCAAACCAAAAAAAATGTTTAAAATTCTCGTACTGATTTAAATTTTTATTAACCAAAAATACAAATTTTGCAAGCCAAATTTTTATTTAAAAAATAATATAGCTTGCTGCAGTTATATATACGCGGTGGAACATAACAAGGTTGGAAAAATACCGCCGAAAACCGAAAAAAAAGTTTAAAATTCTGGTACTGATTTAAATTTTTATTAACCAAAAATACGATTTATGCAAGCCTAACTTTCATCTAAAAAATAATATAGCTTGCTGCAGTTCTATATACGCGGTTGCTTATAACAAGTTTTAAAAAAGACAGCCGCAAACCGAAAAAAAATGTTTAAAATTCTCGTACTGATTTAAAATTTTATTAACCAAAAATACGATTTTTGCAAGCCAAATTTCCATCTAAAATATAATATAGCTTGCTGCAGTTCTATATATGCGGTTGCATATGACAAGTTTAAAAAAAAACCGCCGCAAACCGAAAAAAAATGTTTAAAATTCTCGTACTGATTTAAAATTTTATTAACCAAAAATACAAATTTTGCAAGCCAAATTTTTATTTAAAAAATAATATAGCTTGCTGCAGTTCCATATACGCGGTTGAACATGACAAGTTTTGAAAAATACCGCCGCAAACCGAAAAAAATGTTTAAAATTCTCGTGCTGATTTAAAATTTTATTAACCAAAAATACGATTTTTGTAAGCCAAATTTCCATCTAAAAACTAATATAGCTTGCAGCAGTTCTATATACGCAGTTGAACATAACAAGTTTTAAAAAATACCGCCGCAAACCGAAAAAAATGTTTAAAATTCTCGTACCGATTTAAATTTTTATTAACCAAAAATACGATTTTTGCAAGCCTAATTTTTATCTAAAAAATAATATAGCTTGCTGCAGTGCTATATACGCGGTTTCGTATCACAAGTTTTAAAAAAAACCGCCGCAAACCAAAAAAAAAATGTTTAAAATTCTCGTACTGATTTAAAATTTTATTAACCAAAAATACAATTTTTGTAAGCCAAATTTCCATCTAAAAAATAATTTAGCTTGCTGCAGTTCTATATACGCGGTTGCATATGACAAGTTTTTAAAAAGACCGCCGCAAACCAAAGAAATGTTTAAAATTTTCGTACTGATTTAAATTTTTATTAACCAAAAATAAAAATTTTGCAAGCCAAATTTCTATTTAAAAAATAATATAGCTTGCTGCAGTTCCATATACGCGGTTGAACATAACAAGTTTTGAAAAATACCGCCGCAAACCAAAAAAAATGTTTAAAATTCTCGTACTGATTTAAAATTTTATTAACCAAAAATACGATTTTTGTAAGCCAAATTTCCATCTAAAAACTAATATAGCTTGCAGCAGTTCTATATACGCGGTTGAACATAACAAGTTTTGAAAAATACCGCCGCAAACCGAAAAAAATGTTTAAAATTCTCGTGCTGATTTAAACTTTTATTATTAACCAAAAATACAATTTTTGCAAGCCAAATTTCTATTTAAAAAATAATATAGCTTACTGCAGTTCCATATACGCGGTTGAACATAACAAGTTTTGAAAAATACCGCCGCAAACCGAAAACAATGTTTAAAATTCTCGTACTGATTTAAATTTATATTAACCAAAAATACGATTTATGCAAGCATAACTTTTATCTAAAAAAAATATAGCTTGCTGCAGTTGTATATACGCGGTTGCGTATAACAAGTTTCAAAAAGACAGCCGCAAACCGAAAAAAAATGTTTAAAATTCTCGTACCGATTTAAATTTTTATTAACCAAAAATACGATTTTTGCAAGCCTAATTTTTATCTAAAAAATAATATAGCTTGCTGCAGTGCTATATACGCGGTTGCGTATAACAAGTTTTAAAAAAAAACCGCCGCAAACCGAAAAAAATGTTTAAAATTTTCGTACTGATTTAAATTTTTATTAACCAAAAATACGATTTATGCAAGCCTAACGTTTATCTAAAAAATAACATAGCTTGCTGCAGTTTTATATTTGCGGTTGCGTATAACAAGTTTTAAAAAAGACAGCCGCAAACCGAAAAAAAATGTTTAAAATTCTCGTACTGATTTAAAATTTTGTTAACCAAAAATACGATTTTTGCAAGTCAAATTTACATCTAAAAAATAATATAGCTTGCTGCAGTTCTATATATGCGGTTGCATATGACAAGATTTAAAAAAGACCGCCGCAAACCAAAAAAAAAAATTTAAAATTCTCGTACTGATTTAAAATTTTATTAACCAAAAATACAAATTTTGCAAGCCAATTTTCTATTTATAAAACAATATAGCTTGCTGCAGTTCCATATACGCGGTTGAACATAACAAGTTTTAAGAAATACCGCCGCAAACCGAAAAAAATGTTTAAAATTCTCGTACCGATTTAAATTTTTATTAACCAAAAATACGATTTTTGCAAGCCTAAATTTTATCTAAAAAATAATGTAGCTTGGTGCAGTGCTATATACGCGGTTTCGTATAACAAGTTTTAAAAAAAACCGCCGCAAACCAAAAAAAAAATGTTTAAAATTCTCGTACTGATTTAAAATTTTATTAACCAAAAATACAATTTTTGCAAGCCAAATTTCCATCTAAAAAATAATTTAGCTTGCTGCAGTTCCATATACGCGGTTGAACATAACAAGTTTTGAAAAATACCGCCGCAAACCGAAAAAAATGTTTAAAATTCTCGTGCTGATTTAAATTTTTATTAACCAAAAATACGATTTTTGCAAGCCAAATTTCTATTTAAAAAATAATATAGCTTGCTGCAGTTCCATATGCGCGGTTGAACATGACAAGTTTTAAAAAATACCGCCGCAAACCGAAAAAAATGTTTAAAATTCTCGTACTGATTTAAATTTTTATTAACCAAAAATACGATTTTTGCAAGCCAAATTTCCATCTAAAAAATAGTTTAGCTTGCTGCAGTTCTATATACGCGGTTGCATATAACAAGTTTTTTAAAAGACCGCCGCAAACCGAAAAAAATATTTGAAATTATCGTACTGATTTAAATTTTTATTAACCAAAAATACGATTTATGCAAGCCTAACTTTCATCTAAAAAATAATATAGCTTGCTGCAGTTCTATATACGCGGTTTCGTATAACAAGTTTTAAAAAAAAACCGCCGCAAACCGAAAAAAAATGTTTAAAATTCTCGTACTGATTTAAAATTTTATTAACCAAAAATACGATTTTTGTAAGCCAAATTTTCATCTAAAAAATAATATAGCTTGCAGCAGTTCTATATCCGCGGTTGAACATGACAAGTTTTGAAAAATACCGCGGCAAACCGAAAAAAATGTTTGAAATTATCGTACTGATTTAAATTTTTATTAACCAAAAATACGATTTTTGCAAGCCTAATTTTCATCTAAAAATAATTTAGCTTGCTGCAGTTCTATATACGCCGTTGCGTATAACAAGTTTTAAAAAAGACCGCCGCAAACCAAAAAAAATGTTTAAAATTCTCGTACTGATTTAAATTTTTATTAACCAAAAATACAAATTTTGCAAGCCAAATTTTTATTTAAAAAATAATATAGCTTGCTGCAGTTATATATACGCGGTGGAACATGACAAGGTTGGAAAAATACCGCCGAAAACCGAAAAAAAAGTATAAAATACTCGTACTGATTTAAATTTTTATTAACCAAAAATACGATTTATGCAAGCCTAACTTTCATCTAAAAAATAATATAGCTTGCTGCAGTTCTATATACGCGGTTGCTTATAACAAGTTTTAAAAAAGACAGCCGCAAACCGAAAAAAAATGTTTAAAATTCTCGTACTGATTTAAAATTTTATTAACCAAAAATACGATTTTTGCAAGCCAAATTTCCATCTAAAATATAATATAGCTTGCTGCAGTTCTATATATGCGATTGCATATGACAAGTTTAAAAAAAAACCGCCGCAAACCGAAAAAAAATGTTTAAAATTCTCGTACTGATTTAAAATTTTATTAACCAAAAATACAAATTTTGCAAGCCAAATTTTTATTTAAAAAATAATATAGCTTGCTGCAGTTCCATATACACGGTTGAACATGACAAGTTTTGAAAAATACCGCTACAAACCGAAAAAAATGTGTAAAATTCTCGTACCGATTTAAATTTTTATTAACCAAAACTACGATTTTTGCAAGCCTAATTTTTATCTAAAAAATAATATAGCTTGCTGCAGTGCTATATATGCGGTTGCGTATAACAAGTTTTAAAAAAAAACCGCCGCAAACCAAAAAAAAATGTTTAAAATTCTCGTACTGATTTAAAATTTTATTAACCAAAAATACGATTTTTGCAAGCCAAATTTTTATCTAAAAAATAATTTAGCTTGCTGCAGTTCTATATACGCGGTTGCATGTGACAAGTTTTTAAAAAGACCGCCGCAAACCAAAAAAAATGTTTAAAATTTTCGTACTGATTTAAATTTTTATTAATCAAACATACAAATTTTGCAAGCCAAATTTTTATTTAAAAAATAATATAGCTTGCTGCAGTTCCATATACGCGGTTGAACATAACAAGTTTTGAAAAATACCCCAGCAAACCAAAAAAAAATGTTTAAAATTCTCGTACTGATTTAAAATTTTATTAACCAAAAATACGATTTTTGCAAGACAAATTTCCATCTAAAAAATAATATAGCTTGCTGCAGTTCTATATATGCGGTTGCATATGACAAGTTTAAAAAAAAACCGCCGCAAACCGAAAAAAAATGTTTAAAATTCTCGTACTGATTTAAATTTTTATTAACCAAAAATACCTATTTATCACCTTTTTTTTCTGTTCGGCCCCGCTAGCTCTTGTGCTGGTCCTTTGCTCCAGGATATCGAAATCGTTCACCATGTCTAGCAGCTCTGGGTACCGGTCCCTGTACATCTTCTGGATGCTTTGATTCATGCTCCTTTCTTGTGGGCTTATAATCACCACCTTGACCACCTCGTCCTTTGTGTTTACAGGGTTTCCTACCTTCACTTCGACTGTTTTGTATGCGTCCTCGCTCCATATTTTTCCAGCTACCTCTTTCCATTTTTCAAAACTGTCTATTTCTTCCACACTGTTTACTGGTGTATGCTGTTTCCCCATGTAGTCCCTTAGCCTGGTTTGTGTTTCTTCCAGCTTCTTTCTAAGGGCACTTATTTCATCCTCATCTTTTCTTAAGTTTATTTCCTTTGTCTTAAGGTCCCGCTGCTTTAGCCGGATTGCTTTCCACTCCTCAGCTAGTCTACTGTCATTGTCTTTGTTTGTTGTATTTCGGGTCGTTTCACTGTAATGAAGTTAGACTTCATTGGGAGCCTTCAGCGACAGAGTGGGGGGTCGAAACGGGTCGCTGGCGAACGGGCGCCAGCGAGAGGGACTGGGAGCGCTCAGACGTTGTTGAACTGGCAAGTGAGATACGTACTGAAGCAGTGAGTTTTGCGTAAAAAGGCGAATTGTGAGACATTGGGAATTGTGTAACATTGGGATCAAGCGAGGAGTAATATTTGGAAAAGGTATTTACGGGTTAAATTAGACGGGTTAATTTGGTGGGTTTTGGATTGTTTTGGGTTTGGAAGTTTTCTCCTCAAAACGTGCGACACGTGGGTTTTGAGGTTAGAATTCCGACAGGGGTTTCAGGGGGCCCGAAGGGTGTTCTGGGGAGGAACTACCCACGCGGAGTTTGCGTTGGGTGTTACCGGCGAATGGTTCTAGGGTGTAAGTGTAAAAATTAATACATTTGGTAGTAACTTGTTTTATGTTTTAGCTGAGCAATAAACCGGCCCGGACGGGATTTAAATTATTTTGTTCGTTTCATTCAATTCTCCTGGCATTGCGTTTCCTAGTAGAATTCCTGCTATCCTTCACTAGCTACTCGGCCCGGTATCGTGGATACTGGATCGCAGAATTGCACAGCAGCTAATTAGCTGGTGTGTAAATAACAGAGACAACTGTATAAATCTGGCGCCCGAGCATTCTAACAACTAAGGGGAGCGCTAGAGCCCCTTCACGGAAAGGGTCGTCACAAATTGGCGCCCGAGCAGGGACTTATTTAGCTGACTAGGAAGTGCACGAATAGTATTGAGGGTGAAGCGAGGTTTGTTGTGTCAGTGGGTGTCTTTTGTTGGGTTGTGGGGTAATTGCGGCCGTGTAGTGTGGCGTTGGAAGGCTACTGCGGCCGGATTGTCGTAGTGGGGCCCCAAACTGATACAGGGTCGGACTTGCCCATTTGGGGGCCCACAAAATTTCGACAGGGCCGGACTTGCCCATTTGGGGGGCCCAAATTGTTGAAGTTTTGGTGTCCTCTCTGCGTTAATAAGTTTTTTTTTAAGAAGCCGGTGGAAAAGGGTGACTGACGCCGACGGGTTGCGAGCCAGGTGTGGTTGAGCCGCGGATTATGGGGAAAAGACGCAACTCCACGCCAACCCTGCAGGTTCCAACTACTGTGGCTACCACTATGGGCGATACCATTCAGTGGTTGTACGGGTTACAGAAGCCGGCGTTGGTTGCGGAAGCGCTGAAATTTCAGCTGAACGCGCAAGGGACCGTGGGGGAGCTGAAACGCCGGATCAGCGTGTACTTGCTAGATGGAATTGTAAGCCCTGCAGTTCCACCCCGGACGCTGGCGCCAATGTGGCCAGGTCCCGCCGAAGCGACGCCTACCGATAACTTGGGGGCGCGGACAGTGGAGGAGGAGACCCCAACTGGGTCGACAGAGGGCCCGAGGCCTGTTAACCCGAGTGGGGGCAAGCGGTTGACTTCCCAGGTGGTCCGCCAATGGGCTGTGCGGTTTGATGGGAAGTCTGACCCCGCCGCGTTCCTGGAACGGCTGAGCGACATATGTCGACTTGACGGGTACGCCGACCCGACTCAGCTGATCCCGGTTATGACGGAGTTGCTGGATGGGACAGCGTTATTGTGGTACCGCAATAACGTGGAAGAGTGGCAAACATGGCCCGAGTTCCAGGAAGCTTTCCGGCAACAATTCTTGGGAAGCCACTACGAGATCCGACTCGAAATGGAAATTACCAGTCGAGTCCAGCGGTATGGAGAATCGGGGGCCGATTACATCATCGCCGTGCAAACGTTAATGCGACGACATGGGGCCATGAGTAAGGAGCGGCAACTCTACTGGCTGCACCGAAATTTACGCCCGGAATACCAGGCTTACATCCGTCCTCAGGATTTTCACACCATAGCGGAGCTGTCGGCGATGGTACGCCAATTCGAAGGTTTACCGAAACCCAACACAAGCTCGTACGGACCCACCGTCCGTACTGGCTCCCCCGCCCCGCGCAGTCCGTCTCCTTCGCGTTTGGAAGGAAATTCCGGAAATAGTGCGCGAAGGGTCGCGTTCCAGACTACACTGACATGTTGGCAGTGTGGGGAAAGTGGACATATGCGATCGGAATGTCGCAATCCCCGGAAACTGATTTGTGGCCAGTGTGGTCGGGAAGGGGTATCGGCCCGCGATTGCGGATGCCGGTCGGGAAACCAATAGGGAACGATTCGACAGGGCCAATCAAACCGTTCCCGGTGTATTGCCCGTCATCAGCCGCCATGCACCCAGACCCCCGATTATTTGTGCAAACGCACGTTGAAGGCCAAGAATTCTTGGCCCTACTCGACACGGGGTCTGTGTTTTCATACGTCAGCACCACGGTGGTACATCGGTGTCCCAGCTTGGTGATGCAGCCCGTGGGCCATTCGGTCCGTTTGGCCAATGGAAACGTCATCGTTGCGCAAGGGATGTATGACGTGAAGCTGGTGGTTGGTACTAGGGAGTGCCAACAAACGTTTCGGCTGTTACCGGATCTGGCCAATGACATCATTTTTGGGATGGACTTCATAGCGGTGCATCCACAACTACTTTGCCGGAAGTTGGGGGTCGACTTACCTTTACTCCCTCTACCAGCTACGTCTCCCGCCATCATGGACATGGCTCCTCAAGCGGACGCGCTCACCGGTGAGGAACAGGGATTTTTGGAGCGTTTCCTTCGGGACGAATTGCCCCAATTCGACAGAGTGGCCGGGACGACACAGTTGGTGACTCACGCGATTCGACTGGTCAACACTGCGCCGATCAAACAGAGGTACCGTCCGCAGAATCCCCGTATGCAAGCCGTGATCGACGAGGAAGTCGACGAAATGCTGTGACAGGGTGTGATTGAACCGTCCAAAAGTCCGTGGAGTTCGCCGGTGGTCATCGTTAAGAAGAAAGATGGTAAGCCCCGGTTTTGCATTGATTTTAGGAAGGTCAATGAGGTGACCCAGAAGGATGCATACCCATTACCTTATATTCAGGCGATTTTGGATAAGCTCCGGGGGGCCAGGTACATATCCAGCCTGGACCTGAAACAGGGCTACTGGCAGATCCCATTAGCCCATGCCAGCAAACCCATCACAGCGTTCACCGTACCGGGACGCGGCCTATTCCAGTTCCGCGTTATGCCGTTTGGGTTGCATTCGGCGCCCGCTACATTTCAACGTCTTCTAGATCGGATTTTGGGTCCAGAGATGGAGCATCGTGCACTGGCGTACCTCGATGACTACATCGTGTTGGGTAAAACTCTGGACGAGCACTTGGGCAACTTAGCGGAGGTGTTTCGCCGGATGAGATCGGCAAACTTACGTCTGAATCCCGAGAAGTGTAAGTTTGGGCAGCGGTCGGTGAAGTATTTGGGTCACGTTGTTACGGAGGCGGGAATCCACACCGATCCTGACAAGGTCGCCGCCATCCTCGAAATTCCGGCACCACACCATCTGAAAAGTTTGCGGCGATTTTTGGGCGTAGTCTCCTGGTATCGGCGATTTATACCAGAGTTTTCCACCATAGTGGCGCCACTAAACTCACTACTCAAGAAGAGTCAACGGTGGCAGTGGACCGACGCACAGGATACTGCGTTCGTCCGGTTGAAGCAGTGTTTGACTCAGGCGCCCGTACTAATTTGCCCTAATTTTTCAGTGCCTTTTGTCCTTCAGACCGATGCTTCCGATCATGGCCTGGGCGTGGCCCTGACACAGACGATTGACGGAGCGGACCATGTAGTTGCCTATGCTAGCCGGACGTTGTCTACCCCAGAGCGTAATTACTCTGTTACCGAAAAGGAGTGTCTGGCTATTGTCTGGGGGATCGAGAAGATGCGGCCTTACTTGGAGGGATACCGGTTTACGGTGTTAACCGATCACCAGTCGCTGCGCTGGCTACACTCGATCAAGAGTCCAGCGGGACGGCTGGCTCGTTGGAGCATTTTTCTCCAACAATTTGATTTTGAGATTCAGTATCGTAAAGGCGTACTGAATCGATTAGCCGACGCACTTTCTAGGGACCCATTGCCAATCCGCCGTCCGGAGGGTGACTGTGCCGAATTGGGCCCGACGCCAGAGTCCACTTGTGCGTGGTATTCGGGCAAGTTGTCGGAGGTGCAGACGAGACCGGAAGCTTTCCCGGATTTCTGTGTTCGAGAGGGAAGGTTGTATCGTCACTTTTGGGAGGCAAAAGACTTGCGTGAAGTCGAGCTGGCCGATCCATGGAAACTGTGTGTTCCAAGTGACAGGCGTCGTCAACTGCTCATTGAGAATCACGATGCACCTACCGCCGGTCACCTGGGGGTCGCGAAGACTATTGCGCGAGTCGCCGACAAGTATTATTGGCCGGGGATGTTTCGGGACATTACTAAATATGTCCGACATTGTTTAGTGTGTCAGCGCTACAAACCTAGTCAACAGCAGACCCCGGGGAAAATGCAGCCGTCGGTTTGTTCGGAACCATGGGACACCGTTAGTACGGATCTGATTGGCCCGCTGCCTAAATCGGCTAAAGGCAATCGATTTATTGTGATCTTCCAGGATAGGTTCACGAAATGGGTTCAGTTTCGTGCCCTTAGAACTGCCACCGCTCGGAACGTTACTCAAGCGCTGTTTGAGGAGGTCATCTGCCGGTTTGGTTGTCCGAGAACAGTGTTGAGCGATAATGGGGCTCAGTTTACAAGTCGACTGTTTAAGGAGATGGTCAAGTCATCTGGAGGCCAACACCGCTTCACGCCACCATACACCCCGCAGGCAAACCCCGTTGAACGAGCTAATCGGACATTGAAAACAATGATCGCGCAGTTTTGCGAAGGCGACCATCGACGGTGGGACGTGCACTTACCGGACTTCATGCTGGCATTGAATAGTTCCAAGCATGAATCCACGGGTTTCACTCCGGCAATGTTGAATTTTGGCCGGGAACTACAACTACCTAGCGCGGTGGAACGTGGAGATGCCGCCCTGGGGAGCGAGGGTTCGGGAGATGAGCCTGCGCACCTAAGCCGGTTGGGAAAACTTCGGGAGACGTATGAGCTAGTGCGACTAAAATTAGGTCGGGCTTTTGATTCCCAGAGTCGCTATTATAATCTTCGGCGACGCGACTGGAAATGCCATTTGGGGGATAGGGTTATGAAGGTGGACCATCAATTGTCGTCGGCGGCCGGTGGCTTTGCCGCCAAGCTAGCCCCAAAGTATTCTGGTCCTTACACCATCACACGGGTGCGCTCTCCGGTGGTTTACGATTTGCGGGATGCGACGGGTAAACGATATCTACGGGTGCATGTGAAGGACCTTAAACCAGCGCATGAGGGTGACGTATTGGGGGATTAAAGTGTTTTGTGTGGTATTGTGATCGTATCGGTGTCTATGTGTTTGTGTATCTGTAGGTAACGGGAATGTGGGCACGTTTGGGGAACTGGTGGTATGAGAGATTAATTGTTTTTGTTTTAGATGTCAAGTTCGGACGAGGACACGTTGGTCCTCTATTGGACGGCCTCCGAAGGGGAGACCGAGGCCGAACCCGAGGAGGCAGAAGCGGCTACACCGGTGGCAGTAGTAGCCTCTCCGCCGCCGGTCTTGTCGACGGTGGGCAAGGTCGACCCGGAGGCTTGCTGGAGGTGCGGCGTTTACGGGCACCACCGCCGGGACTGCCCCAGCCCGCAGCCAGAGGGGCAACAACGGTGCTCGGCGTGCGGGAGGCCCGGGATGAGCCTGCTCTGCCGCTGCCGAGGGGGCGAACGTCTCCGGACTCGTGCCGCGGCTCGCGAACATGCACATTCTGCGCTGTTCCGCGAGTCGTTTGAGGTTGTGGAGGGGGACCTGCGTCAGGCGTGCTGGCAGTGCGGCGGGTTTGACCACTTGCGCCGGGACTGCCCGAACCCTTTCAGGGCGTTCTGTTCCCGGTGTATGCGCGTCGGGACTCTGTCCCGCGACTGCCGATGCCCACCGCTTTGTTGGAACTGGTACGTAGGCATCGACATTTTCTATTCGGTGGTCCCGCAAACTCCGCGGGAGTGTTACTCTAAAGAGGGAGGGGTGTAATGAAGTTAGACTTCATTGGGAGCCTTCAGCGACAGAGTGGGGGGTCGAAACGGGTCGCTGGCGAACGGGCGCCAGCGAGAGAGACTGGGAGCGCTCAGACGTTGTTGAACTGGCAAGTGAGATACGTACTGAAGCAGTGAGTTTTGCGTAAAAAGGCGAATTGTGAGACATTGGGAATTGTGTAACATTGGGATCAAGCGAGGAGTAATATTTGGAAAAGGTATTTACGGGTTAATCTAGACGGGTTAATTTGGTGGGTTTTGGATTGTTTTGGGTTTGGAAGTTTTCTCCTCAAAACGTGCGACACGTGGGTTTTGAGGTTAGAATTCCGACAGGGGTTTCAGGGGGCCCGAAGGGTGTTCTGGGGAGGAACTACCCACGCGGAGTTTGCGTTGGGTGTTACCGGCGAATGGTTCTAGGGTGTAAGTGTAAAAATTAATACATTTGGTAGTAACTTGTTTTATGTTTTAGCTGAGCAATAAACCGGCCCGGATGGGATTTAAATTATTTTGTTCGTTTCATTCAATTCTCCTGGCATTGCGTTTCCTAGTAGAATTCCTGCTATCCTTCACTAGCTACTCGGCCCGGTATCGTGGATACTGGATCGCAGAATTGCACAGCAGCTAATTAGCTGGTGTGTAAATAACAGAGACAACTGTATAAATCTGGCGCCCGAGCATTCTAACAACTAAGGGGAGCGCTAGAGCCCCTTCACGGAAAGGGTCGTCACATCACGTTTGTCTGCCTCAGTAAGTATGGTGATTTGCTGGACTTTTTCCTCAAGCATGCTTTCTACTTTGGCTATCCGTAGCTCCGCGCTCATTACTTCCTTGTTTTTTTCATCAATGATGTTTCTTGTCTCTGTCTTCAATTTGTCTTGTTCTGCCTTCAGCTTATCCCTCCCGTCCTGGAGAATCTTCCACTCGGCGGCTCGTATTTTGTTTCCCGTCTCCAGTTCCGTCTCCATTCTCCTCATTTCTAAGGATTTTTTTTCTGGAGAGCAGGGGTCTGTTTGTATGTCGACTTCGTACTTTGGTACTTCTGGAGCCTCCCACCTGTAGTGATCAATCCATTCTATTGCGCTCTTTCTTTTTAGCACATCGCGTTTGCGGTTTAGCATTTTCGTCGCTTCCTTGATTTCCTTTTGGGTATTGGGATGCTCTTCAACTTTTTGCGTCAGTGTCTTCATGTGGATTGCTATTGCCTCTAGGGTCTCCATAAGGACAAACGCCGTAGGGTTTTGTTTTTTGTTGCTCACCTCTACGTCGTATTCTGTAAAGGATACTTCTTGCTTTTCCTCCTTTCTTTTTTTGGCATTTAGCGAATCACATCTTCTAAGAGCGCTTGTCGCATTTAGTCTGCTATGTAGACCCAGCTCCTTGCCCGCTTCTCGAAAGGGTTTGGGCATTTTGCTCATGCCTGATTTCTTGCCATCCACGTCCATTGTGGGTGTCTTGTTTGCGTCCGTTTTCCCAGTTACCTTTGCGTGTCGTTTAGATTTGCTACTGTCGTCCTCAATGAATCGCAAATCTGTGTCCCTCCCAGACTCCGTGGGGCAGCCCGCCTTGGCGGCGGAGAAGGACTCCCCGGCTACGCCAGGACCTCCCTGGGAATTTTTTCCATAATTCGACATTTCCATATAATTTTGGAATTTTCAGGAGTTACCGCCCCGATTTGTTACTACCGCCGAATTTGTTTACTCCTCTTCCCCTCCTTGTTTTCCATTGTCATAACTATCCTACTCCTGTCCCACGCCACCGGGACATGCAAACTTTTGATTTCGGGGGTTTTTCCCCCCTAGGAGGGTTGCCAACCAAGGCTACGGAGCCCCTCCTGCCCCTTGTCGGTTTTGGTCCGCGGCGGGTATTTCATTTCACCGCTACCACCCATATCTGGGAGGCATCCCCCTATCCGCCACCGGGGGACGCGCCAGATGGGAGACCGACAACTACACACTAGAGGTGTTTATACCTAGCAATCCCATAGTATGATCAGGTAAAAAATAGGCAACCCAACCAAAGCTCATCTACAAACATAGTACTTTCGAGTAGTACATGATTTTTTCATATATCAAATAGTCGCAATTAATTTTAAAAATCGTCTTTTTAATTGCTAATTAAAAATACCCGGCTCAGAAAATTCTTAGGCAACCCTATCAAAAATGTTTTCCAACATACTTAATTTTATAAAAAATCATTTATAAGCTCTAAGCATATGGGTGTAGGTCAAATACGGTTGGATCTTAGACTAACCGTAGAATTAGACAACTCAAACTAAAGTTGATTTCAAACGCAATTGCAGGGATAGCAATACTATTGTTGAAGTACATATATGAAATCAGTTCCTAAGAAAATTAATGAACTGAAATCTATTTTGACTGAACTAAAAAGTAGAAAACAACTTGCTGCACAGGCTATAATTGATCTCGTTATTAGTTTACTTTTTTTTCGATAAGGGAAAATCTACATAAGACGCCCAGCTCTTGATGTTCAGGTGCGCTGGGTAGTGCCAGACCCTGACCGGCTAAAACCTCCTGGATTAGTTTAACTAGGTCTTGTGTAGGGTTTGAATCGCAGGACTCTAGGGTAGTACTTTATAAGAGACGGACTTTATTGGAATCCGTCATGGGTAACTCAGAAAATGTGGATTTGACGTGGATTGATGCAGATTTTCGTGAAGCTTTAATGGCAAATGCTAATAAAAGTCTGTTGCCATTATATAATTCACTTAGTGACGAGGTGAAAAACTCCATAGTGCTCAGAAATAGCTGCCGCAGAGCAGCTTCAAGAGGCAAGAAGAATAACATCGAGCACCAAAACGAGGTCAGTAGCAGGCTTTACTTGGAAGCCCTAGAAAAACTGAAGATGGTAAGAAAAACAGTAAAGGGCCAGATTTACTTGGCCAAAAGGTAAGCATTCAGGAAGCTGAATGAGGAAGTTGAGGGCAACGTATGGGAAATATCAGCTTATATCCAAGAGAATGGGTAGAGCTGCGCCCCCTGTACTGTCCAACATCCAAAGAGCGAGGATAGCGACCCAGCTGTTCCCTGCGCACAACGCTATTGTGTGGAACAAGCCTGCCAACAGCGTGTTCGAGCCAGTCACTGAGCAGGAAGTGGCGGTAGCCATAAGCCTACTCAAATTGAGAAAAGCACCAGGTCTAGATGGCATCCCGGCAGAAGCACTGAAGGAAATGATCAAAGACCACGATGATGTACTAGCAGATCTGTTCCAAAAGCTGTTGAGTAAAGGAATTTTTTCCAAAGCATAGAAGAGGGCAAAGCTGGTGTTGATTCCTAAACCAGACAAAGACCCAGAGAAACTCGGAGGCACAAAACCGATTTGCCTGCTAGACGTGTTGGGCAAGATATTCGAGAGGATTATTTCCAGCCGTCTAGCGCGAGCGCTAGAGGAGATTGGTGGGGATCTAAACGAGCATCAATATGGATTCAGGGCAGGACGCTCAACCCTAGACGCCATAGAAGAGGTCTTGAGAATTGTCAAGTCTGCCAATGAGAGAAACTGGAGACACAGAGAGATCTGCATAGTTGTGGCCATCGACGTTAAAAACGCTTTTAACGAAGTAAGGTGGACCACAATTATAGAGGAGATGCAGCGCATGAGTGTCAACAATTACCTCATTGGCATCATCATGGGCTACCTGGAAGATAGATGTCTGATTCCCCGTGAGGGAACAATGGCAACAGTCACAGCGGAGGTGCCGCAGGAATCCGTGCTTGGTCACCTGGTATGGAACCTTTCCTATGGCGGAGTGCTTGAGCTTGTACTGCCGGATGGCTGCGAGCGGTGTCGGTTGGAGACGACCTTATGGTTACATGCATCGCCAAGGACCTGGAGAACGCCAAACAAAAATGGAACGAGTGCCTAAGCACAATACATGAGTGGATGGTGACAGGACGGAAGAATGACAGGACGGAAGAAGGTTGAAGGGCCCAGGTGGATAAGCGCAATGAACAGCAGGTCGAGCCGCACATCAAATACCTTGGCATCCTGCTGGACAAAAACGTGTCATGGGTCAAGCACGTGTCCGAAGCCTGTGCCAAGGCTAGGGTGTCTGCCCAGAAGTTAATAGGGCTAATGCCGAGGATGAAATCAGCCGGAGACGGGGCAAGGAGACTGTTAGCCACCACCCACGCCTCAGTGATACGGTGCACCAGTATGGGCAAGCTCGACAAAGCTACCATGAGTACGGGATGCACTGAACAGGGCCCAAAGGCCGGTACTTGTGGGTGTATGTAGAGCCAACAGAACGGCATCTACGGAAGCACTGCAGGCGCTGGCCGGAATTCTGCCGATGGATCTCCAAGCCTGCCTGAGGAGAGATTGCAGGATGTCCACCAACAGCGAGCGAGCAGAGAAGAAGGAAAGGGCCATTAGTACCTAGCAGAGAAGATGGAATGCAGCCGCGAAGGGAGAGTGGACAAGAACCCTGATACCCGAAATCGAACCCTGGACCAGAAGGACGCATGGCGATTTAACTTACTGTCTTTCCTAGTTTTTGACGGGGCATGGCCATTTTAATGCTTACCTGAAAAAAATTGGGAAGACAGCGTCCAGTCGGTGCTATACGTGCAACACCACAGAACATCTAAGTAAAGAAGGGTAAACTACATGTTAATAGATGGCAACGCGGTCGACCTTGATTGAGCGCAATATGGCGTCTCAAGCGCGCGGAATTTAAATCTAAATTATGTTTGTTTACATTTTAGATGTTTTTAGAATTTGATTTAAAATCAAAAGTTAACTTGTTTTAACAGATCATTTATTACTAATCTGTTAAAATAAGTTATCTATTGATTCTAAATCAAATTCTGTATACATTTAGTTGTTAGTTAGGGAGTTTAACAATAGAATATAACAAAAACATAGTTTTTTATGGTATTGGTGCTTCGCATTCTCCTCATTTACAAAGTAAAATAAATACCAAATATAAATACAATAGAAATCGATTTGTTATTATATTATTTATTATTTGGTTATACATCGTTAAGTTCATACTCATATCAAAGAGTCCACTATTTATTCGTCTTGATGCACATTTTTTATCATAGACATTTAATGCAGATTTTAACAAACGATGAACTTTTTTAACAACACAATCATAATTAATTACCGAGTTAATCACATTATTAATCACACGTTTATAGCCGCAACAGGTTGATGTAAAATCACAACACATTGCACGTCGTGTTCAATGACATATGTATTGAATTTTTAAAGCAGTGTTTTACTGTTTTACCAAAAATAAAATCAAATATTCCTATACAGGGTGATTCAGAACAGGTGGAGGACCCGTAAACTGGAGATTCCGGACAACATTCTAAGACCAACAGTGTTAGAAAAAAAAAGTCAGGGTATGATAGTGCTCAAGTTATGGACCATTGAAGTTGACCAATCACAACGCAGAATTTCAAATTGACCATTTTTTTTAAATCTAGGTTGTTGCGAACAAACTTTTTCTACTTATTTGGTCCACTAGATTCTAAATGATTCTGATAAATGTCAGTTTGGCACTTTTTAATTACATTGAATTTGTTGCAATTTATCACGTAAAATGTATTCAAATGAAGAGTATTGTGAAATGTTATTGATGTACGGCGAATGTAGACGAAATGCAAATGAGGCGGCAAGAAGATACGCATTGCGAATCATTGCAAATTCATTGCATTTGCGCAATGAATTGCAACAAAATCAGTGTAATTAAAAAGTGTCAAACTGACATTTATCAGAATCATTTAGAATATAGTGGACCAAATAAGTTGAAAAAGTTTGTTCGCAACCACCTAAATTTTAAAAAAATGGTCAATTTGAAATTCTGCGTTGTGATTGGTCAGCTTCAATGGTCCATAACTTGAGCACTATCATACCCTGACATTTTTTTCTAACACTGTTGGTCTTAGAATGTTGTCCGGGATCTTCAGTTTACGGGTCCTCCACCTGTTCTGAATCACCCTGTATATAAGGTGCGTTCGGATATTTTTACTATAATTTTAAGTTTCTGAATGTTCTGTTTGAGCGCAATATGGCGGACTTGCGTTGCCACTTCTAGCATCTCGCCTGCACCACTGGTGCAACACTGAAGAAACCGCTGAGCACACACTCTTCCACTGTGAAGAATGGGAGGAAGAAAAAAGTAGGGCGGAAAACAACACGGGCATAACTCTAAGCAAGGAGACCCTGGTAGAAGTTATGCTAAAGGGTCCTGAAGAATGGGATTACGTGGTGAAGCTCTGCGAAAGCATCCTCGAACAAAAAGACCCGGTAGTAATGGCGAGACGCCAGGCGACTAATCTGTGATATCTACTCGTATACGTCCATCAGTGTTAATTTATTATGTCTTGTCCAAACAAACCATTGTAGAAGAAAAGGACGAAGGAAAGAAGCATAGCTAGGAAAATACTGTCACTGTGTCGAAAAGTATGAAAGTATGTCGGTGCCGACGCAGTGATGGATACTTCGAAGTGATGGTGGTTTAGTGGGTATGGCCTCAACTGATGTTGAGGACGAGTCCCACCCTTCCCTGCAGATATGTAGAGGGCAAGTGCGTAACGCATTCCACCATAAAAAAAACGGCGCTTTTTATAAGTTTTTTATCGGAAACAGTTCCTAATATATTCAATCAAGTTCTATTTCAAAATTAATATTTTTATTAGTTTCTAATTCTAGCAATAAATTTAGTAAATAAAACAATCAAAATTATATGTGGTTCTATTCTGTCAAGTTGATTTTTTGCTGGAAGATGGCGATTTAGCGATGGAATTTATACTTTATATAGACATACTGTAGATCTTCATTAAGTTGTTGATTTTTAGATTGGCAACATGCTTGTCTTTCAATGCCCTAAGTAAGAGCTGACAAAAAATAGATTTTTGCGCTTCCTACAAGCGGAAAAATAAATGCTGGTGGCAAAGTTGTCTAGGGAATTGTTCGAATAGAAAAAGTTTAGTTTGCCTTTTATTTCGATGGTGCCAGTAAAAGTGTGGGCCCTGTCGCAATTTACTGTTGACTTAAGTTTTATAGTAAAAGAATATCCAGGTAGTAAAGATACGTGGCCTCCACGACATCGAACCACAATGAATGTTATCTACTTTACTACTACTGAAAAGTCGTCAAATTTGATAAATAGTATGATTGCTGATTGACAAATAAATGAAATAAGTTTGGTGGTTGTTGATGAGTTTCATTTGATTGGAAGGGCACCAAAAGAAATAATTCTGGAATATTTAATAACAAGTTGCTTTATAAGAAAGATTCGTTTCTTAGGTAAAGTGGCTTGGCATCAATTGCTTAACTCACGTTATATTTTAACAATATTCAAATGGTTGAAATGAGTCGTCCAGTTGGTAACATCAAAAAAGTTGCAACATTTATGTATCCTAGTACATTTACAAGACATTTTTGTCTAGTTAAACCAATAAAACATGTAAAATGCGGCCCCAACATTGCGGAAGTCAACCCTCTCCTAATACGGGGGCAACAACAACTTATTAACAAATGATTACAAAACTTTGGAATAAGAATTAATAATGCATCAATTTAAATGTTAGTTAATGAATATAAATTTTGTTTTCAGACGCAGTTACTGCAATAGATCCAGACATGATTTGCAGTATCGTTATGGAAGTAATCCCACAGAAACCATGCCTGATTTTCTTTTCTTCAAAATTAAACTGTGAAAATTTTACCATGGAAAGACGAAATTTAATGTTAGTTCGATTAAGCTGCTGAAAACGCGCATTTGTACTAAATGTAAAGATAATTATGTAGCTAGTGCAAGAAGAATAGCTTCTACAAAGACAAACAAATTACAATAACAAACACCATTGTATTCCTTCTAAAATTACTGCAAATTTATTGAGAAATCTATATCCTAATCAATCTAATTTTGAACAGTTTAATTCTAAAGTTACGTATTTAAATCAATCAAATGTTTCTTTAGATCCATTGATTTGCTCTTTGGGCCCTTTTAAAGGTAGCAGCTTTGCAAGTTTATAAAATTTGAGAACAGAACACATAAAAGATAGTTTGTCAGTTTGACAGTGGTGTGTCAATTGGGTTTATTGAGGAAATATTTGCAAAGAAAGCAAACCCATTGTTTTGCAGCTTCTTTTTGTGCCTTAGAAAATTCTGATGGTGGTTTAGGACCAATTGCCATTGGTTTGATTTTAAAACAACTTTGTGAAAAATTAATATCTCGTCACAGATAAGGTTATATACAGATGTGCCATCGTAGAGGGCAAAGTGCTTCGCATTTTTGATATTGCCAACGCCCGACTAGAGAGGGCTTTTTTTAGTACAACGCCGGCCACGGAGAGGCGCTGTTCCTGTTGAATGGAATGTCTATCCTATGGTAGATGGCGCTGCAAAATAATATAATACTCTAATAACGTAATATGAAATCATCGTCATATGGCCCAAACCACACCCAACCAACAATTACAACAGTTGCAACCCCACGTCCAGACAATTTAACAGTTACAATTTAACAGTTGCAACCCCACGTCCAGACCCAGATTCTAAAACCATTCGTTAAATTATAATGTGATTACAGTTTTCTTTTAAAACAAAATTAAATAAACTATAATGTAGGCAATATAATAGGCATACTCCTAGATGTAGGCAATATAAAATACACGCGGGCTGAGGGGAACTAAATAGGTAGCGAAACAAATAACATCGTTGAACAGCCTATCTGTATACTTATCTGTGATCTCCTGCAATAAATGACAAAGCTAGATTTCATTTCCGTCCCAATTTACATGGACTTGGTGTTAATGGTGGTGCTGCTTGTGCTGTGCATTTCCTTAGAACGTATTGCCAATTATCAAATAAAAGCCACAATTTTATTTTAAAATTTTAAAAATGCTTTTAAAACTATATGTCGCAATAATATATTAACATCAGTACACAAACAATTTCGGGAAATATTTAATTGTGGAAAATCTTGCTATAGCAGTCTATGTATTTTATCTTTTGGCGAACACATAATTCATCAACGGGTGTTCAACAAGGTGATCCAAATAGTTCTTTAGTTGTTTGTTTATCCATCCTTCAATTACCAAAACAAATTAAAACAAAATTTGATAATTGGCTTATGGATGTTGTTGTAATTGCAGGTACCATGCAAGAAATTGAGATGAACCATTTAACTTCATTAAAGATGAAGAAAAAAAATGAACTTGAAATTAATCCCAAAAACGTGAAATTGTTAATTTTAGTGAAAATCGCACAACTATTTAAGCAACCAATAGAATGGCCGCATTTAAGCTTGTTGCTATAGTTACAATTGATCAACATCAATATTTTTTGGAAATATTTTGAAAATATTTAAAATATTTCCGATGTCACAATGAAAGGTGTTGTCAAAATTAATTTATTGGAAAAATTGGTAACATTAAATGAATCCAACAAATATATCAGAAAATCTAATTAAAATTAAAAACACAGTGAGTGTAAGTAGTTTGTTGTTGGTTTCCAACGGAAGCAGAAGTGGAAGTCGAGTAAGATAGATGAAAAACTAAGATAGATGTAGAATGGAGATATCTAGTAGTAAAATATCATTATAATTTATTAAATATTTTATAAAATATAACATCAATTAAGAGTTGTGCGATTTTCTTACCGAATACCATTCATACAAAAATTAATTCCGAAATTTTTTTATCGCTTACACTCATGCATTAGTTAGCGTGAGGAAATCTGCCCTCGTCTGCGACTTGGGCAGATTTCCACGCCAACTAATGCATTCGTGAGCTTAAAAAAAATTTCTGGAAATAATTTGTGCACTTATGGTATCACATGTGATAATAATATTCCCATTAAAGGAAATTTTAGTTATTTCTTTAGACAACCTTTAGTTATTACGGTGTTTTAAAAAAATTACTATTAACTTGAGTGCAATTATTGCTTATTACGGTGTACGGACGCGTGATAACTTCATTATTCAGGGCCCTAGTGACGTTGGATGCGGTACCACTAGTCAGCGGCTTACAATATACCCATTTACCATATCCTGGAAAACAACGAGGCAAGTATTACCTTTAGACGACTTCGGTAATGGCCAAACTAGGTCGGTACTAATAGTTTCCCATCGGCATTCAGTGGATGTTGGATTTTGCTTAACAACTTATTTAGTGAGGTGGTTACTGTAGAGAAATTTGTCTCTGCAAATTGATCGTAATGGTCTTTCACACTAAGTGACGTGCACGGAAGAACCCGGTTTGTAATTTACTAAGTTCAACAGTTGTGAACAACATTGTAAGCTGGGACTAATATCTTGCAATTTTCTAACGTCAACCAAACCAGGCAATGATAGGCAACTATCTCTACATGTTGCCAATTATTATATTTAAATTCGGTCCTTGACTAATATTGTGTTTGGTTTTAGGAAGCGACAGGTTAATGAAGCAAACAAAAAACGCTTGATAACTATAATAAAACAACAGGAGACAAATTTTATGACAGTTAGAAGCAATAAAAAACGCGACTTTAAAGAGCGGTGTTATGGTTTAGATTACATCAAACCCATTAAGTTCTAATAAAAAGATTTTTTTTACGAAACCTGGAAATGATTTTGCCAAATAGTCACAATATAGTGAAACCGATAGATCGCTATCTAAAAATATATGATAAGGCATGTGACAAAACTAAAAGTGATAAAAATTGCAACAGTTCTCAAGAACCGGAACTATTAACGGTTGCAGTGCAGTTCAGAATAATATTTTTTTCAAATAATAATTAATAATATTAACTTTGATAACAACTTTCCCATGTAAATGTATAAAATATAACCTAAAACTTTTTTTCAGAAGCCTTTGTTTTTGTTGGATAAGACCACATCTCTATCAAAAAAATTTGATACATCAATATTGAGAACGAACGCCCCCATGCTTGTTCATAATTAGCAATTAGACCCGGTAAATGAAAAGATCGAAATCGGAAAGGTAACGCGTATCCTCCTCGCACTAAATAACCGGGAACTTCAACCGTTTGACAAAATGCTCGGATTTTTTTCAAATTTGCATTGCAGTAGTAATTTTAACTTCTTTAATTTATCATTACTTAGTTAATTGAATTGAAATTAGGCTAGGACCTACCTTTTACAATTGTAACCCCTAATACACCCCTTACAGTTTGAATTGTCAGATTTCTTTCAAATTTGTTTTCTATTAATACTTTTAAATATATTATCAACTAGTTTAATCAAAAATGATCTAGATTCCCCAATTCATGTTTTTAGCGTTTAAAACACCCTTTACACTAATAGTTCTAAAATTTACTTTAATCATGGTTTTATATTGGTAGTTTTAAATCTTGCTTTAAATAGTTTTATTAAAATAAAGTACCTGCAACACATTTTTTACTTTTTTATCTCTTCATACACACGTTTCAACTTTATCGCTTAGATTTTAATATGAATAAAATACTATCCATATAACTCAATCTGTATATTTAGCACACCCCTTACACTAATAGTGCTAAGATTTAACTCAAACATTGTTTTATACTATTAGTAATTTTAAATCTTGCTTCAAATAGTTTCATTAAAATAGAGTACCTGCAACACATTTTGCACTTTTTCATCTCTTCATACACCCGTTTCAACTTTATCGCTTAGATTTGTTTCAAATTTGGTTTCTAGTTAAAATATAAAAAGCATTTTTAAATAACCCGAAAATAAAATTTCAACAAAAGATGCCTCAAAATTCTAAAAATTTTAATAAAAAATTTTAACATAGCAACGGGAGAAGTACTGTGTAAAGTCATTTCCAGCAAAGCTTTTTCTTCTGTAATACGACTGATTAGGTGAAATAATAAAAATAGAAAATATAAAAATCTTTTAAGTTGTTTTTATTAAATACCCACAGATTCAAATAAATATAATACTAATAAAACTAACATGAAAAAAAAATTAACAAATATGTCCAATATGTATAAGATTATAAAATGTAATATGATCTATAATGCATTTAATAGAAAATAATAATGTAACATTTATACAATAAAGTATAGTTATGAAAAATGAGTTACCGCACAGCACACGATAATTTATCGTATACGATAAACTAAAAAAAGGCAAAAGCGTGTAAGGTAAATCATAGCTAAGTAATGGAAAATAATACAATTAATTGATACTAATCAATTATAATAGGAAATAGAGTATTGTGTTATACGCTGTTCGTTTATGATAGGCTATTACGTCACTGCTTAGCAGTTATGACGTAGTTAAAACCAACCGCTAAAATAAAAATTAAAACGACAGAATCCAATTAATTTTAGGCATAAATCTGTTAGTAATTAATAATATTAATATTGCTATAAAAATTAGGCGATAATATGAGGTATTAACTGAGAAAATGGGCAAGAAAGATTTTATTTTTAGTGACATTTAGTATATTACCAACGTTTTGTTGGTCACGCATAACGTATAGTTCACATTCGCCAGGACAAAAGTGCCTTTCTAGTGAAGTGAAAAACATGGTTGTAAGATTGGTCGGCGAATTTTGGTGGCAAATGCACTTAAAATAAGTTTAACGAGTGTTAATAGAGTGGCTGCTACCAAAAACAAAGACCTGCCAATTGCAGGGCCCTCAAAACGAACTCATAAAAAACTGCTGGTGACTCGGAACCGCAGGTTAATCGGAATTGACCTTTAGATTGCGTCATATACAATTGATGACGTAATAGCTTATCATACACGGACAGACTATACATTACTTAGCTATCTAAACAATTCCATGATTCAATAAAGATAGGTTGACTTGATCGAGGGCCCACATTTGTCATTTATGCGCAATGCTCCCAGATATCGAACATGCACGATCTTTCCCGATTTTCGTTTTAAATTTAACATTTACAGCTTAGGCGGTATTTACATTTAGCGATTTACTTGAAGCAAAATAATTAACCTTAATCACATTAATGATGTTGATAAATATAAATAATTTTTAAATTGTTTCATTAGTCAGTTAAAACAACTTTAGAGCGAGTTTTTTCATTTACATTGGGTTTTAAATATACTTGCTTTAAATAAAGTTATGAATGCAGACGCTGCTTAAGATTTTACATGACAATTGAAATAAATTTGAGGTTATACTTGTATTTACATTGTTATATTCACGGTGAAAATAAGTGATAATGCCTAGTTGTGCAGTGAGAGTTTGTAAAAACAACAATAAGAAAACCAAGGGACGTAATATTCGTTATCATCGATTTTCCAAGAAGAAGCAGCTAATTGAAAAATGGCTTGAGGCTTGCAAACTATTAAACAAATAAAAGAATAAAACCTTCACTTACTATTTGAAATTCGACTGGTAGATTCCACACTCGAAATTAAACAACCCGACACAGCGACACGTGTATACATTCAAACATCTTAGAATTCCCGGGTAAATGTTCGGTAGGTGCTTGGTTAAATTCGTATTGTGGGAGCCGAATTTCAAATGGCATTAAAATCCCGCCTGCGTAGATTCGGGTTTCGAGCCAACCTATCTATATTGAATCATGAGCAATTCTATAGTTTGATGCACTTAAAACGATGATTAGTATTATTGGCAATAGCTAAAACTGAACTATAAGCAGTTTAGAACACCTTCGATTAAAAGGGTGTATTTTATAGTCAGTCTAATTAAGAACGTCAAATCGAGGAGACGTCCCGATTCGAGCTTGCACATAAGTGCAGAAGTTAAATAAAGTTAAGTCGGAAAAGGGGAACTTTGAGTATTATTTAATACCCCCAATCCCGCGTTATTACAAGCGCATGCGGAATTTTTGTCGTTACGATAAATTTGTATCGGTATCGTAGTGAAACCCGATACAATTTAAAGTTATCGTTGGTGTTTTTCGTCACGATAATTTAAATTTGTGAGGTTATGTTCAAAATTCACCCGTTCCACAGATAAGGTTATATACAGATGTGCCATGGGATAGGGCAAAGTGTTTCGCATTTTTATATTGCCAACGCCCGACTAGAGAGGGCTTTTTTTAGTATAACGCCGGCCCCGGGAGGGCGCTGTTCTTTTACAAAGTCTATCCTATGGTAGATGGCGTTGCAAAATAATATAATACTCTAATAACGTAATATGAAATCATCTTCATATGGCCCAAACCACACCAAACCAACAATTACAACAGTTACAATTTAACAGTTGCAACCTTACGTCCAGATACAGTTTCTAAAACCATCCGTTAAATTATAATGTGATTACAGTTTTCTTTCAAAACAAAATGAAATCAACTATGATATAAAAGGCATACTCCTAGATGTAGGCAATATAAAATACACGCGGGTTGAGGGGAACTGATGGGTAGCTAAACCAATTTTAACGTTAGACCGCCTATCTGTTATACTTATCTGTGCCCGTTCGTTTTGTATCAAAATGTCAGCGCCGGATGCAAAAAAAATTAAAACTGAACGTCTTAGAATTAATAATGATGAAGATTTTGTGTTGTTGCGGTAAATACTTTCAAAAAAAATCCTTTTAAAATAAATAATCTTTTATTTTGAAGATGAAGCAAGGTGGATTACGATTCAACAGAATGTTGTAAGTGTGAGTGGAAGACCTTTTACTCTTCGTGCGGTCAAGGAGCGATTTGAATACTTGTTGAAAATATTCAATAAGAAGGATACCGAAAATAGAAATAAGTAAGTATTTTTGATTTTGGGAATCGGTTGGTGCTTTTCCTAAAGGGCCTTCTCTATTAAAAAATAAAATAAATTAGATCTGTAAAACGATCTAAAATGTTTAGATTTTTAGGTTAGAAAGCATGTGTAGTATTGGTTGTCCACTATAACATTTCTTATACAAAGAAGGCCCCTCATGTCCCTTCAGCTTGATTGATTCAGCACACCCCAAGCACACCAACAACAACCACAACATTCTTAAA
>CAUVYR010000104.1:0-18000 GCA_963556235.1 Cryptophagus acutangulus | reverse complement strand
GAGTGATCGTCTTGTCGGCAGTTGTCCGGGAACCGTATGAAGAGATGAAAAAGTGAAAAATGTGTTGTACATTAGGTACTCTACTTTAATGAAAATATGTGAAGCAAGATTCAAAATTACCAATATAAAACAATGTTTGAAGTAAATTCTAGAACTAATAGTGTAGTCTTAAAAGTTAAAAACATGAATTGAGGATACTAGCCTAATTTTGATTAAACTAGTTGAAATTATATTTAAATTCATTATTAGAAAACATATTTTAAAAAAATCTGACAATTCAATTTAGGGGTTTATTAGGGGTTACAATTCTAAAATGTTGGTTCTAGCTTAATTTCAATTAAATTAACTAAGTAATGATAAGTTAAATAAGTTAAAATTACTACTGGAATCCAAATTTGAAATAAATCCGAGCATTTTGACTCTAAAGGGTATATTAAGGGTTGAAGTTGTAAAATAAGGATCGCATATTATTTTTAATTAGATTATTCGTAATTCTGTTGAAATCTAATATGTTGAAAATCCGATCTATATGACTCAAACTGTATATTTCTGGGGTGGGGGTGTGTAATTAGGGTCGTAAATTATTTTTAGTCACTCATTATGTAAATATATATAAAATCACTCATGGAAAATGGTGGGTTATGCTGACATATAGGAATCAAAACACCGTCAATTTTTGCACAATTAATTTAAAGAACCAACAGGTTACAAGGGCTTATTTTTAGGGGATGAAACATTTACCAGCATTTTCTTCAATTTATTCCTAATATGTATGCCAAATTTGGTTCAAATAAAATGTTCCTCCTGGCAGGTATTCACGTTAAAATTTATGCATTTTTACAACTTTTTGACACTTCAACCCTTAACGAAAAGTCAACCCTTTAAAAAACTCTAGATTTTTTTGAAAACATTCACCACACATGGTATACACAAAACATTTGTTCAATATTTGGTCAAAATCGAACTGCAACTTAGAAGATTAAGTGGATGCACCGATTTTGCTGTTTTTGGCATGTTTTTATCAATGGGCAGGTGGAAAAAAAGAATCGGATTGGGTCAGTAGATTCCAAAATATTGGGGTTTAATAAAACGAACAGACCGACAGACGGAAATTAGTGAATATGATTTTTGTAATCTACGCATTCCATAAAGTAGAAAAAAAATAAAATTTGGAAAAAAAAATCATGAATATAATACTTCCTATACGAGAGAAGTAATAGTATGCGACCCTTTTTTTACAACTTCAACCCTTAATATACCCTTTACAGTCAAAATGCTCGGATTTTTTTCAAACTTGGATTCAAGTAGTAATTTTAACTTATTTATTCATTACTTAGTTAATTTAATTGAAATTAGGCTAGGAAATACATTTTACAATTGTAACCCCTAATACACCCCTCATAGTTTGAATTGTCAGATTTCTTTAAAATATGTTTTCTAATAATAAATTTAAATATAATTTCAACTAGTTTAATCAAAAATAGGCTAGTATCCTCAATTCATGTTTTTAAATTTTAAGACACCCTTTACACTATTAGTTCTAGAATTTACTTCAAACATTGTTTTATATTGGTAATTTTAAATCTTGCTTCATATTGTTTCATTAAAGTAGAGTACCTACAAAACATTTTTCACTTTTTTATCTCTTCATACACACGTTTCAACTTTATCGCTTAGATTTGTTTCAAATTTTGTTCCAAGTTAAAATTTAAAAAAACATTTTTAAATAATTCGATAAAATGTTTTCCACTAAAAATGCCCCAAAATTAAAAAAAAAAATTGAATAAGAAATTTTAGTATATCAACAAGAGAAGTACTGTAGAATCTTAATTCCAGCGAATTTTCAAAGGTAAAACTAATTAATTACGATTACTATTTCGCATTCGAAAAGAGATTCACTAGCAAAGTTTACTCAAAATAGGCTTGATTTTAAAACTATGTTTAAGAGATGCATTAGCTTCAGAATCTCTGGCTCTCCAATTAGTTTCTCAAAATCTGAGTAATATTGGCTTTATCATAATATTCGAAGAACAATGTTGTCGAAAATAGAACATTAATAATAGTTTAATATTTTTCACTTAATTTAAAATTATTTGTTCAAAGTAAAATCAAAAAGTAGATTATAACAAACTAAGAATACAACAGACCAAATAAAAGTGCAAAAGAAAATACGATGATACCCAATACAATGCTTCAGTTTTTTTAATATATTCGTATGCGTACCATAGTCGCACACGGTGCACCACTTGCGATCTACACAACGACCTGCTAAAGTGCACCGCTTCGTATTCGAGTAGTTTGGGACTTGGGTTCTGAGTTTTACGTCTTTAAGGGTGGAGTTTCACTAAAAATATAAGCAGGCGCAAATCTATCCAGCAGATGCTGCCCTTAAGCCCTCAAGCAACCTCTGCTCAAAAAGGTAAGGTCATTCGCTAAATTTTCTCCTCTAGTGGAGCGTACAGTGAAACTGAACTTGGATTTTACAGTTTTCTGCTTAAGTAAGATAAATCCATCAATAAAAATCAATAACTCCGTAGTGTCTAAAACAACTTTTCACTACACACCGTAACTGGTCGGACATTTTGTACGCACCTGCAATTTGCTCTACAGTGTTGCCACATGGTTTAGCATTGGTGGGATTCTCAATTTGCGTTCCCGTCGGAACTTGGCCATTCTAAAATAAACAATTCTGCTTGCTTTACTAAAACGTATTGTTTTTCTGTTATTGTCAGATATAAACCTTTAATGTTATATAATTATCTATATGTTGTACAACATATATGTTGTATATTACATATATAATTTTTGTTGTAAGTACGTATATGTAATTTTAAATCAGAAATAGTGTAATTTTACTCCAAATAATAAAATTTAGTTGACGTGTTTTGCCGTTAATTTGAGAGCATTTGAGAGCATTATACTAATGTCGGAGCATTTGGATTTCAAACAAATTTTGTTTTTTAAAATATTATTTACGCAGAGAAAGTAAAATATAAAATGAATTTAATTATTATTTTTTTTTTAGTTTATTCAAACAACCCTCTAAATATTGAGAAATGTTAATTTTAGAAATTGCTTACTTTTTTCAAAAACGGAAAAAAAACTCAATCATATTTTATTATTTTACTTACACTTTTCCGTGTTAACATTTTCCATCTATCTATTAGTACACACATTAATTAATACCAATAATTTGTAATAATGCGGGCGAAACCACTGAGAGGTACTGCTAGTAGTATTTTGTAAATGGTTGCAGACTGTAACTACAAAATAAATAAAATGTATTTATTTATTAACACTTTTTTTTAGTTACTTATCGAATAATTTTTTTAATTACTTCTCTCGTAGAGGAAGTATTGTATTCATGATTTTTTTTTCCAAATTTCACTTTTTTCTACCTCATAGAACGCCAAATATTTTAAATTTGACCAAATATTGAACATATGTTTCGTGTATACCCCAAGTGGTGAATGCTTTCAAAAAATCTGAAGTTTTTTCAAGGGTTGACTTTTTATTAAGGGTTGAAGGGTCAAAAAGTTGTAAAAATGCATAATTTGTAACGTAAATACTTGCCAGGAGGAACATTTTATTTGAACCAAATTTGGCATACATATTAGGAATACAATGAAGAAAATGCTGGTAAAAAATTCATCCCCTAAAAATAAACTCTTGTGACCTGGTGGTTCTTTAAATTAATTGTTCAAAAAATGACGGTGTTTTGATTCGTATATGTCAGCATAACCCACCATAATTTTATATATATTTACATATTGAGTGATTAAAAATTATTTACGACCCTAACTACACACCCCCACCCTCCAAATATACAGTTTGAGTCATATGAATCGGATTTTTTTCATATTAGATTTCTACTGTACATTCAAAACAGATTTACGAATAATCTAATTAAAAATATTATGCGACCCTTATTTTACAACATCAACCCTTAATATACCCTTTACTGTCATGTAAAGGATTGCTCGGATTTCTTTCAAATTTGAATTCCAGTAGTAATTTTAACTTATTTAACTTGTAACCCTTGAAGCAACCCTCAGAATTGTAACCCTTAAAGCACCCCTTACAGTTTGATTTGTCAGATTTCTTTCTAATAATAAATTGATATATAATTTCAACTAGTTTATTCCAAAATAGGCTAGAATCTTCAATTCATGTTTTTAACCCTTAACACACTCCTTACACTAATAGTACTAGAATTTACTTCAAATTTTGATTCAAATTGATAATTTTAAATCTTACTTCAAATAGGTTCATTAAAATAGAGTACCTGCAACACATTTTCATTTTCACTTTTTCATCTCTTCATACACACGTTTCAACTTTATCGCTTAGATTTGTTTCAAATTTGGTTCCTATTTAAAATTTAAATAGCATTTTTAAATAACCCAAAAAAAATTTAAACTAAAGATGCCTCAAAATTCTAAAAATTTTAATAAAAAATTTTAACATAGCAACAAGAGAAGTACTATGGAATCTTATTTCCAGCGAATTTTTTTCTCATTTCACACTATCTCACATTATATCAGAATCTTTATATTTTATTTTATTAATTGTTATTATGCACTGGCAGAAACACGAAAGTTCAAAGCCGATTGTTTTTATTAACAATAAAGACCTAATATATACAAAATAAAATATAAATTTGCCTTACCATGTGGTAAGGGTCGAAAATTATTTTTAATCACTGATTATGTAAATATATATAAAATAACTGATGGAAATGGTGGGTTATGCTGACAGGTTTCACTGCTATATATAGAACAATGAAACTCGGACCTTAAATTATTATAACCATTTTTCAAACTGATGAAATTATTGATTTTGTGAATTGTATTAAAAATTAAGTAGACATTTATGTCTGAACATGTCATCGCATTTATGAAATATTTTCATTTCATACCGAGTCATGTAAAATGTATAGTTTGGCATACAATCGATTAATCAACAAAATGTTCTTGTTATAAGTTGATTTTTACTTCTCTCGTAGAGGAAGTAATTTAATAGTAAAAAAATTAAATCGTATTCATTAATTTCCGTCGGTCTGTTGGTTTTGATTTTAACACCTTACACGAAAATTAGTGCACGGATCGGAACCAAATTTTGATTTTTTTTTCTCGTTACGTAAGTTCCATAATTTCAAAGAATTTTTTTGAATATTCTTTTAGACCTGCCCACTATGAGTCAAAAACTGACCAAAACTGACCAAATCGGTCTATCCAATTAATCTTCTAAAGTTACAGACAAACAAAACACTCAACAAAATTATGTACCTTTTTGTGTTGTCTATTATTATCAAAGACGGTTCCTCTAAATTTGGAATCATTTCCCGCAACCATTTCTAAAATATTTGAGAATTCATATCTCCATCATCGTCCGCCAGTTTCGACTTCGTAGACTAAACCAAATCCGCATTTTAGTAAGAGAAAGTTAGCATTAATATTGGTCCGATCGCGGACTAATTCCGACACAGATGATTTTTGGTGAATGTGTTCTATGAGTGTCCTCAACCATTTAGCAAAAAATCCCTGCCGATCCACGTTATCCTTCCGCCGCCATGGCGGACGGACACTGACACAATGGCGGACAGACACTGTTTTTTAATAATTTTATAGGTTTTTCTCAAAAACGGTTTGCCGGTGGCTAAAATTGCTTAGGACTGATTTTGTAGAGTATAAAATTTCGCGTAAAATAACATGCGCTGTAATCACATGTAGCACAATTTTGAATTTGGCGCCACAGGCTATTTTGCTTGTTTTGATTCCTCTTAAATCCGGCACTGCCGAAGAGCTAGCTGTCAAATAAACAAAAAAAAAAATAAATAAATCTTAAATAAATCTTAAATCTGGCAAATAAATAAAAAAATAAATCTTAAATAAATCTAAAAGCTGGCAAATAAATCTTTTAACGTTACTCTTGTTGTAAAACGCGTAGTTTATTAAACTGTAAGTTATTTTTATTCTTTAAATTAATGTGTGTTTTTGACATTAAAATTGTGAATATATTGTGATTAAGACTGTATGTATAATTTCAAGACTACTTTACCTATTCAAACGTTCTTGGTGTCATTTTACGCGAAATTTCATACTTCACAAAATTACTCCTAAGCAATTTTAGCCCCCGTCAAACAGTTTTTGAGAAAAACCCCTAAAACTAATAAAAACAGTGTCTCTCCGCCATTTTTTAAAAATGGCGGCGGTAGACTAAGGTGGATTGGTGTGGACTTTTTGCTACATGAATAGGGGCACTGGTATACCATTTCCACCAAAAATTGTTTTTGTCGTAATTAGTCCGCGATTCAAATCTAATTTTTTCATCACGGCGAATGTTAGTTCGCCCAGGGACGCGTACAATGCTATGCAGTATAGTAAGCAGTTACGAAACTGCGGAACAAAGAAATCATGACATTTTTAAAAAATCATTTTTTTGTAAATAATAAGCTAATTTCTTGTCCGAAACTCGAAAACCGTGCCTACGATTTTGATGAAATTTTCAGGTATGATTTTGATATGTAAATTATTGAAAAAAATAAAATTTTAAAAGAGTGCCTTGTAGGATTCCAGCGTTATTCCCTTTAGGACTGCATTAAACTTGCGGACCCGTAGCGCCTTAAATATTGAATTAAAATGAAAAAACCTCAGATGTTATTGGTTGACAATTAAGTGCACTATAAAAAAGGCGTCGGCACTTTTTTCAATGCGGCAAGCTAATAGAGAAATATTTCTCCCATAAACTTTTTAACCCATCATTTTTTAGCTTTAACAACTCGTAACTTTTGCAATATTAGTCCCACTGAAAAAAGTATGGATTCAAAAATGTATAAAGGGGCCACAGACTTAGAACGCATTTTTTATGTTTTATTCAAAATCTTATTTGGAGTTGTAATTTCATTCTTATTTATAAATAGTTAGATTAAAAGTAATGTTAGATATTTTATTCACACCTTCAACCCTTAATGCACCGTTTCCATTCGATTTGCTTAGATTACGAGTATATTCAAATTTAGTTTCTTGTAACATTATTAAAAAATACAAACTGTTTAAAAATATTTTTAGACATTTAATTCACCTTTCAACCCTTAATGCGCCCATTTGATTCAAAATGCGTGGATTTTGTACAAATTTTATATCTGCTAGTAATTTTATCAAAAAACATAAATGTTTCAAAAATATTTTTAGACATTTAATTCAATACCTTTCCACTGAAATTGCTCGGATTTTATTTAAATTTTGTTTGTAGTGGTAACTTTTTTAGAAATTACAAATAGTTGATCCAACAATATTGTTAGGCATTATTATCACCCCTTTAATTCTTAATCACTAAAATAGCTTACATAATAGCTTTACATTTGGTTCATAGTGTTCATAGTATATTATATTTAAAATAATCTTGCATCAAATCAATATCATTATCTTCCTTACAAAAACACTGATATCCCGGCAATCATCGGCGTTAGTGGTAAAACACTGATCATCGGCGTTAGTGGTAAGTGACGCTATTTAAATGCAATTTCAGTACAATAAGATGTGATATGAAAAAATCAGACCCCGCACTGCTCGCTGAACTGATCGTGTCACTGCTCGCGACTGTATTAATAAAAATTTTCTGCACAATGTTGACACAATTTAATGATAATATTAAAATAACATTAGTAGTACAAAACTTATTTATTTAATTAACAGAAATTGATTCGATCATGGAATGTGAATTATTAGCACCATAATTTAAAAATGTTTGTTGTATATTCTTAAATGTAAATACAGTAAAACCGATTCTGTTCTGACCTGTGGGCTCTCACCTGATTCCGCCTGCACCAAATCAATTGAAGGCCATGTAATTTTTTTACTAGTAGCGTAGAATATCTTCCAAGCAGCAGCGACACGCCAATACAAAAATAAAAGATTATTTTCATACGACGGCACTGAACGACAAGACGAAAGACATACGTGCATGTAACTTCTTTGTCATTCAGATTGATTGTATTCATAAAATCTGGTAAGTCATGTCGCAGCGCTGGCAGACGTACGTTCCTGTTATTGTTAGCATATACCGTAATGCGCTGGCACAGCGTAGCAATAAAAAAGTACGTCTAGCGCATTCGATACCACAGGTCAGAACGTAATCGACTTGACTTTAGTTATTTTAGTATTAAAGTCAGTAAGTGCATACTACCGGTGGAGGGTGTGTTTCTCGATACCTGTAGGGCACTTACTGACCGCAATGCTTATTACGGTTTTTGCACGATTGAGGACATAAGAATATTACTATTTTATTAATAAACTACAAATGTAATAAATTAATTTTTATCAAGTAGCATATGGTTTGGTTACTATAGTCGACTTGCTTGCGTTGTGGTCCCTGGTATCGAATGTGCTAGACGTACTTTTTTATTGCTACGCTGTGCCAGCGCATTACAGGATATGCTAACAATAACAGGAACGTATGTCTGCCAGCGCTGCGACATGACTTCACAAATTTTATGAATAGAATTAATATGAATGACAAAGAAGTAACATGTACAGTGGCGGCCAAAAAAAACGCAACACCTTTAAACGAATAGTAGGCGTAATTTTAAAAGTTTTAGTGTTGTAAAATGACTTTATATTAAAATTGAAAAAAAAAATTGATATTTAAAAAAAAAATATTTTTTTCCTGCAGCAACTTCTCGCAATAACCAACCGTTTTCTAATTCAGCAATGGCTCTGGATTTTTGAAATGTGTTTAATTAAGGCATTTATTTGAAGGATTTAAGTCTTTTGTGATAATTTATTATAAAATTATTTTGATACTGACAATAAATATGTGACTAATATCAAGTATGCTAAAAAGTTGTATTTACAAAGGGAAATATTAGGTGTTGCGTTTTTTTTGGCCGCCACTGTACATATGTCTCTCGTCTTGTTTTCGTTCAGTAGCGTCGTATGAATATAATCTTTTATTTTTGTACTGGCGTGTCGCTGCTGCTTGGAAGATATTTTACGCTACTGGCAAAACGTTTACTGGCAAAAGGTTTCATTCAATTGATTTGGTGCAGGCGCAATCAGCTGGGAACACACAGCTCAGAACGAAAACGATTTGACTTTACTTATTAAGCTTACGTTGCTAGGATACGAAGTTCAATAAAACAGGGTTGTACCTTGCTGTCATTTAATAAGTTAATTAATAATTTCCAATTAGTTTCTTAACTAACTGATCAGAAATGGGAGACAGTGATGATTCTGACATTGAAAATGCGTGGAACATAGGACGTTCGCCAATTAGTCCTGAAAAATCTAAAGAACGCAATTAATTGAATCGATTTAAAAAAAAAAACAAAACAAAAAATTGAACGCGTTTACTTACAGCATCCCGTGCGGTAATAAACTTACGGCACGGTATTTTGTAATAGTAACCTACCATAATTATTATAAAATCAGTAAACATGTCAAATTACACGTGCAAAAAAATATATTTTGCAACAAAAATGCAAAAGCAAATATTAGTGAAATTATATTGTTATTTTTAAATTTTAATTAAATAAGTATAAACTTATAGATGTTAACCAAACTGAAATGATTTAATATTTTACATGCTGCTAACGACGTGCTTAGGATATTTGAATATATTTCATAAATTTGGTAGAAAATAAAAATATGAACTTTTCATAATTTTTTTTTCTCTCGTAGAGGAAGTATTGCACTCGTGATTATTTTTTGACGTTTCTATTAACCAATAATTTTGCAGTAATTTTGATCATGTGATTAATTCTATCCAATCATATCATTATTATAGTGGGAATAATGTGTTTACATTATTTTCGCGAGAATAATTTCTGTACATTATTTTTGATCATTTTTTTTTGACATTTTTATCGTTTGATTGTCATCATCGTATCGTAAATCTTAAAACATGACCGAAAAACGTTTTACTGGCGCAAAACATGTTTAATATGTTTTGTAGTTTCTATTGGTTTGTCAAAAAATAATCTTCCGAATATAACTCGAGAGTTCAATAAATTAGAAAATAATTTGACAGTTAATTGCTCAAACTTGTTGCCATGTGGCAATAGCCACTCGAGCCCTTTGCCATTCTGTCAAATTATTTTTAAATTATTCTCACTCTCTTGTTATATTACTACTGAATTTTTTTTTCCAAATTACACTTTTTTGAACTTTTTAGAATACGTAGAAAGTCATATTCACTAATTTCCGTGTGTCGGTCTGTTTGTTTCTTTAAATTACTATATTTCGGAATTCACTCCCCCCGATTAAAACAAAATTTGCGTCCTTTTTTTTCTACCTGCCCATAGATCGAAGGAAAAAAAAATTCTCAAAGACCTGCGCATTATAAACGAAAAACATGCTAAAAATTGCAAAATCGGTACAATCGGTAAATCGGTACTATCTTCTAAAGTTACAGACCGATTTTGACCAAGTATTGAACATATGTTTCTTGTACCACCAAGTGGTGAATACTTTTAAAAAATCTGGAGTTTTTTTAAGGGAATTTTTATTAAGGGTTGAATGGTCAAAAAGTTGTAAACCAACCAAATTTTGAATACATATTAGGGATGCATGGAAAAAATACTGATGGAAGTTTCATCCCTTATAAATAAGCCTTTGCATCCCGTTTGTTTTTGAAACCAATTGTTCAAAAATTGACGGTGTTGTCGTTCTTATATGACTGCATTGCGCACCATTTCTGTCAGTTATTTTAGTAATATTTGCATAAAGACTGATTAACATTAATTTAAGACCCTTAAAAACCAACAACCCCCAATACACCGTTTGACTCATATAGATCGGATTTTTTTCATATTTGATTTTTACTATACATTTTAAACATATTTATCAATAATTTAATACAAAATAAAGTCTAATTTTTTAAGGTAAAAATTTACTTTATGGCCCGAGGAAAAATAACACTTTCTATACATATTCGGACTCTGCTTGACGATTAGAATCTAATGGCGTTAGTCTTAACTTTAGGAAACCATCGAGTAAAAAGTTACACGTACTTAAGTCGGTAAAACTTTACTTTACCCCCCACCTCAAAATGTAATCGTACCAACTTTTTTAAAATCAGTTTTTTGTAACAAATCAAATGGTACTAGTCCTAACTTACGGAAACGAACGGTTCAAAAGTTATGACCAAAAATCAAATTTAGGCTACGTCAATTTTTTTTGCACACTTGCGTAAAGTTCGGTGCATTCGGGGGCTACGACCCTTCGTGCAACCAATTTTACGCTCGTTTGTAGTGTGATGCAAAAATCGTCGTTTTACCACAAATAAGGTTATCTTATCTGTGGTTTTACATTAACTTAACCAACTTATATTCCGACAAAAAGTCTAATAAAAAAAATATATATTTTTTTTACATATTTAAACTCTATTTAAGGAGTATAGTCGATTGCCACTATTCTTGTTTTTAAAAAACCTATAGGTAAAAACTCGGGTAAAAAGTTATGCGCTAGATGGCGTTTTTTTTGCGTTAATTTTTAAAACCTAACCTAAACCCTGCGCAAGAAAAACAAACAAAATCGTAAATCTAACCTAACATAACCCCTGCGCAAAAATAAAAAACAAAATCGTAAATAAACCTAACCTAACCTAACCCCTGTGCAAGAAAAACAAACAAAATTGTAAATCTAACCTAACATAACCCGTGCGCAAAAATAAAAAACAAAATCGTAAATCAAACCTAACCTAAACTAACCCCTGTGCAAAAAAAAACAAACAAAATTGTAAATCTAACCTAACATAACCCCTGCGCAAAAATAAAAAACAAAATCGTAAATCAAACCTAACCTAGCCTAACCCCTGTGCAAGAAAAACAAACAAAATAGTAAATCTAACCTAACATAACCCCTGCGCAAAAATAAAAAACAAAATCGTAAATCAAACCTAACCTAACCTAACCCCTGTGCGAGAAAAACAAACAAAACTGTAAATCTAACCTAACATAACCCCTGCGCAAAAATAAAAAACAAAATCGTAAATCAAACCTAACCTAACACCTGCACAAGAATAACAAACAAAAATGTAAATCAAACCTAACCTAACCTAACCCCTGCGCAAGAATAACAAATAAAATCGTAAATCTAACCTAACATAACTTCTGCGAATAATATTTAGAGAGTCTACTAATATCTAGCCTAGTTATTTTTGATATTTTTTTTAAATACGTGAAACTTTGTATTTTGAAGTTTCTTAAAGTTGAAACCAACCCTATTCGATGTGGCTCGTTAAGCAGAGTCCGAATATGTATAAAAAGTGCTAATTTTCCTGGGCCACATAGTGTATTTTGAATTATTCTTTTATAATTTTTAATTTTTAATTACGTGTAACTTTTTACTCTTAAGTTTCCTAAACTTGGGACTAACGCCATTCGATTCGGCTTGCTAAGCCGCTTCCAAAAATGTATAATAAGTGTCATTTTTCCGCGGGCCATAAAGTAAAGTCCAGCCTTTTTTAATTTTAACTCTTAATATACCCTTTACTGTCCAATTGCTCAAATTTTGATTTCAGTAGTACTTTTAGCAGTGTCATTGAGCAGTGATATTGGATCATCATTTTAATTAGTGTTATGGAAAATATGCTTGACCCCATATTTTACATTCCCTTAATACACCCTTTACACTAATATTGCTAGGATTTATTTAAAACATTGATTCTTATTGGTAATTTTAAATAGAGTTTTAAATATTGACAGTTATTGAATGTCAAAAAAATTACAGATTTTTAAAAAAATTAAAAATGTTACTAAATTGAATAATGTGAATAATATTTTACGTCCGCACTGTATGTTTACTAAAACTAACAAATGTCAACTAAAAGTGATGCATGTTAAAAAAATATAAATAAATTGTAATTGTTATCTCTTTTCCACATCACCCATGAGGTAGAGATTATGGTGCGTTTTTTTTGTGGTGTCCCCTGATGGTTTTTTTCTTAATGGCCTACTCCACTATTTATTGTTTCAAATAATATTTAATTAAAATAAAGTTAAAATTAACATTTTGGATACACTCTTTAATTCAATTTCATGAAATACAATATATTTAATTTTAATTTAATTTTAATTTTTTTATTTAGTTTTTTTTTATAAAAAGTTTAGTTTATAAAAAATAAGTAACAAATTAAATTTTTGCATTTTAAAAATAGTTCTGGGGGTGCACTTTGACAATATTTATACCGAAAATGCATCTCCTAGTACAATTTCTATAGCTTTTAACAAATATGAATAAACCTGCACTATGGGTGCACTTTGATGATATTTCTATTAAAAATACATCTCTTAACTTTTTTTGTAAATAATATTAATTTTTTGGTTCACTTCAACAATATTTCTATCGAAATTGCATCTCCTAATATATATAATATGTAAATTATTAAAAAAAAAATTCTGTGCAATTTGATAATAATTTTCTTGAAAATGCATCTCCAATTTAATTTAAATAAATAATTTTTTCTCCAACCGTCAAAAAGAGCTCAATTTTAATACTAATATCTGTCAAAAAAGTGGCCAATTTTTATACAGTAAAAAAATGAATTGGTTCCTAGGCGACATCAATACTTTTTCTCCTATGAAAAAAAAAGTACCTACTGTATTAGTAAAAGATTTGAAACCACTTTTTTTGCCATTAGAGCCACTTCGGGCGGCGTATTTGGTAGTTCTTCGTCATTAACACAATATAACACAATATACTCTCATTTACAATCATATATGTAATGACGCAATTTCTGTATGTTTGAAAGTTTGAAAATGACACATTGTTGACATTTACTTTACAACCTTGAATTTTCGTAGCACCAACACAAAAAAAACAAAATTACCAACTTGATATTGATCGAACTTTTGTTTTAATATTGGTTTGACCATTCAAAACTTCAGAAATTTAAATTTGTTATCACTTATTTTCGGTTTTATGTATGATTGTAAATAAAATAGTATACAAACCTCGGTGGAAAGTTTTATTACTGTGTTGAGATGAGATCTTATCTCTCGACCGAAATGTAATACTTTCAACCTCGGTTTGTAATATACTATTGTTGTACTCTTAATATTTGGGTGCACTTTGACAATATTTCTATTAAAAATGCATCGCTTAATTTTGTTATTATTCATTGCTAAATAAAGGTTTGATACATGCAAATTAACATTTTACTTCTCTCGTAGAGAAAGTATTGTAATCGTGAAAAAAATGTTTTTTCCAAATTACACTTTTTTTTACGTTTTAGAATACGTAGATTACGAAAATCATATTCACTAATTTCCGTGTGTCGGTCTGTCGGTCTATCGGTCTGTTCGTTTCTTTAAACCACTGTATTTCGGAAACTACTAACCCGATTAAAACATAATTTGCGTCCTTTTGTTCTACCTGCCGCGTAGACCGTCAAAGACCTGCGCGTTATAGGCCAAAAACATGCAAAAATGGCAAAATCGATAGATCCACTTAATCTTCTAAACTTGCTGACCGATTTTGATCAAATATCGAACATATGTTTTGTGTATACCCCAAGTTCAAAAATTGACGGTGTTGTGATTCTTATATGACAGCATTACCCACAATTTTACATCAGTTATCTTAGTAATATTTACATAAAGAGTGATTAAAAATAATTTTCGACCCTTACCACACACCCTTTCCCCCAATTATACCGTTTCAGTCATATAGTTCGGATTTTCTTTATATTTTGTTTCTACTATACATTGTAAACATATTTTTGAATAATCTAATTAAAAACAGTATGCGCCTTTTATTTTACAACTTCAACCCTTAATATACCCTTTACCGTCAAAATGCTCGGATTTCTTTAAAATCTGGATTCGAGTAGTAATTTTAACGTACATATTTAACTTATCATTATATAGTTAATTTAATTTAAATTAGGCTAGGACCTACATTTTACAATTGTAACACCTAATACACCCCTCACAGTTTGATTTCTCAGATTTCTTTCAAATTTGTTTTCTATTAATAAATTTAAATATAATTTCAACTCGTTTAATCAAAACAATAGGCTAGAATCCTCAATTCATGTTTTTAACCCTTAACACACCCTTTACGCTAATAGTGGTAGGATTTACTTCAAACATTGTTTAATACTGAAAATCGCACAACTATTTAAGCAACCAATAGAATGGCCGCATTTAAGCTTGTTGCTTTAGTTACAATTGATCAACATCAATATTTTTTGGAAATATTTTGGAAATATTTAAAATATTTCCGATGTCACAATGAAAGGTGTTGTCACCATTAATTTATTGGAAAAATTGGTAACATTAAATGAATCCGACAAATATATTAGAAAAACTAATTAAAATTAAAAACACAGTGATTGTAAGTGGTTTGTTCTTGGTTTCCAACGGAAGCAGAAGTGGAAGTCGAGGTGGAAGCTGAGTTGACAACACCAGTGGGTGTTTGAATTGTGTCATTTCTTAAAGCTTGCACTATTTGTTGATGATGTTCGTTGTCTATTTGCAAGTATGGTTTAATAGAATGAGCATTTGCATGGCCCGTAATCTTAATTAGCTGCTGATCTGTTATTCCATTTTTTGCCAAATTGGAAACCGATGTAGCTCTGATTGAATGATTGGTTATCTTGTTTTTTTTTATATTAATACCAATCTTTTCAGCAGATTCCGCAATCCAAGTACACATTTTATTGCGTCCAATAGGTGAATTTTTATACCATCCTTTCGAAGATTCTAAATTCCAGTATGGATTAGGTGTTAAAAACAATCTATCGGTAGTGATATATTTTGTTCGTTTTTCCATCATTATTTTAAAAAGCCTAAAAATGTTCAATAAACAATATTTTGATTGTTATATTAATACTTTAATTTTACCTCACTGGGCAATGATTCAAATTATTTAAATTTGAAATCAACCATTTGGTGTCTGCCAATTTTTTGGCTCCTCCTTGTGCAGTTTTTGTGAATAGAGGATTATACTCTAATCGACCCGTCTGATTTCCTTCGTTGTCAACTTCTTCAATAAAATATTGTATGCAACAAGAAGCGCCTTCACCACCTCTCCAAGCCAGTTCATATCCAGCAATATGAAAAAACTTTTGTTGTAAACCAATCGGAGTTTTTTCATTACATAATTCTACCATTTTCCATAATTGTTCACTTGTTAGAGCGGATGAGCTTATCTTTCTTTTATCAGGATTGGCTTGCAAATTACGTCTTTTGGAATCTCGTGCTGCTCGTGCAGAACTAAACTCGATGTCGGAGAAAGGATCGAATTTTATGTTAAAATCTTTGAAAAACCATTCTTGAAGCTGTCTGCGGTGGAATTCCACATTACTTTTATTACACTTTCCTTATAATCTTCACCATTTATGCGTTTCATATTGTAAGACCAATCATTTAGTATTAAAGCCAATTGTTCAACGGATACTGAACCATCAAGTTGATATTTTTTTTCTTTGCAAAACTCCATGAATTGTCGCCACACTGAATCTTTTGACTTTTTGGTGTTGTATATGGTTGTTTACTCAACTTCAACCTCTTTATTTATATTTGCAACAGTTTTACTTCCAAACCGAGCCATATTTCAAAATGACTAGTTGACACAAACATATATTGCTTATAATAATAAAATTATATGAAATTACCTAGGATACCAAAAAACAAAACTAAGATAGATGTAGAATGGAAATATCTAGTAGTAAAATATCATTATAATTTATTAAATATTTTATAAAATATAATATCAATTAAGAGTTGTGCGATTTTCTTACCGAATACCATTCGTACAAAAATTAATTCCGAAAATTTTTTATCGCTTACACTCATGCATTAGTTAGCGTGAGGAAATCTGCCCTCGTCTGCGACTCGGGCAGATTTCCACGCCAACTAATGCGTTCGTGAGCTTAAAAAAAATTTTCTGGAAATAATTTGTGCACTTATGGTATTACATGTGATAATTTTAAATCTTGCTTCAAATAATTTCATTAAAATAGAGTACCTGCAACACATTTTCACTTTTTCATCTCTCCATACACACGTTTCAACTTCATCACTTAGATTTGTTTCAAATTTGGTTCCTAGTTAAAATTTAAAAAGCATTTTTAAATAACCCGATAAATATTTTTCCACAAATGTCTCAAAATTCTAAAAATTTGAATAAGAAATTTTAACATAGCAACGAGAGAAGTACTGTGGAATATCATTTACATCAGCGATTTGTTTTCCATCACGGGTAACTTTTTGAGTTTTGCCGGCTAATAACAAAACAAACAAATGAACTACTTAAAAATAGGTAAGATTGTTTTTAGTAATAACTATAACAAACCTATAAACGGATTAAAATCGTATTAATTTTGTTTTGACATTATATTTCTGAAATGAAAATCTCAAAATCATATTGACATTTGTTTGTCAAAACATTAACCCGATTGTTCAAATAACGCAAATATAAGTTTAATAAAAAAACTATCGTTTTCATTATAAAGCTAATTTCTTCGTTCTTCCTATATTTATTTAAATAAACTACATTAGACAGCAAAAAAATTAATGTTATTTAGAAAATGAAAGTGCGTTGTTTTGAATAAAAATTTGTGATAATTGAATTATTCTTAACAAAATTGTTCAATACATTTTTCAATAAAAAAAATCCCTAATATGATTTCACATTTTTAGTTTATTCTTTTAAGAATCGTAGAATGGTGTAGCTTTCAAAAATAATCGTTTATATAAAAATGAATAGGATTTTAAACGCTTTATGACTCGAAAAAATCTGAAACCAATATTAACACGAATGTTGAGGTGCTTCCAGTTGCAACAGAGTACACTGTATATAATAAGACATCAATTTGTAACTATACATAATATAAATACTATAAATAATATAAATATTTCATTTATAAAAAATGCTTCTAAGTAAACTAAATAACACAACCTTCATTAATATAAATGAACTGGAAGAGCGTATGTTTAGTATTGCTGGGCTCCAAACATTTAAAATATGTATCGCAAGTACCTACTTTGGAATC
>CAUVYR010000103.1:205799-274269 GCA_963556235.1 Cryptophagus acutangulus | reverse complement strand
AGATTATTTACAGGGCAGTAATTACACCAATTCAGAATGAGAAAAAATTGTAAAAACACACATAAATTCTTTATATAGGTATATATATATTTATTATTTTAAAAAAAATATTCAAAACCTACAAGCTTGAACAAGTCGGTACATGTCTATATAAAAATCTGTACAAGCTATCATGGAATTTGTTTTTCCAACGCTTGAACTCTTTGCTTTAATTGTGTTTGTTCTTGCATCAGATCTTTAACACGATTGTCAAATAAAGATTGTAATTGTTCTTTTGAGTTAGTTATATTATCGTAGACGTAATTTTTTAATAAATGAAAAAGGTCATTCAAGTTTTTGTTTTGTACATTGACATATTTCATATTAACAGCATCTTCAGGTTGTACGGGGTCAGGGACATTTTTTAATAATATATTTTTCGTATTAAATTGAGCATTACGAACTTTTGTGTTTATTAAATCTTCGACAAATTTTTTATTGGCGGCATCATCAGGTTCTATCGGTGAAAGAACATTTTTTATGCGATTTCTTTTTCCATCTAATTGTTGTGATTCATATTTTTTTAGTTGGTTTTCAACGTATTTTTTGTCAACAAATTGTTTCAATTTTTTAATTAGATCTAATTTAATTTCTTTGTTACGCTGATCAACAAATTTTACATTGACCAAGTCTTCCGGATTTGAAGGCGAAGGTAAGTTTTTTATTGATAAATTCTTCGCATCGAGTTGACCTTGACTTTGTGCACAGTATACTTTTACATATTCTGTTGTTGCATAATTTTGAATGTTAATATCTGAAATCTTGTCTGTGACGTATTTTTTATTGACTGCATCATTAGGTTCTATGGGGTCAGCGACATTTTTTATAGCTTTCTTTTTTGCATCTAAATATGGTGTGTCAACATGTTTTTGAATTATCATTTCCACTTGTTTAATTTCATTATTCAAAAGTTCATCATGTTTCTATTTTCTATTTTTTATTTTTGCTATTTATCCAACTATTGTGAGATTTATCAAATCCCAGCCATTTAACATACAATTTCTTTTTCTTTTTAGATAATATATTTTCGACTAAATACACATCTGGTTGTGCTGTTTTTTGTAATTCCTCGGTACAAAACCCACCACTTATTGGAACACCTTGCATATCCTCTAATAAATATGTAGTGGGATTGGTAATACATACTTTTCGTATTTTAAATAATTCCGTCGTCCAGTTTGGAGTATATCCCTTATCAAAAACATGTTTTGCTTTACTAATTCGTACAATGTCCCCCATTTTATATCTTTGTTTATCGACAATCTTGATGTGATTATAAACTGTTTTCAAAAGGGCTTCTTCATTCTTCTTTTTCACATTGACTGGCTTCATTTTTGTTTTACTATGAGTGGTATTATTGTATTTTGTTATTACCTTATCTAAAATATTTATCCAATCATATTTACCATTTAGACTAAATAGTTTAAAAAGTTTGTCTTTGATTGTCCGAATAACTCTTTCAGCCATTGATGCTTTCTTATCAGTATATACAAAATAATGATTGATATTATACTTTTTCAATAAACCTCCAAGCTGATCATTTAAAAACTCTGTTCCTTGATCGGTTTGTAGATTTTTCGGCGGGTGAACACCACGACTTTTCAACACTTTCTTCATAGCAATTGTCACTTGTTTCGCTGATTTTCTTTTCAATAGCACTGCCCACACATATTTGGAGAAACAATTAATTATAACAAAAATATAATTGAATCCATTGTTTTGATCTGAATATCTTCTTAATTCTGCTAAATCAGCTTGCCATAAATCATCCAAACCTTTAATAATAGTCCGTCTGAGTTTGTATTTACGACGGGCCGCTGCATGAAGCTCATCAACAACCACCTTTTTACTCATATTTCATGAATTGTGGGTGCGATTGTTTTAGCAACTTTTCCACAAACTCTTCAATTTCTTCTGTGTGTTTTTTCAACTTGTCATCAATTATATTGAGTACATCGCTAATTTTTATAGTGTCTATATAATCACATTGCATAACTTATGATTTTCTAAATCATAATCACCATCACTATTTCGTGGAATTTGAATTAATATTATTTTTGAATTTTTGGAATCTGCATTAAATCTACGATCGAACTTGCTGACACTCATCTTCGCAATAGATATGTTTCGATACAACTACTACTTTTTAATCAATAATTTTTTCCTCCCGCAACTTTTCAATAATTGATAAAATTTCATTATTATGTGCATTATTACCAGCTGCTTTAGATGCAATTAAAAGTCTAAGTCTATCTACAATTTCATTAATATTATTCCAATATACATATTCAATTGGTTTTGTATTGAGCTGCATCGTTTCATTAATTTTCTTGAGTCTACCACCCTTTTTTGCTCTAAATAAATATGGTTTAATTATATTTCTATACTTATGATCTCGCGTGCCTTGAATTGGATTACCAGATTTGTGACCCCGTCTATGCGCATTCGTCAATTCTAAAATATCATAATAACATTCTTCATCACTTTGTGAATACTTCGTAGCTTTTTTCATAAATAGTAGCTCATAGAGCCCCCATGTACCAGGAAATTTTTGTTTGTTAATAACAATTACATCATTTTTTTCAAAATGTATTTCTTTCGATCCTATTGTCCACTTGTCATCTACAGAATCAAATTTAATACCATTCACTTTAGCAAAATTTTCTCGATTACCTACCAAATACATTTGAATAAATTCTCTAACTATAGGTGGATATTGTTGTAAGTATGTTGACAAAGCTGTTTTGTCTATTGTGGTTTTAAACTCCTTCTCTATAGTTTCAAGATTATTTTCATACTTTATAGCTCTTTTCTTCGGGACTAGTTCGGAATCAACAAAATTTGTTTTTCGTTTCCTACTTATTTCCAAGTCCTTTATATCGTTTGTTGAATACATATTTTCAGAAATCTCTTGCAACGGCTCCATGACAGGTTTAAAAAATCTATTTAAATCCCTTTCATATTCATCTTTATTTGATTTTAAAGCTAAGTACTTTTGTCTAATTACATTAGATGTATCAATTATTTGTTGTCTAACATGATCCACTTTTTTGGAGGACATAATTATTACTATTTTTTTTTAATTGATCTGTACAGTTGAACAGGTAAAACTATACTGAATTATTAAAATAAGAATAGTAGCCTATAATGCGGGTTGAAATACAAAATGTTTATAGCTATTTTTTATGTAGATATGTTTTATATAAATCTGTTTTATACCGATCTGTTTTTTTTGTGAATAAATGCAAACTTATTTAGATGATAGAAAAAGATATAATTTCTTGTTTTTATATTATATTTGTATTGATGTTGCAATCGGACCTACAGCGATCGGACCGGCCGTCGGTCCCAGGCCCTGACACCTACACGTCAGACTTGCAGGTCGCACCTACAGTTGGACCTGCAGGTGCGACATACACAACGGACCTGCAGGTCGGACCTACAGATCGGTCCTACAAATCGGACTTACAGGTCGGACCTACAGATCGAACCTGTACATAGAGTGTCGATCTGTATTGTTGAATCTCGAAACCAATCGCAATTATAGTGTTGTGATGCTTAAAAGTATAGAATGTTGAAAAAAAATTATAATAAAATAAAAGAATCAAAACCTTTTCTGTATCGTCCATTCATTAATTCGCTATCTTTTATTATGACAATTACCCCATGCTTATCTTTCCAACACTCCCCACACATTTGTTTAAATGTATCAAATGGCATATCCGTGTTTACATGATCATCGTATACATGTCTTAAATTTTTATCATCTTGTTTAAAAAGCACTATGGTGTTGGCATTGTCACGTATCAGCTGTTTCGGTATTCTTGAATATGTTTGACAGAGATAAAAACTATCCACTTGTTTATGACGTCCCATACAAAAGTAGTTGCGAATTTTATCCTGCTTATCGCACGCTACATCATCAAATATAAATATTGAATTTGAAAGTGCTTCGGATGGATCCAAAATTTCTTCATTGTCACTGTATGGATAATATTTTATCTCAGACACATGTTTTAGCACCCTCTCAAGATGTTTGTATTTGGGCTGATACAGGGATTTTGAATAAATGTAAATATTTTCAAATTCCAATCCGTTTGAATCATATAATAAACTCATCATCACATTCGTTTTACCGAAACCACTGGGTTCACTTATTATTGCCCTTATCGTATTAGGAAACAGTGCACCATGTCTGCGAAACTGTTTTTCTTGTTCATTATCCAAATTGATTATTGGTAGTTGCAATTCTTGTTTATTGATGCGCATCTTATCAACAATTAAAACTATTTTAAATAAATACTTTCCTTTATGCTATTCAATTTTATTCCGAATGAAGTCGTCAACGGGTGCAGGTGTAGTAAATACTGTTATAAATAAATTACCGATTGAATCGCATGTGCCAGGATATCAATATTGTGGGCCAGGTACAAAATTAAAAAAACGACTGTCACGTGGTGATACCGGTATTAACGCATTAGATAAAGCTTGTAAACAACACGATATCGCTTATTCGAAAAATAAAAATTTAACTGATCGGCATTGGGCGGATAAAGTGCTGGAAAATCGTGCGTGGGAACGGGTCAAGGCAAAAGACGCAAATTTTGGAGAAAAAAGTGTTGCTTGGTTAGTGACAAACGCGATGGAAGTTAAACAAAAATTTGGAATGGGTGTTAGCAAGAAAAAGATAAAACGTAAAGCTTTTCGAAGTGCTGTAGTGAAAAATATTAAAAGCGCTTTAAGTAATGAGAGTTTTAATCATAGTAATTTACTGGATGTATCTAAGAAGGCAGTGTGTGCAGCTCGTGTTGCTGTAAAGAAAGCAGGAGGTCGTAAAAATATACGAACACCTAGAATAATTCCAATTCCAAAAACTGGTGGAATTTTACCATTTATTTTGCCATTATTTGCGGGATTATCTGCTGTAGGAGCTCTAAGTGGAGGTGCGGCTGCTGTTGTCAAAACTATCAAAGATGTGGAAATTGGGAAAAAAAAACTGATTGAAGCAGAACGTCATAATCGTGCAATGGAATCAATTACACTAAGAAAACGCGGGTCTGAAATGTTTTTAAAAAAACGAAATAATGGGTTTGGTCTACATGTTAAAGAAAAAATTATGAAGAAGAAAAAAAAACTTGTAAAATTAATGCTAATATTTACAAAATTCCATACTTTCGAGGTGTGTATATGCGTAATCAATTACCCTATGGTGGACCGTTAAAAAATGTTGATTCAAGTAATATTTCCTACAATCACGAAAACTATCAGAACTATAACACATACAATTGCGGACATTTGTGTTTAGAGTTTTTAAATAATAATTGTTAAAAAATAATATCAGTCATGTCTCAAACGTTTACATTAAAAGGTCAAAGTAGCTTGCTGTCAGCGAATTTCTATCCTCCCATTGAATTTGAAGATAAGCATAATTATGCACTCGCTCTTATTGGTTTGTATACATTTAATAGTATAACAAATATAGAAGAAGGAAAAAATAATAAGTTTTATTATTATGATGTTGAAAATGTATTGAGATATATCCCAATTCCTACGGGAGCTTACGAATTTGCTGATATAGAATTATATTTACAGAAAATACTATGTCCTAATACAAATGAACCAGATAAATTTCTATCAATTAAACCCAATCATAACACACTAAAATGTGAAATGCAATGTGTTTTTAATGTGGACTTTACACCCGAAGATAGTATTGGAGCAATTCTAGGATTCGAACTTGGAATTTTAAAAGCCAATATAAGTCACGAATCTACTTTACCTGTAAACATTGTTAAAGTATACACCATACGTGTTGAATGTAATATTGTAAACGGTTCCTACTACGGAAATCAACAATCACATACGTTATATGAATTTTCGCCATCATCAAATCCTGGATACAGTATAGATGAGCAGCCAAACAATATTGTTTATTTGCCTATTAAACGAAAACTAATCGATAATATTACAATAAAGTTATTGGATCAAAATTCAGAATATATAAACTTCAGAGGAGAGGAAATTATTATACGTTTGGAATTAAAGAACTATGGGGTTAATATTTAAACAAAATTCTATAAAAAAAGTGTGTAAACCTGCTATTGTTTCATTCAATCGTCAACCTTTCTTAAGGAAGTCAACATTAACAAAGCAGAACATTCAATTTCTACAATCATTGGGATATAATGTCTGAACAATTAGAACTGTTCAACGATCCAAGTTATGATGATTCAATTGTACGTGAAGAAATCCACACATACCATCCACATACAAAATCATTTGAAAATAGTGATGAAATTGAAATATCGATAAATCAACAAGATATATTTATGGCAATGTATGATGCTTTTTTATGTGTCGAGGGCGAATTTAAAGAAACCACCGGAGAAGGTACGTGTAAATTAACCAATAATGCTGGTGTGTATTTATTCGAGTCCATTAGTTACGAATTAAATGGTAAGGAAATCGATAAAGTGCGAGATCCTGGAACAGTTAGTACAATGCGAAATATTTTATTGTGTAATACAAATGAATCTCAAGCATTGATTGGAGCTGGTTGGGTTATATCTGGAGGTGACTTAGCCACTCTCAACACAAATAATTTCACGTTTCGCATTCCTTTAAAATGTATTTTGGGTGTATTCCAAGACTATGCAAGAGTCATAACTGGTCGTCATAAAATTAGATTGATACGTTCTAGAACCGATTTTAATTGTTATAAAGCTACCAATACAAAGAAAGCAGTAATAAGTGTTACAAATGTTGAACTCAAAGTTAAACATGTATATCCTAACGATGTGGTAAAATTACGCATGTTGAAACATATTAGTAAAGATACACCAATAAAGATTCCATTTAGAAAATGGGAGCTACATGAGATGCCTGCTTTAAGAAAAACTGATAAGGAAATTTGGCCTGTAAAAACTAGCACTAGTTTAGAGAGACCTCGATATATTATTGTGGCATTCCATACTAATGTAAAAGATAACACTACTGAAGATGTAACTTTTTTTAATCATCTAAATCTACTCGATTTGAAAGTACATTTGAATTCTGAATGCTATCCGTATGAATCATTAAAGGTAAATTTCTAAAAAATGGCATATACGGAAGTTTATCAAATGTATATAGATTTTCGGAAAATTTTTTATAATGCCACACATATTGAACCATTATTGGATTATAAAATGTTTAATGATAGATGCTTATTTGTTATGGACTGTTCAAAACAATGTGAAGCATTAAAGTCATCTACGGTGGATGTAAAGTTGGAAATTTTAAGCAGTTTGCAGTTTCCAGATAAGACCAAGGCATATTGCCTAATTATTCATGATAGCATTGTGGAATATACACCTTTGAGTGGGATGGTGAAAAAAATTATTTAAGTTAATCACAGTATTGATGATTTCTCAGTTTAATATTGACTTTTCAAGCAAGATGAAGTTTGTAGTAATTGATATGCAAGGATTTATTATCAACTCGCAATTTATACCTAAAGAATTGACGATTTACAACGATAAAAATAAATTAACTTATTTATTTAAACCAAACACACCGTTTAAATATTTGAGTAATGAGGAAAAAACTCAAATTCGATATTTGGAATTCAATCATCATTGTATTAAATATAATAGTGGTGATTCTGAATTGAAACAATTAAGTGGTATTTTTAATAAATATATAGTAAAGCATGTAGATAGAATATATGTTAAAGGAAATGTAAAGAAAGAATTTCTCAGAAATATGCTGGATCAAGTATCAAATAATTCACCTATAGTTATTGTTAATTTAGAAAAAGACGAATTTTGTCCAAAACTTGTTAAAACTAGATCGATATGTGTAAATCATAGTTATAAAAAACCATTTATGTGTAGTCTCGAAAATTCAAATGTATTGTATAATTATATTATTTCGAAATAAATGTTAAATTATGTAGGTAGATGTACTTTCACTTTAAAAATAAAGATGATAAGACAAACTACATGTGTAGTTTTGTTACAAAGGTATCATATTACTTTATAATATTTTCTGTTAATTTGTATTAAATCTTGTTTTTTTTTATAATATATTATTAAAATAAATAAACATATTTGTTTAAACCGTATACATTATTTCAAAATTTGAGTGACGATGAAAAAAATCGAATGCGATGTTTAGAGTTCAATCACTACTGCATCAAATATAGCAGTGGTCATGCAGAATTTAATCAGCTGTATGAAATTTTATATAATAATGTAATAGAATCATGTGTTGATACAATATCAGTCAAAGGAAATGTGACGCAAAAATAAGCTGGATCAACTTAAAACAATATTACCTATAACTATTATTAATTTAGTAAAATACTATAATAAAAATTGAAAATTCTTACTATAATAAGAATTGAATTTGTGGTGCTAAAAATTCAGATATTTTATATGATTATATTATAAAGAAATAAAAAGTGTTAAATAACTTGTATTTTTATCTTGTACCTGAACATAATGAAGATAAGATGAATTACATATGTAGTTGTATATGATAAAAAAAAGAGTATCATATTACTTTATTAATGTTACTGCCGATGGTATTACTTTTTATTGTATTAAATCATATGTTTGTATAATAAATAATTAGTATCTGTTCAAATATACTAAGAAAATGTTCGCCTGTCAACCTTGCAATAAATCTTTTAGTCGAAAGGATAGTCTTAAACGACATATTAATTCTGATATTTGTTTAAAAAATGTGCTTTGTGAAAAATGTGACAGTGTTTTCGCAAGTGCCTCAAGTTTCAAGGAGCATAATGAAGGGAGCCATGGATTACCTAACAAACAAGCTAGACAAGACCAACCCTCTACCCTCTAGTGGTAAGTACTAACATTGTTTTATGAAAAAATAAATAAAATGCTTATAATCGATTCTCGTAGGTCACGAGAGCGAACACACGTTTATTTTGGTTTCTCTCTGGCTTTCTTCGATATTTCTGGTCTTTCTCATGGTTTTATGCAATTTTTGTATATTCTATTGGGGTAGGCTCGTAGCATGTGTTGCTGAAATTCTGTACTTTTTGTTGTTTAGCATAGGTGCATTTTGTGGCATTTTGTGCATCTTTGATAATATTAATTTATTTATTTCGTGGGAAGTTTTTTGTTTCGCGGCTTAGTTTTTGTGGCTCTAGGAATGTGTTTTATCTACTTGGTCGATTGTCTTCTTACAGGTCCGTATTGAATATATCTATTTCCAATTATGAGTGCCCCAAAGGGTGCTGAATCTAAATGTGGTGCTTGTCGTCGAAATAAAAATGAAGGGTTCATTGGCTGTGAAGGAGTTTGTCAAAGTTGGTATCACTTTACTTGTGCCAGCCTTACGGATGCTCAATTCAAATTTCTCGAAGCTAACAAAAATGTTTTCTATTTATGTAATTCTTGTAAATTAAATTGTCAAATGATGAACTCTGCATCCCTATCGAATGATATATCTTCAGCAATTAAAACAAGTATGCATGAGTTATATAAAAGCTTAGATGCCAAATTTGTTACAAAAATAGAAGAGCTTGAATCAAAACTGTTGTCTTATAAAAATGATGTAATTACTTATGTTGATGAAAAAGTCAACTTGAACACTGAGTCACTCCAAAATTTCGGTTCAAAATTAGATGAGTTAACACCCATTATCTCGGAAAATATTCAATCTGTAGTTCTACCAAGAATTGATAATTTAGTTCCGCAAATCTCGAATTTTACTAGTCTGGTCTCTGACAATATAAAAACCAAATCATTTGCAGGTGTTGTCTCTAAACAAGCATCTATTCTTATCAAACCTAAGAACACTTCTCAAACTAATTCTATCACAAAAACTGATCTTAACTCGAATGTTAATCCAGATGTTAACAACTTATGTGTTTCAAATGTGAAGTCTACAAGCAACGGTGGTCTAGTAGTTAGCTATGAAAATAAAGATGATGCAAATAAATTTAAAAACCTAGCTGTTGAGAAATTATCCGTTAAGTACAATGTTAAGAAAATTTCTAATCTTCATCCAAGAATTCGAATAGTGGGTTTATCGGAGGAACACTCTAAGGATAAAGTTTTGCAATGCTTGAAATTACAATGTTCTAAACTGATTGCCAACTTTGATGAAATTTCTTGTGTCAATGTGTCAGCTACAAAAAACAAATCCTCCGTTTACCAAGCGCTAATTCAGTTAGATACTAAGTCATACATACGTTTTCTTGAAGTAGGCACCGTTTTCTTAGGTTACGATGACTGCAAAATTTATGATGCCGTCGAAGTTCGACGATGTTATAAATGCTGTGCCTTTAACCACACTAGTAAATCTTGTAGGAATGAGACTGTTTGCCCTAAATGTTCAGAAAATCATGAGTCGAAAGCATGTGATGCTATTCTTTTAAAATGTGTTAGTTGTTTTCATGCCAGTCAGCTTAATCCTGAGATCAATTATGACCATGCTGTATGGGATCACAATAAATGTTCTACATACAAACATAAGCTATCACTGTTCAAAAGTAGTGTTTTAAACTTAAAATAGCAAAAAATGACTAAACTCCAGCCAACTATTAAGTCACAAAAAAATGATTTATCAATTTACTATCAAAAAGTCCGCGGGCTTAACTCCAAAACCAATCAACTCTACAATATTTCATCTGGTGGTAACTTACCCTATGACGTAATTGCATTAAGTGAAACATGGCTAAATTGTAGTACTTTTAACAATGAACTGTTTGACTCTAATTATGTCGCGCATAGAACTGATCGAGATCAAGTAGCTACTAACCGCACTAAAGGTGGAGGAGTTATGCTAGCCGTTAAAACTAAGTTTTCTTCAACAGCACTGAATGCCTATGATCTCTGTGAGTCGCTTAAACTTGTTAGGTTTATAGATTTATGTATGGTAAAAGTTCAATTTCCAAAGACTAAAATGTATATAATAGTCATTTATGTTCCGCCAAACACAAGCATTGAACATTACTCGCTTCTTTTTGATGGTTTGGAAACTCTGCATATACTATATGGCAGTCTTCTTACTATACTAGGTGATTTCAACATACCTGAATATAGCAGTACCAATTTAAATTCACAAAGTCAAAAAGTCACAAGTAAATTCAAAAAAACAAAAATCTCTAAAAAACAATATCCTCCCTGGTTTGACAAACCAATTATATCTGATATTCGTCAAAAAAAGATATTATGGCGCAAATTTAATCGCACTAGTTGTCAAATTACTTTTAACGAATTTAAAATCCTTCGCTCTAAATTAAATAAGAACATAAGTATCGCTCATAAAAATTATCTTCACACTATAGAGACGAACATAAAATCCGATCCAGAGAAGTTTTGGTCATACTTAAAAGCTAAAAAAGAATGTAATAATCTTCCTATGAACATGATTTTTAATGATACGTCTCTTACGAATTCAGAAGAAATTGTTGAAGCGTTTGCTACATGTTTCAATTCTTCCTATTCATCTTCTTCTAGTGGTAAATCAAAACCAACAACATCAAAATTACCCAGTCGCTCTCTGAGTTCTTTTACAGTCGCACAATTCCCCGAAAACGAAACATTCGGTGCCATAAAAAAACTCAAGGATTCAATGACTACTGGTCCCGATTTGATACCTGCATTTATCATTAGAGATGCAGCCGCCATCTTTCAACAACCATTAACTTTTATTTTTAACTTAATACTTAAGACTAGTGAATTTCCCAGCAAGTGGAAAGAAGCAAGAGTATGTCCAGTTTTTAAAAAAGGCAACCAAAACGATGTTAGGAATTACAGGCCAATTGCAATTATATGTAATTTTTGCAAAATATTTGAAACCTTGCTACATAATCACATATTCTTTAACGTAAAAAACACACTTAGTTTACATCAACATGGTTTTATGAATAGTCGAAGTACTTGCACTAATTTACTGCACATAACGCAATTTATATCATCTGCATTTGACGATCATAATCAAGTTGACGTAATTTATACCGACTTTTCTAAGGCGTTTGATAGAATTGACCATGAAATACTTCTCTCCAAACTCGATAACTATGGACTATCTGACTCGCTTGTAAAACTTTTGCGCTCTTATCTCTTTGAACGAACACAATTTGTTGAATACTTGGGAGTGACATCCAATGCAATGCCTGTGGCATCTGGTGTGCCGCAAGGCTCCGTACTTGGGCCGCTTCTATTCAATATATTTGTAAACGATATCACTGATGGAGTAGATTCGAGTTACCTACTTTATGCTGATGATTTAAAACTATTCGCTAGAATTGAAAATGTTAATGATTGCGTTCATCTTCAACATTGTCTAGAAAAAGTTAGTACCTGGTGCTCCATCAACAAATTGCCATTAAATCTGAGTAAATGTAACGTGATGTCTTTTAGCAAGAAACACTCGCCTATTATATTTTCTTATGAATTATCTAACATTCCCCTTCTAAGACCTGACACATTTGTTGATCTTGGTGTAACGTTTGACTCCAAACTATCGTTTAACAATCACGTAATGTCAATTGTTTCATCAGTTCATCAAACTCTCGGATACATTCTTCGAAACGCCAAGGACTTTGTCAAAATTGACACATTAATTTTATTGTTTAATTCGGTCTAAACTTGAATACTGCTCTATTATTTGGTGTCCCTCGTATCAAATCTATATAAATAAAATAGAAAACGTTCAGCGCAAATTTTTGAAAGCATTGGCATTTAAAATCGACCAAGTATATCCGGTACAAGGAATCCAGCAAAATGTTCTGCTACAACGATTCAATCAACAGAATTTAGCAATTCGAAGACAGTGCCATTCAGTAGTATTTTTATTCAAAATAGTTAATGGTCTATTTGATGGCGGATTCACACTAGAAAACCTATCCTTTAATATTCCCAGATCCACTTCCCGACACCCACTAACGTTCTCATTAAAGACTCCCAGAACACGACTTCTAGATGATGACGAATGTTTTAAATATTGCGTTTTGGCTGCATTACATCCAATTGATCATCATCCTGAACGTATAGCTCGGTATGTACAATTTCAAAACGAGTTGGACTTTAGCAGTATTGAGTTTCCGGTAAAATTGAGTGATATCAATGAATTTGAGATACTCAATGATATTTCAATAAATGTTTATGGCTTGGAAAACATCTTTTATTTATTTATTTTTTATTGAATTTAATAACGGGTATAACCCAATAATGTACATTAATAATAATAATAATAATAATAATAATAATAATAATAATAATAATAATAATAATAATAATAATAATAATAATAATAATAATAATAATAATAATAATAATAATAATAATAATAATAATAATAATAATAATAATAATAATAATAATAATAATAATAATAATAATAATAATAATAATAATAATAATAATAATAATAATAATAATAATAAAAATAATAATAATAATAATAATAGTAACAGCAATAATATAATAATATATAAAAAAATAGGAAGAGAAAAAAAACAATAAAAGAAGCTGAAAAAGAAATACTAAACAACTAAGAAACTTTCATTTATCGATAATCGATATACAATTCATATAAAATTCATTTTCATACAGAAAATTTGATATTTTATTTATTATATTATTTTATTTAATATTTAAACGTAGACAGAATACAAAAGAAAGTAAACCAAAAGGGAATAATCAAACATTTTTTAGCTTATTCTTTAATAAATTTAGACTCACATGAAATAAATCTATGCTATGCGACACATCATCAGCGCTTCGCAACATTCTAGAAATTGCACTATTTGCTCCGTAAAGGGTTCTATGATTTTTGATAGCAAAAGTATGTTTAACTCTTAAATTTCTCGAAGGGACGTGTAAATCGACTAAAGAAATTAAGGTTGAGCTACTCATAATACCATTCAAAATTTTATAAACATTAATGACATCGATGTTTGTCCTTTGAGCCTTTAAGAGAGGCAATTTTAGTGCGTTTTTCAGTTGAGTATAATCGACTAACTCTTTTGGTATGTTCATTTTGAATGCAATATATTTTAAAAATTTATTCTGAACTCTTTCAATCTTGTTTATGTAGACTTCATAATAGGGGCACCAGACTGAAGAAGCATATTCAAGAGTGGGTTTAATGAGTGAAACGTATAAGCATTTTAAAGCATCTATATTGCGGAAGTCGAAAGTTTGCCGTTTGATAAAACCAAGTAGCTTTAATGACTTATTACATATGTGCTCGATATGAAAGGAAAAAGTTAGGTGACAGTCAAATATAATACCTAGATCTTTAATTGTTGAAACGCACTCTAATGTGATGTTATTAATATGAAGTACAGTAGGCAAAGGTAAAAGTGACTTATAAAATCTGATATGTTTGCATTTTTCGACATTTAATACTAGCTTATTTGAGGTACACCATTTGTAGAATCTATCCAAATCTTCTTGAATAAGTTCAGCAGAATTTGACACACTGTCTGTACAAAATATCTTCATATCATCCGCAAATAACAATACTTCCGAATAATGAAACTGGTCAACTACATCATTAATGAATAGATTAAATAGCAAGGGTCCTAAGTGGGAACCTTGAGGCACCCCTGATGTGACTAATATATCATCAGACTCAAAACCTTTAATTTTAACTTTCTGACTGCGATTTAGTAAATATGATTCAATCCAGCTTAAAAAAGAACCACAGCAACCATATGCCCGTAGCTTGCATGAGAGAATACGATGGTCAATCTTATCGAAAGCCTTAGAAAAATCGGTATACACCGAATCAACCTGAAGACCATTTTCTATAGCATTTGATATAAAGTTCTCATAAATTAACAAGTTCGAACTAGTTGAGTGGCCCTTTCTAAAACCATGTTGATTTTCAACAATAACATTTTTAAAGATGCTACTTAGAATCTCAGTTACTATTGATTCGAATATTTTGGGAATTGGCGATATAACTGATATAGGCCTATAATTCAAAACTAGATTTTTGGCTCCAGATTTAAATATTGGAGTAACAAACGCTCGTTTCCAGACATCAGGAAAAACGCCACTTTTTAGCGACATATTAAATAGTATCCACAAAGGCCTACAAAGTGGAAAAGAGCAATTTTTTAAAAATAAAGGTGATATTTTATCAGGACCACTTCCTTTTTTGTCATCTAATGAATTTAGAGCATCCAATACCTTAGTAATAGATATGTTAACTGATTCAATATTTGCGGTGCTGTTGAAATTAAAGTCGATGTTTGAAGTTGGATTTTGAGTGGGATTTACATAAACTGAAGAAAAATGAGATGCAAAAAGATTAGATATAGATTTTCCATCACTGGCAAGAGTATCACCTAAAATCATAGAATTTGGTAAATCATTTTCATTGCGTTTTGAGTTTACAAAGTTCCAAAAGCTCTTTGGATTTTGTTTAACTGAATTTTCGATATTACTAATATATTTCCTATAGCATTTTCTAGCTTTTTCCTTGCATATAGAGCGAAGAGTTTGAAAATTTAAATAATCAGATTGAAGACGAGAGGTTTTGTAAATTGCATGTGCAGAACGCTTTTTTAAGATGCTATGTTTCAAATCAAAATCAAACCAAAGAGGAAATTTAAAATGATTTTTTAATAAAATCTTAGGTACAAACTTCTCGATAGCAGAATATAAAACCGAGTAGAACAATTCAGTAGCACCTTGAACATCTAATGATAAAAAGAGAGAATCCCAATTAAGATTTAAAAAATAGTTGTTTAACTGGGCATAGTTGCCTTTTTTAAAATTGTAACACGTTTCTTCATAGTTGAGAGTTTCAAATATTGGACTAATACACTTAATGTCTACAAGTAGCGCTGGATGATGTGCATCACAAGCAAGAAGTATTTCCCTTGAGCAAATCACATTTCCGTTTAATGTGTTAGTTAAAACCAGGTCTAAGATTACATTATTGACATTTTTCACAAAATTAATTTGACGAAAATCCAGATAAGCAAGACACTCTAGAATAGCATCAGCTGACTGATTTGTTTTACCTAATTGACCAGCATGGTTGTCAGACCAAACAATTTGAGGCAGGTTATAATCGCCAAATAAATAAATTGCATAGTCAACAAATCTATCACAAACTTCTTCGATCGAGTCGCAATGTAACTTATATAAATCAAGACTAGATCCTGGTGAAAAATATGAAGCACAAAAAATAAGTTGATCAGTGTTAACTTTAACAGTGACAAAAAGCTCTTCAATTTGTTTATTTGATGTTGATGTAAAAATTGCTTTGGAATTTAACACTTTTTTAACTGCAATTAATACTCCGCCGCCTCTAAATTTACCAGTTTCAATAGAATCGCGATCACATCTAAAAACATTGTAGTTTAATAGCCCAAGTTCAGAGTCGCAAAAGTCACAATTTAACCAAGTTTCAACTAAAATTATCAGATCGTAATCACATTGAGACACCGCAATCATTAGTTCATTTGATTTTGTTCTTAAACCGCGTACATTTTGGTAATATACAACCAAATTGTCATGGTGGGTAGTAACAGGATAATCAACAGAAACATTGAATGAGTCCAGCATATTGCAATCTTGGGCGGATTGCTACGATGTGTTGTAATAAGTTTTAGATTTAGCAAAACTAACTTCATTTAGATAAACAGTGCAATTTGCATCGAGAGATGTATGATTTATGTCCAGAGCTGATTTGTATTTAGAGTTATGGTTAATACAGTTTATGCATTTTAAATCACTTTTTAAGCAATCGTTGAGCTTATGTTTTCCAGAACAGAGCGGACAAATATTATGCGTTATCGTGCATTTCTTAGACATGTGTCCAAAAGAAGAGCAATTATAACATCTTAAAAAATTAAAAGATTCAACAACGATACATTTTTGCCAGTCAACGTATAAAAAACCTTTAGCCATAATAAATGAAAATGCCTCGGGATTTACCTCAATGATGGCAGAAACAGTACTTTTTTTCTTGTTTAAAATTGAACGTACAATTTTAAAGCGTGTTATAATTTCTGGATCCAAATTGTTTTGTTGAAATACGTTCTTTGACCATACTTCATCACAGGAATTTGTGCTATCTATATTACATACTTTTATTTTTGGGAAAATTCGTTTGGCAACATCCAATTCAAAATCATCAACAACTTTTGACTGTTCAATATTTGTTTTTATACTATTTAAGTGTTCATTGGAGCATTCTATGATCACATTCCCATTTTTACCTTCTCTTAATCTCGTAATACCTGGTCCAAAATCATTTGGTTTAGCAATCTCTTTAAACGAAGACAAATTTGAATTTGACGACTTAGGTTTTAAAACAAGAGCACAGGTTTTAATTTCAGATTTTAAAACATTACTATAAGATTGATTATTTACTATCTCCCTCGATGCGGAATTTCTTAAATTGGAATTTGATAAAAAAGACGAAGATGGTTTTTGAACGTTGAGCTGGTGTACAAGGTTACTTATTTTATCGTTTAGTAAATTATTATTTAGTTTTAATTCGCAATTTAATTCACTCATTAATTTTAATTCACGCTTTAAATAAGGCACTTCACAATCAGTATCACCAGCTTTTAAATCATCAACACAGGATTTACAGCTCCAGTTACTTTTTTCGACTGCAAAGAACTTGGCAAACATTTCGAAGCATCTCAGGTGAATAGCACAATCACAAGTGATGCACTTTACTATAGATCTCACTCGTTGGTAACAAAACTCACATTTGTCTTTTTTATCATTTTTGTCACTTCTTTTCGTACTTTTATTCGATTTAACAGACTCAGAGTCAGAATCCACATCCGCCATCGCGAAGAAGATATGATCTTTCAAAACAATGTAGCAAAAGTAGAAGTAGTAAGGCCTTTACATTTTACAAAATATCGTCGAATTCGACATGTAAATTTGCTGCTTATTAGTGATAATATTGGCAATAACCATTATTGTCTTATTAAGAGCATGTCGAGATTAGTTCGAAATCAGCTGACTAAACATTCTAGTGTTTTGTTTTTATGTGATGGTTGTTTGGTAAATTTTTCAAATGCTGAACTTTTAGAAAAGCATAAGTTAAATGATTGCAATTTTGTTTATACTAAATTGCCGACCGAAGATATTATAACAGATAAAAATGGAAATACACGTCCGGGAAATTTGTTAAAATTTGAAAATTTTCAAAATCAACTAAAGGTGCCATTCATAATTTATGCCGATTTTGAAACGGTATTAAGACCAATTGAGGTGTGTGAACCAAGTTCTGAAAAATCATTTTCAGTTAAGACATTTGTGCACAAACCTTATTCATTTTGCTACTATATCAAATGTTCTTACAATGATTCCTTATGCAAGTTTCAATTGTATCGCGGAGAAGATTGTGTTAAAGTATTTATTGAACGATTGGAGGCGGATGTTAAAAACATTTATAACAACTACTTAAAACCAATTATACCAATAAATATTTTAACTAGAAATGAGGAAAACGATTTTGAAACTAATCCAAATTGTCATATTTGTAAAAAATTCTTTAAAAATAATGAAACTTGTGTAAGGGATCATTGTCACTTAACAGGCCAATATCGAGATGCTGCTCATGTGAATTGTAATTTAAATTTTAAAATTCAAAATTTCATTCCTATTTTTTTTTCATAATTTAAGTGGTTATGACAGTCACTTATTCATTAAAGATTTAGCTTGTGATCAGGAACGTGTAGACATTATTTCACAAAATAAAGAACGATATATTTCTTTTTCTAAACACATTTTGGTCGACACATATTTAGATAAAAAAACCGGCAATGAGAAAAAGAAATATTTCAAACTGCGATTTTTAGATTCATTTAAATTTATGGCTTCTAGTTTGAGTCGCTTGGCCCAAAATCTAAGTGATAACGAATGTTATGAAATTCGTAAATACTTTCCTGATGATGAAAAATTTAACTTGATTCGATTGAAAGGTGTATTTCCCTATTCATATGTTTCGGATGTTCATAAATTAGATGATAAAAAATTACCACCACATAAAGAATTTTTCGATAACTTATCAAACAAAAATATTTCAACACTTGACTATGAGCGAGCGTGCAAGGTATGGAATGTATTTAAATGCAACACATTAGGAGAATACTCTGATATATATTTAAAATCCGACGTATTAATACTTAGTGATATTTTTGAAAATTTTAGAAATTTGTGCATGTCAGTATACAGTTTAGATCCAGCTCAATACTACACTGCACCAGGGCTTAGTTGGGATGCTATACTAAAATATACTGATGTTGAGTTGGAACTGATAACCGATATTGATATGTTACATTTTTTTTAAAAAGGAATTCGTGGTGGCGTAAGTCAATGTAGTATAAGAAAAGCAGTAGCAAACAATCAGTTCAATCCAAATTATGATCCATCTAAACCAAAATCTTACATAACGTATTTAGATGCTACGAATTTATGTCTCAATATCTTCCCAAAAGCAAATTCGAATGGTTAAATGAATTTCAAATTGATAGATTGAACGTTGAAAATATTCAAGATAATTCTGATTGCGGTTACATTTTAGAAGTAGATTTAAATTATCCAGAAAATTTACATGATTTGCATAATGATTTACCTTTTTGTCCGGAATCCATAGTTTCACCAATTTCAAAATTTAGAATTAAAAAATTAATACCAAATTTTTATAAAAAATCTAAATATGTTATACATTATAGGAATTTAAAGCAAGCGCTTCAAAACGGTTTAAAATTAACTCACATTCATCGAGCATTGAAATTTGAACAAAGTCCTTGGCTTATGCCATATATAGATTTGAATACATTAATGAGAAATTGTGCAAGTAGTAAGTTTGAAAAAGATTTTTTCAAACTAATGAATAATAGTAATTTCGGGAAAACTATGGAAAACGTTGATAAAAGTGTTGATGTAAAGTTAGTAACGCATTGGGAAAATATTGGACATAAACAAGGTGCTAATAATCTCATGGCAAAACCAAATTTTAAAAATTGTAAAATTTTTACAGAAAATTTTGTTGCGGTGCAGATGGAAAAATTAAAAGTTGTATATAATAAACCCATTTATATAGGCTTTAGCGTTTTAGACTTATCAAAAACTATTATTTATGATTTTTATTATTCGTTTATTAAAGAAAAGTATGGTGAAAATGCTTTGCTTCTTTATACTGACACTGATGGCCTAATAATTAAAATTTTAACTGAAAATTTTTATGAAGATATAAAATTGCATTTAGATAAATTTGATACGAGTAACTTTCATCCAAATAATATGCATAATGTACCTGCAAATTCTTCAATTTTGGGGAAAATAAAGGATGAGTATGCTGGAAAAATTATTTGGGATTTTTATGGTACTGGAGCAAAGGCATGTTGTGTAAATGCTGAAGGTAGTCTATCAAAAAAAGCAAAGGGCATTAAAAGTAGTGTGGTTCAAAAAGAAATTACTTTAGATGACTATAAACATATTGTTGAAACAGACAACAGTATAATTTATAGGAAAATGACTACTTTTCAATCACATTTACATAATATGTACAGTGTATTGAAAAACAAAGCGGCGTTATCATCTCTTGATGATAAACGCTTTGTTTTACCTGGTTCCGTAAAAACGCTCGCTTGGGGTCATCGTGATATAGATATTTGATAATGTTTTATTTCATGTTAGTTAGGCTATTTGTAGTATTAAATATACAGTTTTGCTGATTTTGTATTAATAATTTTGTATAGTAACATATATGTTTATACTATAATTTTGTAATAATTAAGATTATTTGGTTGTTTGCACACTAAAATAGTATTATAAGGATTGTACTTGTTTATTTTTAAACTATAATTTTAATATATGTATTTTTTGTAAATTATATGTACTTATTATAAGTTAATGCAATTATTTCATTACTCCTGTACTAAACTGATGCACATATGTATCATATATCATGTTACAAGATAAGACTTGGGTTTATGGAATTCAAAACATTATAATATTTTAATAATATATATAAATACATATAATCTGTAAATAAAATATATAGTAAAACATAATTTTTGTTTTTTCTTGCCGTTTTTTATTCTCGTTTTTTTTTAGAACTACATTTTTAATAAATATCATATTATTTAAACAAATTTATATGATTAGTAAAAGCGTTCGTTACTTGCAACACGGATCATTTACTAGTTGTGAACTAACTCACACACACACGATCAGCGATAAGTCACGGAAATTGTTTTTTTTTTTTTTGTACACAAAGTATACATCTAATTAATGAATAGTTCTGTGGTGTAGCGCTACCGTTTGTGATTTCCAGTCTGCATCGAGCCGCAGTTCAGTGCAGACGTTCTACTCATAGCCGGTCTATCGAGTGGACGCACAAACGCCCCACTACTTTCGATTCTTAATCGTCTAAATATTTAATTAAATTCTGTATTAATTAAATAAAGCGAGTTGTGTGCGAATAAAGTGATTTGACTTTGATATAGACAACATTAGCTAGTGATAGTTAAGTTTTAGTGCCTAAGGATTAACTATAGTGATTAGTTTAATTAGTTTTTAATAAATAGTGAGTAGTTAGCATCTAGTTTTAAGAAGTGGCCTTTGGCCCTTCTGAGCCCCCCTGAAACAATTTGAACTGAGTGAATTCCTTGTCCTATCTGTTTAAGTGCGAGTTTTTTGTCAGTTAACATTCCTTACAAGACATACCGTGTTCGTCGCGTTCATTTCAAGTTGGAATCTCCACCGCATAGCAACAGTACCGAGCTGTTAAGCTCAAACGCAAGCGTCATCTCTGACCTCAGTGATGACAATAGCACAGGGTTGGACCCAGTAAAAAATTCCGACTCCTTATCAAGCATTGAACTAACAAGCCCTGCCACTGGACCAATTCCCAAAATGACTACGTTAACCACAACCACCACCACTACAGTCACCACGGCAACATCGAACAGTGTAACAACACCCGGCGGAATGCGACTTAGCACGTCAAACCCAACCGATCCGAACCAGATGGATACTGACCCACCAACTGAACCAAATAACGTAAAGAAGCCAAATAACATAAGGAAACCAACTGTGAAGATGGTACGGGAACAAGGTAGTTTTTCCATTAAAAGAAAAACGTCAACATCACCACCAGCACTACCGGGATTCACCGTCCCACGAAAAACCATCAAACTGCAACGCACATCGACAGCAAAAACACCACTACCCTGCACCTCTACCTCAAATCGCTTCGATGGCATCGAGGATGAGTCAACTGATGGCAGCGACATCGACGAAAACACCGAAGTCCACCGCATCACCAAGCCGAAGCCACCTACAACAACCGCGCCCAAGAAGACAAAATCTCCACCCCCGATCATCCTTACCGGGAAGCCGCAAAGCCACCAGGAGCTGATCCAACTACTTAACCAGCTTATAAAAAAAGGCTATCATGTTAAATATACTCGCTACAATACGAGCATTTATGTTACAGACCCTGAAGAGCAGACCAAACTAGTTGAATATTACAAGTCGGACAACACCGAGTTCCACTCGTACACACCGCAAGCCCAGAAGACACACGCGTTTGTAATCAAAGGCTTACAAACGGACATGGACCTGGAGGAGATTGCAGAAGAACTAAAGACCACCTACAACGTTCCTATCACTAAAATTTACAAGATGAGGACCACCGCTCAACCGCTCTACATGGCAGTCACAGACAGCTCTGTAACCCTAAACAGGCTGTCAAAAGAGGTACAGTTTATTAATCATACCAAAATAACCTGGGAAGTCCATAGGAACTCCAAATACATAATACAGTGCAAGCGATGCCAGAAATGGGGGCACGCCACCAGCAACTGCCATCATCAGCCGAAGTGTGTCAAGTGTGGAGAAGCGCACTTGACCTCAACATGCGCACTCCCGGCTGATTCAAAGCCTACATGCGCTAATTGTGGTGGCGAACACACCGCAAATAGCATCGTTTGCCCTGTATACAAGGCAAAAATGGGGCAAATATTAAAAAACAACAACGCGGACACCACAACACCACAACGAGGGTTCACCACAGCAAACAGCCATTTCCCGATGCTTAGGCCAACGTACACCCCAGCAGCACCTCCGACTTCAAACGCTTGGCTTAGGAGGCCAACTCTAAGTCAATCGACGCAGCCGCCTCAACCATCGACATCGACTACATCCACATCACAACCAACAAGTGAGTATGCTCGTTTTGGCCAGATCACGAATCTACTAAAAGAAACTAATAACCTGATTGATCTAAATTTATTAATTAGGGTGCTGACTGACTTAAACGCAGGCTTGGCTCAACGACAAACTGGTCCAGACAGACTTCTGTTTTCTGTCGAGTTCCTTCATAATCTAACAAGATATTTTCCATGAACCAGATTCGCCTATGCTCATGGAATTCAAATACCCTACGTGGAAAACAGAAGATTGTCGAACAGTTTGTCGCTGAAAACAACATTGACATACTTTGCATTAACGAAACACGACTAATCCCCACCGACAAATTCAAACTCCGAGGCATGATTGTTCTTCGTAATGACAGACTGGGCGAGTTCAGGTCTGGTGGCGTTATGATGGCTATCAAACACGGAATTAATTTTAAGCTAATAAAACATCAAACTAGCCCAATGGATACATTAGCCATTCAGCTAACAAATGATACCGTGATAGCCGCCGCATACAACAGACCCAGAACTTCCCTAAGTACAGTCGAATTAGACCGGCTATTTTCGTTGGCACAGAAGGTTATTCTAGTGGGTGATCTCAATTGCGTTCACACCGCCTGGAGTAACCGGAGATGCAACGTAAATGGTCGATCTTTGAAAAATTACATCGAGAACAATCTGCTTCAACTCCACCACACCACCCATCCCACTCACTATCCATCCAATGGTCAAACGCCCAGCACCATCGACATCCTAATATCCAAAAACATCCTAACCCAAATCCAGTTAAAACAATTTTCCGACCTTGACTCCGACCATAATCCCATTTACGTTGATGTGTCCCTCCGACACATCAGAACTAATCCCAACACCACCCATATTAGCTTTAAAAACACTGATTGGGCACATTATCATTTCGACCTAAACAGGTTGACTGTAATAAATAGTGACATAGTGAGTGATAGAAAAATTGAGGAAGAAATAGACAAACTGACTGACAATTTAAGCAAAATGACCAAGAAACATTCAGCCATAGTAAAATCAGACAAGCATAAAACTATTCTACCTAAATTCATTCTTGACATGATTAAAATTAAAAATAAACAAAGAAAACGCTTTCAGCACACACACGCCGTCAATGACAGAATCCTGACAAATCGACTGACAGCTGAGATTAGACGGGAGATTGTGCTATTCAGAAACTCTGAATGGCATAGTTTCTTGTCTAACTTATCAGCAAAAGACAATTCACTGTGGATGGTCAAGAAACGTTTCAACAATACCAAAAAGGGCGTTGAAACCCTTGAGGTGAACGGTGTTGACCATTACAGTGACTCACAAAAATGTGAAATTTTATCACAAACATTTAGCAACATACACAAACTTGATCCCCATTTAAATCACAATTTTGAAACAGACATAAACAATAAATATAACGACTTCCTCAATGGCACTATCACTCAGCTTACTAACAGTCAACTTGCTAATATCCTTACTACCCCATCCGAATTACGACAAATTATCAAATACCTAACAACCAAAAAAGCACCCGGACTTGACAAAATAAACAATATAATAATTAAGAACATCCCTCAGAAAACGCTTGTACAACTAACTCACATTATAAATGCAATCTTGAAAACTCAGCATTTTCCCGGTAACTGGAAAAATGCTGTAATTATTCCAATTCCAAAAACGGGCAAGCAGCATAATAACCCAATTAACTATCGGCCAATTTCACTGCTCTCCACAATTGGCAAAATCACGGAGAGAATAATCCTAAAAAGACTTAACACACACACCCAAAAATCCAACATCATACCGCAATTTCAATTCGGCTTCAGACAGGGTCACAGTACGTCGCACTCACTGCTTCGCATAGTTAATGACATCAAATGTAATTATAACAACAAATTTTCCACTCTAATGGCAATATTCGACATCGAAAAAGCGTTTGATCGAGTATGGCAGCAGGCACTAGTTTGCAAAATGATTACCCTTAAATATCCTCAATATCTAATCAAACTGGTAGCCAGCTACCTGAAAGATCGAACTTTTCAAGTAAGGGTTGGAGGTTCGTTATCGAGAAAGAGAACAATAAAAGCCGGAGTACCACAAGGATCAGTCCTTGGCCCGGTTTTGTTCAACATCTTTATATCGGATATTCCAACCTTTACGAGAACGAACCTGTCACAATTTGCTGACGACACTGCGGTGTATGCGCACAGTTTCAGTGCAGAAGTCGCAAATAGACAGGTTCAGTTCCATACGCGAATTCTTGTCGACTATTGCCAGAAGTGGAAGATTAAACTCAACAGTGAGAAAACCGAAACCGTACTGTTCACTTGGAACTTGAAGAATGATTGTAGAGTTTTCAACCTTCTTGTGGTTGAAAACGCTAAATTATTTCCAAAAAACAACACCAAATACCTAGGTATTGTATTGGATCAAAGGTTGACTTTTTTGAAGGATATTGAAAGCATAAAAAGCAAGGCTCTGGCTGCGCTAAGACAAATATTCCCACTGATGAATAGATATTCGGCATTGGGCACTAAAAACAAAGTACTATTATATAAAACCGTAATTAGGCCGATACTCACATATGCAGCTCCAGTTTGGTGCTCAATCCCACGATCATCTATGCATACACTTCAAAAAATTCAAAACAAATGCCTAAGACTTGCCACAGACTCGGACTGCTATACAAGAATCACAGACTTACACGAATGGACTGACATGGAATATCTCAGTGATCACATAGACCGACTAGCCATCAATTTTTATAATCACAAAATCAGATCAAATCCATTAACTAAAAACATAGTCGAAACCATTGATTTGGTAAAACACAAAGACGACGGGCGCATCACGCATAGACTCCCCTTTCAACATCTACTAGAACAAAATCTTATCAATGCACCCATTAGACATTAAATCTAAAATCAAAATATCAAATATGTTAATTAATCAATCACTGCTAGTATCACTTAACTTCTATAAACTCACCTTTTTGTCTCTTAAAAGTATTCTTGGTCTTGGCCAAGGCCTCGTACTTGCTGTGTTTTTTATGTGTTTCAGTGCTTCGGTGCAAAATCATCTGGTGAAAGTTCGTCAACAAAGGTCATCGACCTCACTGTTGTTTGTTTGTACGCGCTGGTTCATCCTTCATCGTAACCTGCAATATTAATATATGTAATTAAGTGTGTGTGATTAATCACACACACACACACTCCTGTCGCACTTATAATCATGTAAACTAGTTGATTAACCACCTTTGTACTCACCGATTCACATATGTTCTAAATTTAGTTGTAATCTGTCAATCTGTCCGACAACTCCTTGCGTAACACCACCACAACTTGTATTCACTTCTTCAACTTCAACTTGTATTCATTGATTCGCTTCTATCACCATTGTTTTTAGTTGCTAGCAACAATCCATCGCTTATTCTCACTATAATGTAAAATAACCAACAAAATAATGTAAACAATGTACATACATATTGCAACAACAATAAATAACAAAAAAACAACTCACCTTACCCCACAAATATCCCGATAATAAATTGTAATCGACTATCTCCCACTTATTATCCACACTTACTTATTAATTAGCACTAGTTTCAGCATCGTCAAATCACTGTTAATTCGCACAAGACTTGGACACCGCGACTGCTTGTACTATTACAGGCTACTATGTCGCGTTGTCCAAGCCTAAGTGATAGTACGCGCACACGAAACATAGATGGCGCGCCCAAATTAGACACCACGGCCGCCTGTACCTGCACAGGCGATTATGTGGGTGTATTAACCGGCCTTTGAGTCACCACATGTAAAACAGGTTTTTATACTTAATTTTCCTGTACTGTTCAAATTATCACACACCCAAATTAATGTCAACAAAATGTAAGTCAATTGTCTGTGTATGTTGTGTTGCATACGCACATGCACAGGCAATTGGCATTAAATGGGCAGTAATGCCTGTAAATGTCATATTAGTATACTAGATTAAAGCTCTCTGCTAGGAGTCTAGTTAGGTTTAAGTAATATATTAAAACATGTATTGTCTTGTGCTGTCTCGCGCTGTTGCAAGACAAGTGTATGTATTGTCAATGTAAAGAGTCAAATAAATTATGTTGTATTGTATTGTATTGTTTGTGATTTCCAAGCGGTTGGTCCTTGGTTCGAATCTCGGTTAATTCTTTACTTTTTTTCAGATTTATTTCTTTATCAGTGTGCAAAAAAATAAAGGGGTTAATTTAATATTTGAAGTATTAAATAGTTAGAAGGGTTAAACATTTAATTGATTTTTTGGTGATATTTTAAGGGTTGTTGGATGATGTTTAGTATTACTTAATTCAAATTTGAATTTTTTCCGCCAAAGCAGTGCTATCAACAATTATTGGTAACATAATTTGAATATTTAAATTCGCGCAGAAGGCGTCAGTAGTACCACCTTGATAAAAATATATATGTGTAATGAGTAAGAGTGAGAAACGAATAATTCACATGCATTAGACACATGCAAGGTCATGTGGTCCCAGAACATACCACATATATCTACTCGAGTTTTTAAATAATTGAACATCCAAATACCTTAGCGTAGCTGCCAGTCTTAAACCTGCAGGTAACGATTCTCTAATATAGTTTTGTTTCGTGATTCTTGGACCCACCGTACTTAGTAATAAATCAAATACTTCCTTTGACATTCTGAAATAATTGAAATGCATAGCTACATCACCTAAACGCATTTCTTTAACCAAGTTATGGTAATGCCCTTGCTCATAGCGTTTTTCTATGCAGAACAATGGACGAACCCAAAATCTAGGTTTATTTCGAGGCTTCTTCTTATGTTGTTTATTAGATTGTTTCTGAATTGAAGTTCCTATTTCGTGCAATAAATGTGCAGCTCTTAACATTATAAGGACTTGATTTTTTTGAAAATTCCATGAATACAATTCATTAATGTGACTGATATCCATTTAAAAATTAAAACACTAAACGTAAACACAAATACAAGAAAAATTTCAATGAACTGTAAATGTCAAATATCATTCAGGGAAAAATAAAAGTAACTAACTTTGGAGTTAGTTAAGAATACGGTAACCTCACCGAATTTGCTAAAAAAAAAATTCTAGCTTTGTTATACATAATTAAGTAATTTACAACAAAAAATTTTCCGCGGAAAAGACTTTCTTAGATGTTATAATCCATTCTTCTATTGTGTTTGATTGATTTTTTCCAATTCGTATATGTGTTTTTATAAAGATGGCTTTGATTAAAGATGCTCTAATTAACTTAAATTTTTGACATTTATGTCAAAAATTGAATTAATTTTTAATAAAAAATTAATCTTCAAAAGAAAGTCAAATAACTATACTACGTTTACTTAAAAAAAAATATATAAAAAACTTTTGCGAATTCGTCGAGACTTTGCGCATTACCACCATTTATTTAAAAAAAAAACTATCTCTAAATATCTAGTCACTTTCGCCGTCATCAGTTGTGTATGCATCGTTTTCTTCTGATATTTTATGTGGGTTGCATGGATTGTATAATTGACCAGCTAATTTAAAAAACTCTTCAGTGCAATCCGCATTCCGTTCTTTGCATTTTTTTTTGAAACATATATTTGGCTAAATTTCCTGGAATACTACTCTTTTTTCGTCCAGATGAACTCATTGTTGATTTAGCCGCATGCCAAGAACCTTCAATACTATTAGTATGAGCCCCAGTTTCAGGGTCTTTGAGATAAAGCGAATGGTTCACTTTTAAATGCATATAACCATATAAATTTAAGCAATCATATGCTTTCCAATAATCTGAAATTATTGTGGTGCCTTTTTCAATCCAGTTTTCAATAATGGGTAATAGAGTATTAGTCCCTCTAAAATATTTTATTTATTTTAAGTTATATAAATAGAGTAGAAATTACCGATGTTCAACGCAAACCATAAATATTCTACCTGTCCCTCGTTCAAAACCGCCAAATACCCACTGCCCTTCAACGTGATGCCCTTTGTGATATTTTCTTTTACCAAATTTTGATTCATCAATTTCAACAATTTTGCCTACCCCTCCAATTTTTTCATGATTAAATAAAAAAAATTCTAACAAAACTTCTCTGCAGAAGCTGGACCAATCTACTGAAGTTGGCTTGGATATTTCTAACTGTTCTTCAATTAAATTTAACGCCGCGTTAGAAACCCACAAATTTACAAAACCCAAAATTTTAAAAATTGGTAATTTTGAGCGTTCGAAAAAAGTGCCATTTCTAAATTCGACAAAATTGTTGCATTTTTTTGCCGCTTGCTTTCTAATAGAGACTTTATTTTTGCAAATATATTGCCAACCATCAAGTCTTAAAACCAAAAAAGCAGTTGTAGTGATTAAAATTTAACCTAATTTAGAATAATTGAATACAAAAATTTTGTGAAAAAGAAAGCTTATAAAGCCGAGCGAAGCGAGGCGGGCTTGGGCCGTGCCTGAGCACAATTCCGCGCGCGCGGAATTGTGCTCAGGCACGGCCCAAGTCCGCCTTTGTTTATACAAATTTTTCAATTTAATTTTTCTTTCAAATATTTTTTTTACCTTGATTCATCTGTAGACAAAATTAATTTTTCTCCACATTTTTCGCAACAATAGGACGATTCTTGAGGAATTAACGTCCACAATCTCAATTTTGACAATAATAATTGCTTGTCTTCGCAAATATTATATAGTTTTATTAAATTTAACATTTAATAATAAAATCCAAACACCAAAAATAACACGAACAAGAACAATAAAAATACCAAGAACTATAATAAATATTAATACGAATAAGATAGTATTTCAGCTAAAGTCAAAGCTAAACTTACCAAAATATCAAAACTAAAGAACAACCAAAACAGCAAGATAAAAACAGAGTCAAAATCTAATTAAACAAAACGAACAAATACTATTTAACAGGAACCAAACTTAACAGGGAGCAGTAAAAACGTTTTGACTTCCATCGGCAATCAATTTGACAGAAACATACAAATGACAAATTTGAATTTTGATTAAAAGTAGCCATGTCTAACTATGGTAACTATTGCTTCCTGCTACGTTTGTTGACAACATATCAGGTGCTAACGCTCAATATGTTATCAACCAAAAATGGGCCATATCTGTTAAGATACTCTTTTCCGCGGAAAATTTTTTGTTGTAAATTACTTAGATATGTGTAGTTAAGCTTGAAAAAAAAATTCAGCAAAATCGGTGAGGTTACCGTATTCTTAACTTTAGCCCTAACTTTATTTGCTTGATTTTACCGTACTTGGAAACTACCATTTCTGCGGTAAAATAAAATTGCAATATACCGCTGAATTTGAGCGATATATCGCACATGCGGACTAGGCTTAATACATTAACAAATATATCACAAGTTACACATTATATCACAATAGTATACAATAAAAATATCACATTTACATTTTTTGACCGCAACTGTACAATCAAAATTTATTTTTGTTTTTGTTTGTTTATCGAGTTTGCTTTCAAGCGTAACGATTTGTATTTCTCGAAAGCCATTTTTTTCACCTCATCTTTTAGGTCTCTTTTGTCTTTCCCAGACATGACTTTGTTAACTTTGGTGCACCATTGGTACACACCAAGTTTTACATAGGTTGTCACAAAAATTTCATACAAATTATGGGATTTACATTTAAAAAAATTATCATACTCCACATAATGATTGATAATTTTCAACAATAAGTATGAAATGTTTGGCTTTGTGCAAATCTTTGCTAAAACTTGACTTACTATGTCACTGCATTTAGCAAACAGTTGCACAATAGCCATATTGGGCCTATAAAGCGAATCTATGCCTTTATTATATTCGCGGCAATCAATCACTTTATACACAGATTCATGATCGTTTGCAAGTCCAATCGTCACACGCAAGTCCTTCATGCATATATGACAGTTAGCCAAAAGTTTATTTTGTTTTAATATTCTTTTAATTAAGTAACCTGTCATATATGCATGGATTTGCCACTCCTCTAAAATAAAACTTTTAAATGATACCCCCTCTAAATATGACCTAATATCAACAGTATCGTCATTTTCTTCGTCCGACTTGTGCGACTCGTTCTCATCATCATCTACATCTTCACCATCGTCTACATATTCACCATCATCTAGATCGACACCAGTCACTGGTGTGACTGGTGTTACAAATGATTTTAACTCATCCAACGCATTGGACGCATCGTCCTCACAATTTGCACCTGGCGAATGGCTTGATGCAAAATTATTTACGATAAGTGTTTTAAATAACGCCATAAAGGCGCTGGGAGTGGGATTGATGTTCCGCACTCCGTGGCTTCGAATGCATCCAAAAAAGTTTTCCAATGGATCTTGGTTTAAATTCCGGAGTGACAAAAATTTAAAATTATGTGTTTTAACAAATTGCCAGATTCGTTTTAATCCACGAAGTGTGAAAACCCAATTCTTCAATGTTTGTGGTAGAGCTCGCTGGTTTTTCTCAACAACTACAAACTTGCAAGATTCTAACACCTTTATGCCCTCGTTCCAAAACGCTAAATGGCGGTTTTCATTGTCCAGAGAAATAGCACAATTAAATTTCTTATTTTTAAATGGAGTGACTGTATAGCCGTTGACCGAGTCAAAAAGACTGTCCATAAAAAATAAAAAATTAGCAGTGAACTTGGCTTCATTGCGAATCCTTCCAATGCCTAGAAAAATGAATACTAAATTAATAAAAATTTAATTAATAATTTAATTTTTTTTATTCACAATCGTTATTGTAATGTTGTGATTACCAACGATTTAGAGGTCGGGAAGTTGAACATTACAAACCTAGGTTCGTAATACTGTCAAATAATAAATATGATTGTTTGACACTTGCAACAGTAGAATTTACACAAGTATTTAATGTATTTCGCTATTTCCACACTTTTAATTACGTTTAAAAATTAATCTATAGTCCAACAGCACAACAAATTAATAAAAACTATCGTAAAAAACAACACAACACTGTATTTTTGTTTTGGACTCGAGTTTTGACAATCAATCAGATTTGCTGATCGAAAAGTGAATTTCCACCACGGTCGAATATGTGTTTTTATTTATATATTTTTACATTTTTTTGATAATAAATTGTTCGATTGTGAATAATAGCTATTTATGCAACCAGTTAGGAAATGCATTTTTTTGTGTAACGAGCGGATTTCTGCGGGACGAGCGCAGCGAGTTCTGCAAAATAACGCGAGTTACACAAAATAGCATTTCCTAACATGTTGCATACAAGATTTTTTCTAATTTTTACAAGAACCTTCTCAAAAAAGAGTTTTTTAAACTTATGATATTAATAATTTAGTGAATTTTATCAAAACAAGTAGGCTTTATTCGGAACTTTTCATCACCAGTTGTGAAATATTTTTCATTACATCACCAGTTGCGTAAAATGTGCCGTTTGCCAACTACAATCGATTTTGAAAAGTCACATTTTACATGCCAAAATTAGAAAAAATAGTATACATACCTAGGTGGGAATTTCATTACAGCCTCGCGCTTATATCTGACCTCGAGGCTTCGCCTCTCGGTCAAATATCAGCCCACGGCTGTAATGAATATCATTCCCACCTCGGTTGTAATATACTATTACTTGTCATATGTTCCATCACGGCTGCAACTCGATACGACATTACTTGTGCGGCAACCTTCACTTTAATTTTTCTCATGTATTTTTTGAAAATGTGTCTTTCATTTAATGTTGGCAGCAAATTATGTGTTGCGCTGCTAACATCTTTTGTATATACATCTACGATGTCATTCCAAGAAGCTTTTTCTTGGCCATTTTTCCATCTGAAAATCAAGTCCTTTTCCAGCAAATTGTTTCGCATTCCTTTTAGGAGATGGCATACATCATAAATTGGTACCACCTCCTTCCCATTTACCAAAAAGGAACCGACAAAGCGATTAAAACCATGCGTTTTAATTTGTTTTTCATTCGTCAGCGATAGGAGTTTATTGGTGGCAGTTACATTAGTCTGATGTTGGTCGCAGACGGTCATCACCACCCGAAGACCAGCAGAATTCAAGTATTTTATCATGGCCACTATAACTCTTCTGAGATCTTTATGCCCCATACTATGATTACAGAAATGGTAGGCAATGGGTTGCTTCCACATTCTGTGAATGCCCCTGGCCATAAAAACTAGGTCATGGTCGGCAATTTTCTTTGCTTTATTTTTCCCGGTGTGATGAAATCCGAAGATTTCATCTGATTTTTGATGATACGTTAACGACGGGTTAATCATGACTTCATCAAAAATCAAACTGCACACCCGATCTTGAGGATTCATGCTTTTGACCGATTGTTTCAAAGATTCCACAGTCTGGTCATTTGGTCCAACGTTGAACGGCACACGATTCAGCAGTTGCATTAAGACGAGCGTTGGCTCACGCCCATTTAAAACAAGTGGGTAAAGAAGATGTTTGTCCGAAGCTAGTTCAAACGATTTCTTCTAGAATGCGCTGTGTACACATTTATTTTTATAAAAGCGGTTTCTGTTGAGGAAATTTAATTAACCCAAAGAAGTCTGCCTTCTAACATTTTCAGCATATTACAATCGCAACAAAAAATACATATATGCTTCTGCATAATAATAGTACATCTCTATTTTTTGTTTTATACCTAATCGAAAAAGGATAGAGTTACACTCGTCACTCAGTGTGGCTAGGTGCACAAACACAATATTGTATGGTATTATATTGATTAGGAGCTATCTGTGATTAGCTTACCAAACTAAATGGCATTTAACATGGCACTAAATGTCATTTAAAATTTCTACAGTTTGCACCATTTCACATTTGATTCATACTTTTTAGTCAAATTACTGCAAAATATGCATTGAACTTTTAGAGATAGATTTTGACATACTTGTTTGGGCGTCAGTTAACACGAGTTGTGAAAAATAAATAGAAAAAATTTTATATTTCAAAATTTAATAAATAATTAACCAAGGCACAATTTGATAAAGATAATTAAACATGAGCTTTGGTTGTTAATTGTTTTTTGAAAAAAATACTGTAATTCATAACTTTTTACGTGTTTTAGCTAAAAAGTATGAAATAAAATTGTAATCTGGCGACATCTAGTTAGCGTTTTTTTCCGACCGCCTCACTTAATACTTTTCTGCTTGGCCGTTTCTTTTGCACAGAATCATTGAATCCCAAAGTAATCTGCTTTAAATTCAAAGCAACTTACGCTACTCTCTTCAAGATGGCGCCACCCGTATTTTAACACAATATAAGGTTCTTTCCAACACGATTTTTCTGATGACTTCATGTACGCGTTCATGAACTAGTTTATGCGCATGTCTAGTTCATGTACTCGTTAATGTATTCATCAGAAATTTTGTTGTGTTGGAACGGTTATTAGAATAGTTTTATTTGAAATCGTTAGATGGAGCGACCATCCTTCTGCATTTGACAAATGACATTTGTTTGTATACATTTTAAGCATCAACAACAACAATTTATACATATAATAATAATAATTTTAGCATAATAAAAATGACAGGTAAATTGTTTAGTCCATTATGATATTGAAATTTTTATTACAACATTCTTTAGATAACATTACTGAACTTTAGATAACATTACTTACAATTTTTAGACAACATTACTGAACCGAGAGAGATTAAATGGACTAGCAACAACACAAAACTTTTTTTAGATCTGTATGAAAGAAAGCGGAAACAAGTCGGAACATTAAGCCTAAGAACTGTTAAATGTATGTGGCACAAAATTGCCGAAGAATTAAGTGCCGCGATAAATGTCACATGCCTTGGAAGTCAGTGCGAAAATCGTTGGCGGGTATTGGAAAGAGGCTACAAAAAATTTGTCGACAACCAGAAATTGACAGGACGTGGAAAAAAATATTTTGAATACGAGGAGGAAATGGATAAAATTTTTCGAAAGAAAAAAAACGTATTTCCTGAATTATTATTAGATGCTACAACAATCCATGTCCCAGATGTAGAAATTGAGGCAACAAATGATCTCACAGCTACACGGAACGCAAACGAAACAGAATCTGAATTAGACCAAGAAAACATGGAAACGCATGCTCGACCAAGCCAGTCTAATAAAATAGGCGTTCAGTGCGAAAAACCTGGAAAACCACAAAAAAGTGAGAGGAGACGACGACCATCCAGGTTAGAAAAAATTCAAAATACTAGGGAGAAGTACTACGAGCAGAGACTTGAGATCGAAAGGGAGAAAGTAGAAGTAATGAAGAAAAAGAATAATTTAATCCAAGAACGGAACGACATACTTCGCCAAAGGCAATGCCACTGCAATTTATTTATTTATTTATTCAGAAATACCCAACAAGAACATGTTCCCAATAACAGAGTATGCAAAAGTTAACAACAAAAAAATATATATATATACTAAAAACTAAAAACTATACCTTAAAACTAAACAACAAAAGAATCATCAATGCCGATGAAAAATTATAATAGAAATATGATAATATGCAATATAATAATAATAATAATAATAATGAAATATGATATTAAATTAAATTATTTGCTCAATATATTTTTTAAATTTATTATATGGGTGGTCTACCAGATCAATATCAGTTATGTAAACGTTAAATATTTTTGACAAACTATAGCTTGGTGCGTTTTTAGCAATATTGTTTTTAGCTGAGTTCAAGTAAAATGTTGCATTTGCCCGAGATCTAAATGAAGGTATTCTAAAATTTAATTTCTCTAAGAAACAACTATTATCAACCAAGTTATTTACTATCTTATAAGTATATAACAATAGAGTTTCTTTCCGTCTCTTTTCTAGCGATTTAATGTTGAATATTTCAAGCAACTTGTCATATGAAAATCCAATTTCAGGATAATAACCGAATTTTTTGTAAAATACAAATTTTAAAAATTTTCTTTGCACCTTTTCGAGTAATTTCGTGCATTTGAGGTAGTTTGGAGACCATAATATACAGTTGTATTCAAGTTTTGGTAAAACAAATGTTTTGAATAATAAAATAATACTGTCAGTGCTTAGCCCATTTGAGTTTCTGATTATAAAGCCAACAGTTCTATAACATTCTTTAACTGTGATATTAATGTGCAGCTGAAAGTTCATATTGTGTGAAAAAGTGACGCCTAGATCCTTTATTATTTTGACTCTACTCAATAGTTCATTATTTAACCGATAATTATACATTATTATGTTTTTTTTGTTTGAAAACGTGATCATTGCACATTTCTTTATGTTAAATTTTAATTCACATTTATTACTCCAATCGTAGATATTATTGAGGTCAGCTTGAATTTGATGGCAATCATCTAATGATTTAACTTTTGCAAAAATTTTAAAATCATCTGCAAATAGTAATCCTTCGCAATGCTCTAATGTTTCCACTAAACTATTAATTATTATGAGAAAGAGCAACGGACCTAAGTTTGTTCCTTGGGGAACACCAGATGTTGGAAAAAACTGTTTTGATTGGTAACCTTGAATATCAACAAATAATATTCTGTTCTCTAAATAAGACGATAGTAGATTTATTAGTTTAGGGTTTACATCTAGGGATGCTAACGATTGAATTAATTTGCTATGTAGAATACGATCGAATGCTTTTTCCATGTCGGTGTAAATTACATCGACTTGGTAACCATCATTGAAACTATTGTGTACATATTCAGTAAAATTTATTAAATTTGTAGTTGTAGATTTTTGTGGTAGGAATCCATGTTGTTTATCTGAGATATGTGCCTTGACCTGTGAAAATAGTCTACTGTGCAATATTATTTCAAAAATTTTTGCAACACTTGAACAAATTGTTATTGGTCTATAGTTTTTAATTTCATTTTTTTTACCTGCTTTAAAAATAGGTATTACTTTACCCAGTTTCCATTTGTTTGGAAAAATTTCTAAATTATATGATAGATTAAATAAGTATTCCAATGGATTTAATAAATTTTCAGAACAGCCTTTTAATATATATGATGGTACTTCATCTGGCCCAATTGATGAACTAGATTTTAATTTTTTTAAGGCAATACTGATTTCACCCTTTGTGATAGGTATTTGACAAAAATAGTTTTTAAATTCCTGCGTGTCATTTCCTACAAAGTTTGGATCAGGTATGTATACTGAGTTAAAATACTTTGCAAATCCATCTACAATTTCGCGTGAGTCTTTATAATTGATATTTTGAAACGTCATTTCTGAAGGAAACCCTTTCTCACTTCTAGTTGAATTGATGTAGTTCCAAAAACTTTTTGGGTCACTTTTTATATTGATATCTACGTTATATATATATATTGATTATATGCATCTTTAATTTGTTTTTTAGTTAAAGCCCGAATACTAACGTACTTGATTTTCAAGATTTCCTGCTTGTTATGTTTAAATAGTTTCAGGTATTTATCTTTCTTTTTCAAATTGTTAATTATTGTTCTATTAAACCATACAGGGTAACTCTGATTGTTACTGAATGACCTAGGAACATGTTTATCAAAAATTGAGTACATTTTCGAATAAAAGTAGCATACAGCTTTATTAATTTCATTAATTGAATATAAATCTGTCCAGTTACATTCCTCAAATGCACGAACTAACTGGTCAAAGTTAGCTTTTTTAAAATTATATCTAGATTGCTTATTAGTTTTACATTCTTTCCAAATTTTTATTTCATTCAATGTTATCCTGAGAGCTGGATGATATTTATCAAGTTTAGTCAAAACAAATGATTCGTCTTCAACAGTAATGTTAGTGTTTGTTATTACCAAATCTAGTGTTTGCATATTTGCATTTACGACTTTATTGTATTGAAAAAGTTGATTAAGACCCATAAAATTTATTAAATTTGTAAGTTTAATATCATTAAAATATTCGTTTGATTCAATATATTGAGCATTTACAATATTGAAGTCTCCTAACAAAATAATTTTTTCACCAAATAATTTATTTTCAATGTTGTTATATAATGTTTCATATAATTCCACAGGGCTACTAGGTGGAATATATACTAAGCAAATAAATATAAAGTTATTATTTAAATTGATTCTTACACAAATACCCTCAATTTGATCATGAAAAATGTCATAACTCACAGCATTTATACAATTCTTTATCGCCAGTAGAACTCCTCCTCCTTGTTTTTTTTTGGGTAGTATCAGGATTACGATCTTTTCTATGGATGATGTAGTTGCTAGTGGTAAACTCAGAGTTTTTTACAGAGTCATTTAACCATGTTTCGGTTAAAGCAACAATGTCATATTCTTGTTCCATATTTAACATATTTAGGTATATGCTTTCCAGCTTCGTCTTCATTCCACGCACGTTTTGATAATACATATAATAATTATTGCATTTGGTTCCACTAGAAGGATTTAGTCTCTGATTTAGTTCAGGATGTATAATCGGTATTATGCATCCTTTTTGATCATTAAAAAATCACTGGTTTTATTTTCTTCAAAGTTAAATTTAAATCTACGATATCTAACATTCTTAGGCCAAAATTCTTTATCATAAAGATTATCTTTGAATTGAAATTTCACACCAACTTGAAAACAATTACTATCAACTCTTTCATTATTAGTTTTGATTTTTTTCACAATAACTTCTTCCTGATCTTCAGTAATATTTAATTTATTCCGTATAAATTCGCTAATGGTGTTTTCGGTTACTTTATCTCTTACCCTTGAGATGAAAAGCCATGCTTTTTTTGCATTATTTGATCTGCCCATAAATTCATCATCCTCATCAGTTTCAGCATTTGCATTTCCAATATTGGTATTAGGCAATAATATAGATATTAGGTAAATTATTAATAGTAGTTCATTATTTTTTTTTAGCAATCGCAATTACAGTGTGTTACCAGTTTTTTTATTAGTACCCTTGTTTTTTTATATTATATTATACCAGTTTACGTTTTTATTTGTGCCAAAGTATATTATTTGATGTTAAGTTTAATATATCCCTTGATATTACCATCTGGATTACCAGTTTTGCCAAAGTTTATTAGTTAATTAGTTTAAGTTTGATATTAATAAATAAATAATAAAAATAATAATTTAATTTTACTGTAATAAAATATGTATTAATAATAAAATATAAATATAATATATAATATATAATATGTATTAATAATAAAATATGTATTAATATGTATTTTATATGTATTTTTACTAAAAACGAACAATTTACATTGGCAAGTTTTGGACAATATTGTTTCTAATTTCTTGAGCATTTCTATCTGCAGGAACGTTGTCTTCTTCATCTTCAACTATTTCAATTTGATTAATCGCTTCGGGGTCATTTTGAAAATCAAAAAAAATTAGCGGACCTTCTTGTTGCAGAATATTTATTCCATCGTTTAAGACAATATTATGCAAAACACATGTTGCTCTGATTAAGTGGGTAATAAACTGCATATTTCGAATTTTGATGTGATATAACTGTCTAAATTTTTGTTTTAAAATTCCAAAACAGTGTTCTATCACATATCGACTCTTAGATAATTTGAGATTATAATTCAATTGCCGATTATTTAGCTGACCTCTGTCCCTAAAATGCGTCAATACATTAGGGGTTAGCGGGTACCCACTGTCGGCAAGTAAAAAGTATTCGCCACATTTTTCGTTTAAATTCTGAAATAAACTTGAATTTCTAAACACCCGACTATCATGAACTGATCCAGGGTAACCGATAAATACATCAATAATTTTTCGTTGATGATCACAAACTGCTTGCATCTAAAATATCAAAATGAGTAAAAGTAAAATTTATAGAAGTAATATTTTACTTGAACCGAATAATAGCCCTTTCTATTAATATAGGAGTCGCTATCATTATCAGGCTTGTCGACCTTAAGATGACAACCATCGATAGCACCAATTACTCCTGGAAATCCCTTTTGCCTAAAATTTTCTTCACTGATTGCTTTTTCATTTGCTGTTGGCCAAGTTATAACTTCTTGCGCAATGTTACTGAGAGACAAAATTACTCTTCGAATTATGCGAAATATCGAACTAATTGTGACATTAAATCTATCTGCCACATCTCTGAAACTAGCTGTTTGATGACCAAGGTACCACAAAGCTATAAGTACCTATAAGTAGTCAAAATTAATTTTATATATACAGATCGTTATACTCAAACTTACTTGATCATACGCAGATAGTTTTCCAAATTGTCCAGACTGCGTATTATAAAACCAACTTGCTTCAAATTTGTCAACAATATCTTGCAGTACTGCACGACTCACGCGGAAATGTTCAAAAAACGTTTCATTGTCGTAATTTCTTACAGTTTCTTCTGTAAAAAAATATGTAAAAAGACACTATTCAGTGAATAAACCAAATCAAATGCTAATCTACTAATAAGTACCACAGATCTGTGCTAATACCAAACTAAATACAATCATCAGAAATCGCTAAATTTTACAATTACTTACCTAAATAATTTGTATTTTTTACTCGAGGTTGACCGTAAATTGCTTCGACTTCATCTTCCGATGAATCTGACATAACCGAATCATAATCTGAATCCAAGTCGCTCATATTTTAGATTTGTAGCAAATATAAATTACTTTTAATTATAAATTCAATGTGTTTTGTATTTGAGGTTAAGGTTTATCACAGAATAACGACTTATTTATGAACAAATGTGTATTGCGCATGACGCTGACAATTCATCCATGCAATCGTACACTGGATGAATTGACTATCCGTCGACAAGTTCATGTACTCGTCCATATTCTTGTTGGAACGATACTCTGATGCGGACCGGGACATTTCACGGCCCTGTTGGAACGCAACTTAATCAGTGCGCATGCTTCTGACGTACATCTGATGATCAGAAGTACGTCCAGTGTCCTGTTGGAACGTACCTATAATTTGCAGCTTGCTGTACCTATGCTCGACGTACGTCACCTGCACAATATATGGACTCGTCAAGTCCATTCGAACGACAGCGCTCTCACACGTGCAAAACTCGACAATTGCGACCCATCCAAAACACTTAGATGCGCACACAACAGCGCCAATAAAAATTCGGCAACGCTCTTCGGGGACGGCTTTGGTATTATTACCAATGCTCCACCTGATTTGCAGTGCCCTTCTACACCCTCAAATCTATTAACAGTGGATGCATCAATACTTTTTCCTTGACCAGGTTTTTACTTTTTAATTTTCCTGGAACCTAACAATACATTTCGTACTAATATTAACAAAAATCTAAAAATACCTGCATGCATCAATGGGGGATTAAAATTGGCATCTATGTCAATAATTCAATTTGTTCACCAAGATAAAGCAATGTGCTAGGTGCTTGGTCATGTAATAATATTTAAGTGTTAGTATGTAAGGTTACATGTGTAACAAAAACATATTTTGTACACAAAATGTCTATTGAAATAAATAAACGTCTTAAAAAGTAAAAAGAAGTAGTGTGCAAGTTGCATGCCGAGGTCCCGGGTTTGATACCTGGCCAAACTTTAGCTTTTTTTTCATATTTATTAATATTTTGTTTAGGGGTTCAATTAGTAAGGGGTTAAAATTAAATTGGCAAGTTACCAATTAAATCAGTATTGAAATTTAATGGATTTTTAGTCGTATTTTGAGGGCTGTAGGATGACGTTTAGCGGTACTTAATTTGAATTTTAAATTTTCCCACACAAACAGTGCTACCAGAAATTAGAAGAAATAATGTAAGATTCAAATCTCGCGTTTAGTAGTACTACTTTTATCGCAATTTATTGAAAATTAAAATGTAGAATGAGAAAGAGGTATGTTTATATGGGACAGAGAGAGAACAGTATATGAGATATCCTCCGGAGGTCCCAGAACCTACCTCTTATCTCTACTATCCAAAAATCTAAAAAGCTGCGTCTACATTAACACAGGCAAAGCACACGTGGCAAAATTAACCTCAACAAGTTTAGAGGTTAATTGGCCGACAGAAAACCATTCAAAATCAACAATTACTCATCTAAAAAGTCCAGGTCGACAAACCACAAAGGATCTCTCTGATAATTAGCGTTTACAAGAAGTTAACAACTCCGCCACAAACGAAAAAAAAAAGACCGCGTAAGTTTTCGACACCGACTAGGAAAAGGAAACAGGCTACATGAGTTAGCGCAGGACAAACAGGACCTGATGCTAGCTTAGTTGATTCCAGTACTTAAGGTTCTGCTACAACGTATAGATAGAATTTTTATACCCAATCATTTCCACCACAGAAATCTGTGTCCCAATGATTAGCTTCATAACTTAGTTTAAATACAAAAATCATATCAACAATAATATTAGTAACAACAGTAATGATAATTTATTTGAAACAAAACGAAAGAAGTAATAGAAAAATTAATTGTCAATTTATTATATATATTAAACCTTTGTCATAAAACAATCGGCTGTTGATTTTCGCCATGCTGTTTCAATTTAGTATTAATTTAATAAACTATTATTATTTTTTACAATTTTGTTATTAATATTATTATTGCTAGTATTTTTGATTTTTGATTAAAAAATCTATTTCTTAATGAAAAAAAAAAAATTGTGGATTTGTGGAAAATTGTGTGAAAATAGGCTTGTTTTATTTCAACAAGCCTATTTTCACTAGTGGAACTATTTATTTTTTATTACTTATCAACAGTAATTTGATGTAAGACTAAACTACTGTGGGCGTTCTTTTCGGGAATAAATATACAAGAAACAATTTTCATCGGATAATTTTATTCTAAAATGTTTTGCTGCTACCGAAATATCTCGAGCAGCCATGAAAAGCAAAGCCATGAAAAAAATGTTTCTTAAGCCTCGTTTTCATGCATCCGAATTTCGGATATTTTATACGAAAAAGGCGGGACTTCGCACTTTCGTAAAATATTTTATTTGTTACCAACTTGTAAACGTCATTTATTAAAACAAAATATAAACATTGTAACTGTATTTTTACAAGCTACTGAACTGTAATTTTTTTTATTCACAATCGTTATTGTAATGTTGTGATTACCAACGATTTAGAGGTCGGGAAGTTGAACATTACATACCTAGGTTCGTAATACTGTCAAATAATAAATATGATTGTTTGACACTTGCAACAGTAGAATTTACACAAGTATTTAATGTATTTCGCTATTTCCACACTTTTAATTACATTTAAAGATTAATCTAGTCCAACAGCACAACAAATTAATGAACTATCGTCAAAAACAACACGCAACACTGTATTTTTGTTTTGAACTGCAGTTTTGACAACTGCAATTTCACTCTAGATTTGCTGATCGAAAAGTGCATTTCCACCACGGTCGAAAATGTGTTTTTATTCATACATTTTTAATTATTTTTTTGATAATAAATTGTTCGATTGTGAATAAAATAGTATACATACCTCGGTGGGAATTTCATTACAGCCTCGCGCTTATATCTGACCTCGAGGCTTCGCCTCTCGGTCAGATATTAGCCCTCGGCTGTAATGAATATCATTCCCAACTCGGTTGTAATATACTATTATTCACAATCGTTATTGTAATGTTGTGATTACCAACGATTTAGAGGTCGGGAAGTTGAACATTACATACCTAGGTTCGTAATACTGTCAAATAATAAATATGATTGTTTGACACTTGCAACAGTAGAATTTACACAAGTATTTAATGTATTTCGCTATTTCCACACTTTTAATTACATTTAAAGATTAATCTAGTCCAACAGCACAACAAATTAATGAACTATCGTAAAAAACAACACGCAACACTGTATTTTTGTTTTGAACTGGAGTTTTGACAACTGCAATTTCACTCCAGATTTGCTGATCGAAAATTGCATTTCCACCACGGTCGAAAATGTGTTTTTATTCATACATTTTTAATTATTTTTTTAATAATAAATTGTTCGATTGTGAATAAAATAGTATACATACCTCGGTGGGAATTTCATTACAGCCTCGCGCTTATATCTGACGTCGAGGCTTCGCCTCTCGGTCAGATATTAGCCCTCGGCTGTAATGAATATCATTCCCAACTCGGTTGTAATATACTATTTTCTAATTTTGACATGTAAAATGTGAATTTTCAAAATCGATTGTAGTTGGCAAACGGCACATTTTACGCAACTGGTGATGAAATGAGAAATATTTCACAACTGGTGATGAAAAGTTCCGAATAAAGCCTACTTGTTTTGATAAAATTTACTAAATTATTAATATCATAAGTTTAAAAAACTCTTTTTTGAGAAAGTTTTTGTAAAAATTAGAAAAAATCTTGTATGCAACATGTTAGGAAATGCTATTTTGTGTAACTCGCGGTATATTGCGGAACTCGCTGCGCTCGTCCCGCTCGAGAAAAAAAATCAGCTCGTTACACAAAAAAGTTCATTTCCTAACTGGTTGCATAAATAGCTATTACAGTTTAGCTGTCAATTTTACAGTTCAGTAGTTTGTAAAAATACAGTTACAATGTTTATGTTTTGTTCTAATAAATGACGTATCTATTGTCATTGATAGAATTGAAATACATTAGGTCTATTCAGGCCTATTTCAGCCTATTATTTTATTATTTAGAATGAGTAACAAATAAAAAATTGTACAATATTCGTCAGGTAACAGTTTTTAGTTTTTTTTTTACTGACTCAAAGAAGTGACTGACTCGCCTGTCGGCTCGTCAGTCATTTCCTCTTTTTGTCAGTAAAAACATATTTACCTGACTAATATTGTAAAATAATATTACCTTTTTTACAAAAGTACGAAAAATAATTGTTTTCATGTGATATGTGATTTAGGTACAACTTTCTAATAACTAACTTACTAGATTCTAATAACTAACCAACTAACAATCAATTAATCTCATTTGAAATAAAAAAATTCAAAACTTCAAAGTAATGATTTACTATTCCCCCCTAAGTGTTTAATTCCTTAATTTATTGTTATAATTGTTCGAATATAGACGTTTGTGAAATTTGCAACATCATCGTTGATGTAAATAACATTTGAGAACATTATGCGGTGATTGAAAAGGAAAATTCGGTTAGTTCCCAAGAAAATGTAGTTCTAAGTTTGAGTTCCACAGATTATGAGGAAAAACTTATTTCACTCATAGAGGGTTTTCCTGTTCTGTGGAACTCACAATTACCCTCAGCCAGAGATCAAAAAATATTTACGATTCATTTCAAGGTAATAATTTAAATACATATAATAATATACACACACAAAAAAAGTCTAAGGATATTTTAAAAAACTGCTATATTTTTTTAAGTCTGTTGAATATGTTAGTTTTAACAACTTAAAATAAATAAATGGTCAAACCTAATCTATATTTATTAAAAAAATTAGTTAAAAAACATGGCGAAAAATATACAATAGTTTATTCTCATACTCTTTGTTGAATTGTGTTTTACAATTTTATTTGCTTTGAGTTTACTCAATATAATTCTATTTTGATTTAAATTTTAATTTTTATTCTGAGTTAAGAAGTGTGTTATAAAATGGAACGACATCAATTATCTTTAGATGATATAAATCGTGCGGTAGGGCTTCTACAAAGAGGTGTACGCCAAATTGAAGTGGATGATCGTCTAGGAGTTTCTCAAAGCGTCATCAGTCGAGGTAGTACCACGGCAGCTCAGGACAGATTTTTAGTTCTTAATGCTCAAAGACAACCCACAATTACAGCGCCTGAGTTAGTTCAAGAGTTACAATAGACACATAACGTAATCATCTCTAGAGATACTGTGCGAAATTGACTGCAATAAGCTGATCTTCATTCTAGGCGACCTCTCCGATGTCCACGTCTTTCCAGAGTCCAACAAAGAGCAAGACTTGAATGGTCTCAAAATTATCAAAACTGGGATGCTAATGATTGGGCTACAGTTTTGTTCACGGATCAGTCTCGATTTGGATTTCGTCCAGATACTCGTCGGACACGAGTATGGAGACGTTCTGGAAATGTGGAACGTTTGCAACACGTCCAAGAAGTTTTGGCATATCGAGGTGGAACTGTCAAGGTTTGGGGTGGTATTATTATTGGCGGCAGAACCGATTTAATTTTTCAAAATGGCTTTCTAAGGGCTCAGCAGTATTTGGATGATATTCTTAGACCAATTGTGCGTCCATTAGCAGGGGCCGTCGAACATGATTTCCATATCATGCATGATAATGCTTCACCACATGTTGCAAGAATTGAGTGAAACTGGTTAGACAGCGAGGGAATAGATGTTTTGCCATGGCCATCAGTATCCCCTGACTTAAATCCAATTAAGCATGTGTGGGACATGCTTCAACGAAAAATTGCTCCGCACATGAACAACATTCAGATAGCATTTCGATTCAGGGAACTTTTGACAGAGGAATGGGCAAGTATACCGCAGGAAAATATTGACAATTTAATTTTGTCAATGAACAATAGATGTCGGGCTGTAGTACGAAGTTGTAAGGGATCGGATCGTGCGCCCTACCTTACCGATAGAGCAACATTCATTCAAACTTTTTGACATTTTCGCACTTAGAGATTGGTGATAGCGTATTGTACTGTGTAGACAAAAATAAATCTGTATATATTTTGACCATCCTTCGTTTTTATAAAATGCACTAATGTAGATTTACATTGAATAACTTCGTTGTGGCACGCTAGCCCATAGTATAAGAATACAAGGTATGTCCATCGCGGTGAGGAATTTTGAACCGTATTGCGCATATCAGAAGTCCGCCATATTACCTACCCCTTCTATACAAAATAGTGTCTCCCATCTCGTCACATCAAGTTCAAGAAATCAATGTGTCAAGTGTCTAAAGTATCTAAATATTAAAATGACAATTTGTGCTGTGTTGTGTTCAATGCAATGTTTTATCTCCGCCATTTTCCAATCAACTGGAAATTAGCCTATGTCATTTTTATATCAAAACTTAATAAAGATAAAAAGTTCCCACAAAATTATCGACCCATCAGCCTCCTTTCAAACGTTGGTAAAATTGGCGAAAGACTTATTCTCACTAGATTTAAGTCTTTCATCAAAAGCAAAAATCTTTTCCCGAACCATCGGTTTGGGTTTAGAGAATCCCATTCGGCTCCCCAGCAAGTTCTGAGAGTGATAGAGCTTATAACAAAAAATTTCAACTCCAAACATTTTACCGGCATTATTTCCCTTGACATTGCCAAAGCATTTGATACCACCTGGCATGACGGACTATTTCATAAATTAATAAAACTTGAATTTCCACTTCGACTCATTGAACTGATTAACTCCTTCCTGTCAGACCAAAAATTCAGAGCCAAATTAGGTACCTCCTTTTCCGAAACTTGCACTCTTGAAGCTGGTGTTCCTCAAGGTTCAGTGCTCTAACCTACTCTCTATAACCTTTTCACCTCAGAAATTCCTATCCTAGACGATCATAGAGTTCAACTTGCCACATACGCTGACGACACTGCCATTATTGTCAACAGCATTAGTATTAACTTGACAGTCAGCCTTCTTCAAAGGCAAATTAATTTACTAGAAGACTTTTTCACATCCTGGCGCATCAATGCTAATGCTGAAAAAAGCTCGGCCATAATAATTTCGCGTAGAAAAGTCCCTACCCCACTGCCGAATATTGTTTTCTTTGACCAAGACATCCCTTGGCAAAAAGAAATCAAATACTTAAGCGTAATTTTTGACCAAAAATTAACTTTCACCAAACATATTAGCAACGTTGTCACCAAAACTAAACAAGTTTTGGGATTTCTATACCCTCTCTTATGTCGTAATAGTAAATTATCTATCAAAAATAAACTGACCCTATACAAAACCATTATTCGTCCCACTATGCTGTACGCCTGCTCGGTCTGGGAACATTCTTTCAAATCTAACATAAACAAGCTTCAAGTTTTACAAAATAAAACCCTCCGCAACATTTTTAATGCCTCTTGGTTTGTTCGCAATGAACAGCTTCACAATGAAGCAAGTATCCCTACTATTCATGACAGTATCTTTGAGCAAGCGACAAACATGTACGCCATTGCTTCAACCCATGACAACGAACTACTCCGCACTTGCACAGACTATGACGAAACACTACATTACAAACACATACGTCCTAAATCCATCCTACAAATAAATTAAATTACAATTTGTGTTCTTTATACATTATTAATAGAATCTTTTCTTAGTTTTGTTTCAGTGATCCAGCTCTTTAATTGTTTACGTTGTTCTGCCTTAATACATTAATTTTACAATCCTAATCAATCTCTTTTGAGTTCTGTTTCAGAGATCATCTTTCTCTTCATCACCATTTGTGTACAATCCCATAACCTCCCCATCTTCCTTTATCGCCCCACCAAAGTTCTGCCCAAATTAAAAATACTTCGTCAAAAATGTTTCTAAGTTAATCTAAATGATGAACTCCGTGATTAAAAGGGCAATATGAGTCTTGGTACTCGCACCCTTATAAAAATGTACTGATAGATTAACGCGTGTTGAGTTGCAAAAACTCTAATGTTGGCAAAGCCAAAACTATTAATATTAGTTATTTATCGTTTCCAAAAGACACGATTAATTGTGAAAAATGGATTAAAGCCACGGGAAATCCAAAAATAAATCCCAAAACAGGTAAGAATATAAGTTGAAATATATATAACCTAAAATCGAACATGTGTTCCAAATTTTATTATGAGATCTCTTTTATATTTATACTATTCCTCAAATTTGTTAAAAGATAATATAATTATCATAATATTCATTTTCTTAACATCGAGTTCAAGACTAATTTTAACAAAATTTCTTGTTATTTTTGCAGCTCGCATTTGCTCGATACACTTTAAGAAATGTCAATATAAGGAAGATTTCAAAACTGAATATAACTATATATAACTGAATATAACTATATACCGAAAACAGGGTCGCGATGCTTGAAAGCTGATGCTATACCCACATTACACACATTTAACGCAAGCTAAGAAAGAGACTTGTTATTGTCTTTCATTTAAATAATTGTGTTTCCATTAAACAGTATTGTTAAAATAATCCACAAATATATTGCAGCTACGAAGAAAACATAGAGAATATCGAACAACCCGAGGAACAACCAAACGAACCAAACCTATCATCAACTGGATTAACAATAAATCGGCTACAAACTGAAATTTTGCGTCTGAAAGCGAATGTAGATGAGCAATCCAAAGAAATAATAACAGCGAACGAAACAATTGAAATTCTTAAACAGGAGTTAAACTGTTCGATATCCAAAAAAGAAGTCACTACATTATTGAGCCGATGTTTTTCTGATGGTCAAATTAAGTGTTTGCTTAATCCCATAAAACAACGTGTAAACTGGTCAGAAACTGACATCTCGAAGGCTATGACGCTGCGAAGTATTAGCCTGCGAGCATATTCCTATTTAGGGACGAAATGTGGCTTTACACTGCCATCGTTATCGACATTGAGACGATGGGCAAGCAAAGTAATTTTTGACGAAGGAATTATACAGCCAGTTATGACACATATGCCATACGCATTTCGACTGGGAGTGTTAAATTTCATGTGAAAATTAAAGACGTCAAACCAGGCATCGCATGTTTGGATAAATTTTGCAGTTTCTTTCCAATCGTCACACTCATCTATGTACCCTTTGCGACCAAGCCACTCAATTGATTTTGAAACTGTATTAGATATTGTTTGTACAGCCAGCCACACTTTTTGTCTCACACTTCCTTTAACGTCTAAATGATTTTGTTTGAGTTTATGCGCAATTTTAAAATCTGCGCATTGCTGACGGGTATTAAAAGCGCAGAATTATCTGTGCAAGAAAAGCTGGTGGTGCTGAGCTACGACAAAGTATATCTTTCGCCGAAAATTGACATCGACAAAAAACAAGAGCTTGCAATTGGTCCACATCGGACTTGTCAATGTGTTATGGCTCGAGGTTTGTTTGGCAAATGGAAAAAACCTATCTATTATGCATATGGCAGACCACTGACTTCGTTAACACTTCAAGAAATAATATCGAGTTTGTATGATAAGGATTTTACAGTAGTCGCAATCGTCAGTGATATGGGCGGAAGCAATAAGAAAATTTTAAACGATCTGAAAATTGAATCCAAATGATTCGAACTTAAAAAAATTTGCGTTTGCTGATACACCTGACCTATTGAAATTAATTAGAAATCATTTGTTGGACACCGGATATGAATTGAACTCTAAGAAAATTTAGGCAAAATCTCTTCAGCGGATCTTACAATACCAATGCGCAGATTTTAAAATTGCCCATAAACTCAAACAAAATCATTTAGACGTTAAAGGAAGTGCGAGACAAAAATTGTTGCTGCCTGTACAAACAATATCTAATACAGTTTCAAAATCAATTGAGTGGCTTGGTCGCAAAGGGTACATGGATGAATGTGACGATTGGAAAGAAACTGCAAAATTTATCCAAACATGCGATGCCTCGTTTGACGTCTTTAATTCTCACATGAAATTTAACACTCCCAGTCGAAATGCGTATGGCATATATTTGCAGAATCAAATGACAAGAACAATGTGTAACGCCCGCGTGGGATCAAAATTTTTTTTTCTACCTTTCCAAAATGGCGTATTCTTAAATAACTTGTCATTGCCACAGCTTTTTGAATATTTGCAAGAGCGATATACGATAAATGGTTTGCTAATTGAATAGATTTTCACTAGACGATTGAATCAAGATGTGATTGAGCAATTTTTTGGACAAATTAGACAGATGGGCGGCACAAACGATCATCCGTGCGGATTGCATTTTAAATACCGTTTAAGAATGTATATATTAGGCCAACATTTTGCCGAAATTTCTACTGCAAATACCATCGATGAGCCGACTTCAATTAATCCGAATTCTGAAACATCAGATGTTATTTTCACTAGTGATCTTTGCCACCAGAAACGAAAATTGTCTGATGGCCAGCAGTTGCCAGAATTGCAAATTTGCCAACAACAGAAAAAACGCTTCGAAAGCCATCAAATGAAGATTGACGAGATATTACTGGATGACGAAGAAAGAGAATTAGATTTTGAGAAATTTTGCGACCTGCATGTAGATGTTAACGATGATTATCGATATGAGGAGGAACAGATATTGGTAAGGTTAGGTTAGGATAATTTACTACTAATTCGGAAATGAACCAATTTATGAAATAATAATAATAATAATAATAATAATAATGTATATCACGTTAAATAAGATGAGGATTCTGAATGTTTAAAATATTATAATCCTTCTTAAGATGAAATGCTGCTAGTTTGTAATCTTGATGCAGCTGGTTAGTCTCTAAATAAATGGCAAGTTAGTCTCTAAATTACCTCATGAGGTACTACATTGCTTTGTCCGAACAAGAACGTGGTTGCGGGTTCGAAATCTTAACAAGAACCTAAAGCAAATCGAAGATACACGCAAGGCTAAAAAATGGCCAAAGTAACAAATAATCCAACTTATTATTCGGGAAAACATTAAGGTAGTTAGATCACGCAAACAATATACCTTTTATACCTTTTTCTAACATACCTTTTATTTTGCCTGCTTGATTCAAATCACACTACACTTGTTGTTACATGTAATTTTGGAATTGAAAACACCGAAAATGCCAAATTGCAATTTTGAATTGCAATTGACTAGGTTTCACTTTTTCACTTATTATTTCTATTCATTATTGTAAATCCTTTACTTATAGCACTAGTTTTCAGACAGCATCCACGACTTCTCATACCATATTTTTATATTTGGTACATTTTTATCAAAAGTTCATGGTTTATTTGGATTTTAGAGACAATTATGTGCTAGATTTGATAACTTTTTCTATATTTTCCTTATAAGCTATGCTGACTTTGGAGTTAAAAAACTCTGTTCAGAAACGGTCAAACTTGATAAAATTTTAGATTACATTCCCGAATACTAAATTTAACTATAAGCTGAATTTTATTAATTTTTTATGGACTGGACTTTACGCTCTAACTACCTTATTCTTTCAGTATGCATGAATATGATTTTTGTTATGTATACAATATAAAATGTCAAAAAACATTTATATTGGATTATGTCAAATTTTTCACTGTTACAATATTTTCTCTATAAGAGAAGTAATAGTTAATTATTTGATAAATAGTTGTTTATTGTTTATTTTTTGTCGAGTATTATATTGCTATTGTATATTAAGTAGTGTAAAAATTACTACATTGTATTCTAAATTATAGTAACAGTCGATAGTACTTAAAGTATTTTGCACGATCAATCTTTTTATGTCTATTTAACGTGACACTTTGCTTGACGGTATGTTTATTTTACGATTTACGGATTATTTTATATAATAATTAAATACACGTAATTTTAAAATTAATATAATAGTATTTATTGTGTTTTCTAAATTTTGATACTGTTCTTGATACTTAATATACTATTCTTTTGTAATAATGTAATATTTGTTGTAATATTGTTGTAATTTCTAATAGATTTTTGTTTTGAGAAATTTTGCGTTTAATTGTCCCGTTCCTTATTACTTAAATACCTTAATAATAATAATACTTATTTTTAGATTAAATGGTTATTATTGAAATTATTTAATTATTTATTATTAATTAATCATTCTCGAGTGAAATATTTCAGGCAGTTTTAATAGTTAGGTAGATAACGTTTTTAGTTCGATTAGGCCATTACAATGCATAATAAATATATATTGGGTTGCCTATCTAAAATAATAAAATCTAAACAAACATTCAAATTTCGCGGTAATTCTAGCACAAAATGGCGGACATCTGTAATCATCAATATATATAGGTGCGCATAGTCATACCTTCTGTTCTTATACTATGCGCTAGCCCCACAAATGATGACCCCGACGTGATCGGTGCATTTTTCTTATCACTGTGTTCACAAGACACGCGTCCACGTGTGTGCGTCGAGAACATTGTCAGCCGCAGGGCTACCCCAACAATAAAACCATGCCAGACAACGATCGAAATGCACAAGACGGCGACCAGGTGGTCCACGCGGTCTCGAACATCAAACTTCCTACGCCGTTTTGGAAGGACAACCCTCGCCGCTACTTCACCGTCGCTGAAATGAAGTTTGACCTTCATCGCATCACAAGGAATAAATCAAAATTCCGCCACAAACCTACCCGCCGAAATGCTCGACAATGTTGGTGACATCATCGACGACCCCCAGCAACTGGAAAGTATGAAGCGTTGAAAACTAGACTTATAACCAGCCTGTCTGAGTCGCAGGAGACGCGCTTTCGTCGACTACTCAGCCGTCAACCGATCGGGGACGAAAAACCGACCATTTTGCTACGACAATTACTCAACTTGGCAGAGGGTGAGTGCAATCACAAATTACTTCGCAGTCTGTTTTTAGACCAGCTGCCCGAAAACGTCCGAGTGATCCTCGCCGCCAACGATACCAGCGATCTCGCCAAGTTGGCCAAGCAAGCCGATCAAATGATGAAAGTGGTCCATCCGCAGATTTCCGCCATCACCCCGCCGTTGCCCGCGCGAGCTCCTCCAGCCTTCGAGGCCATCAACGACAGCCAAATCTCCCACGAAAACGACGCCACGGCCATCCAAGATCTGCGTGAAGTGGTGCAAAAACTTTCGGCGGAAGTGAAAAGGTTAAATTGCGAACGACCTCGCAATCGCAACCAAAGTTTGGACAATTCGTCACGACAGTGGCCGGAGGATCGCGCGAAAAATAACGAACCAAGTTCCGCGTGTTTCTATCACTAGCAGTTCGGTGTGGAAACCGCCAAAAAACTTACGTCGCCGACGCGCATTAAGGCGGCCGTCGGTTCCACGCCAACATCAAAACGCCTCCGCGTACTTGACCGAAAAACAGGGGGCTGGTTTCCTGTTGACACTGGGGCGGACGTGTCGGTTCTCCCCAAGCTATCATCGACCAGAAGCGGTCCCGCCGTCAAGCATCAGCTATTCGCCGCAAACGGTTCTCGCATCGATACTTACGGTTCGGAAAATAGGACATTAGACCTAGGACTGCGTCGAACTTTCCCTTGGACCTTCATTGTGGCAAACCTATCGCAACCGATCCTGGAAGCCGACTTCATCCATCAGTACGGACTTACAGTCAGGCTTCAGCAACGACGTCTCAAAGATACCAGTACAGCGATGTCCATTTGTATGACCATAAGCTACGTCCAACAGCAACCCGTTTTCTCGATCGACAAAACCAATCCGTACGCCGAGATTCTCGCCCGATTTAAGGACGTGACTAAGGATACTATACGCCCGGTCATGAGGCACCACGTCCAGCATCACATCGTGACTCGGGGTTATCTTGTGGCTGAACGGGCTCGACGACTCGCCGGGGACCAGCTCAAGGCCGCACGGGATGAATTCGAGAGCATGATGCACCAGGGAATCTGCCAACCATCGCACAGCGAATGGGCTTCACCGCTACATATGGTCGCAAAGCCTGCAGGAAGCTGGCGTCCATGTGGAGATTATCGGAGACAATGGAGGTCCATGTGGAGACTGTGGAGGTCATACTTTTTATTAGAACTCAATTTGTTGTTAGTGTCAGTTTTTGTGGGAATTTTAAAATCGTGTGTAAGCATTGAAAGTCAAATTTTATTTTTTTTAATTTTTTTTGAAATAATATTTTTAATTTTTTTTTAAATAATTAGTGTCTTATTTATATCTTAACAAGATAAAAAATATTTGAAACAAATTGCATTTTTTTTATTCAAGTTATGAATATATAACAAAATATCCTTTAAATATGTATATCAAATAATTATTTAAATTACAGGAAAATATACCATAAGTGATCTACAAAGAAAATGGAGAAGCCTATGCGACACATATATCCGAAACAAAGCAGACGCAGGAGCCTACTAGCCAAGCGGATCTGGAGGTACCAAAAAAAAGAAACAGTGGAAGCATTACCACCTGATGGGTTTCTTGTCTGAAACTGTTGAACAAGAAGTACTATTAGCAGTTTTTCTTTGGTGAACAACTCCTTTCTAACATCTTCCTCATCCCCGTCTCCATGTTCTACTAGTGGACTTCTTGGCCATAGTGATTCTGGCCCAAGTGAGGTGAAGAATGTAATTGCAAACGTTATTTCTAAATTGGTACCTCCTGTGCCACTACCTGTTGACCAAAACATAAACTCATTTTGTTTGCACCTTAGGAGCGTCCTTCAAAAACTTCCACCTAGGAAGAAAGCATAGTTGGAAATAAATTTTATAAATAAAGCTTATGCTGCTTTATTAGATTCAGCGGCTATATAATATTATTTCTAATATAAATATAATATAGTTTAAAAAAATATGTTTTAATTTTTATATTTTCATTTAATGTTGAAATGTTTATATTTGTTAATTCATAATACAAATATTTTATACTATTGTGGATTTATTTATCCTATTGAAAAGATATTGATCCCTCAGTAATAAAGTAAGCCGCAAGTGTGTTTCTTATTGCAATGGCATCATCTTTGGGTGAAAAGTTTGTTCCTACACGTTCATTGTCGTCTAAATTATGGACATTTTCTGCTCTCCAGTGTCCAGGAATAAAATTGCCATGCTCATCTTCGGATTCGACTAAGTTTGATGTGCAATATAGTGCTGTACTATCATGCTGTGCTGTCATCAAATAATTATGTAAGCAAACTGTCGCTTTAATTATGCGCTTTGTGGTGGTTAAGAAAGCAATTATTGGTTTTAGAAATATTCTCCAACGCGATGCCAAAATACCAAAACTGTTCTCAATACATATCCTAGCTCTATGTAGAACAATGATTATTGTAAAACAAATTATAAAAAATGTATATGTAATTAATATCCTTACCTGTAATTAAATATTCTTTCAATATTAATATCTTTAATAATAATAATAATATTATAATATAATACTATACAAATAATATAGTAATATTATAATATAATACTATAATTCAAACCATCCTTTATCACAAAAATATTTAAGTTTTCATTCTTTTTTCAATAAACTTTTTCGGATTCCTTTAAATAATACACAATTCAAAAAAAAATTAAACATAATTAAGCAAATTGCTATTAATAATTATTATCCTTTAAATATTATTAATAAATTATATCATCAATATTATATTAAATTCAATTTAACTTTTGATTTAACTATTAACCCTGAGAACAAAATTTATAGATCATTATTATATTTCGGTAATATCACTTTAAACATTTCAAAAATTTTCAAATAACACAATATACAAATATCTTTTAATACAAATAATAATTTGAGTACAATTCTACTAAATTCAAAAGATAAAACTCACATTTTGGATAAATCTAGTGTTTATAAATTAGTTTGTAATGATTATAGTTCTTTTTATATTGGACAAACAGGCAGAAAATTTATTAATAGATTTGATGAACATACCAAACTAATTCAAAAATTTCAAAATTCCGATACTACGAGTACACAATCTTCTTTTGTCAATCATATTTTAGAACAAAAACATTATTTTGATCCAAAAACTAATTTCTCTATACTACATATTTGTAATAAAAGTATAAAATTAAACCTTTTAGAAATATATGAAATTTATAAAAATAAAAACTCTTCTCTTTGTCTTAATGAACAACTTAATTTTTTATCAAGCATTTTTTATGAGCAGATAAAATAAATCAAAATTTTTAGTAGATATTTAGTGAATATTGTAATGTGATACCTCGTTATCTCCATGACTACAAGCACATAAAACTTAATAATTAAAGTAGTCTGACAATACTTGTCAAATTATATTAATTTACATAAAATACGTCGATTGATTTCGATTTTTTCATTGGCAAAATTGTCTTGTTAAAACACGTTAAGCGCTAAACCTAATTAATTTTTATTTTTATTTTGCGCTAGGTACCAATTTATAGTCTTGATCGCTTTTCATATGTTTTGGTTTGTCCACCCCTGTTCAAAGTACTTTTTGTTTTTACAATAAAATGTCAGTGTCAGTCATACATATTAATTTGCATAATTTTGTACCGTAATTGCTCAGCATGTTCTCCGACTTCGAGATATCTGACACTGATGAAAATGATTATATTCAAAATCAGAAGAAGAGAAGAGTACCATTATTATCTGATTCCGACACAGATTCAGTTATTCCTCCGAAGACAAGAAAATTAGTAGATATTTCAGATTCTGAAGAGTCTGAGAATTTCGATTCTGATAGTAGCTCTGTTTCAAGAAATGATAATTCTTATTGTGGACGCGTATTTACAAACAAAAATAAGTTTAATTTTTCTGTAAACTCTGGAATTCCTAATGATGTTCGCTTGTCACTACAAATCCAGGACGAATTAGGCTTTTATAGAAAATTTGTTGATGATGAAATTATTGCCCTCATAGTGTCCGAAACGAATATTTATGCCGAGCAGACTATTGTACAAGAAGTAAGCAATGAAAATGTAGGAGATGGCTCACGTCTAAATAAATGGTACGCTACCACCACAACTGAAATATGGAGATATTTTGCTATGATTATTTGGATGGGTCTAAATAAAAAACCGAGCATAAAAGATTACTGGCGGAAAACAATATTGTATTGTAATCCCGTTTCAAAACTAATGACCCGTGATAGATTTCAAATATTATCACGAATGCTCCATTTCGCAAATAATAACTTTGCAAAGAATAAGCTTCATAAGATTCAAAATTTGGTGAATTTACTAAATGTTACTTTTCAATCAAACATGCTTCCTGGTGAAAATATTTGTATTGACGAGACCATGGTTCCATTTCGCGGAAGATTATCCTTCCGTCAATATATGAAGGGAAAGCGACATAAGTTTGGCATTAAATTATTCAAATTATGCCTAACCGGTGGGTATACATATGGAGTGAAAATATATAGTGGAAAAACCACACGAAAAGAAACTCTAGTTGGCGATTCGGTAGTTTTGGAATTAGTAGAACATTTACTAGATGAAGGAAGAACAGTTTTTACAGATAATTGGTATACAAATATGAGTTTGGCTAAAACACTACTAGATAGGAAGACTCATTTAGTTGGAACAATACGCAGTAACAGGAAGAATATTTCGAAAGTGGTGGTAAACAAGAAATTGAAAAAAGGGGAAATGTATGCGGAAGAAGCTAAAGACGGAATAGTTCTAATGAAGTGGAAAGATAAAAGAGACATTCTTGTTTTGAGTACAAAGCATGATGCTAAAATGGAAATTGTTGAAACAAAACGTGGACCAGTGAATAAACCAATAGCTGTTAATGATTACAATAAATCTAAAGCATTTATAGATATTTCCGATCAAATGTCAGCTTACTCAACATGTTTGAGAAAATCGATAAAATGGTACAAGAAAATCGCTTATGAGTTATTGTTTGGTACTAGTTTAGTAAATGCTTGGTTGATGTTCAATGAAGTGAAAAAACAACATACGAGTATCACCAGTTTTCGAGAAAATATTTGCCTACAGATGTTAAATATTACAGAAACTCATGTTTCAAATGATCTGGTACATACATTAGAATGTGATAAGGCTGCACGAAGAAGGTGCAAAATTTGTTATAAAAAATTTGTAGAGAGTCACGATAGATCATATGCGATGAAACATTGTAATCAAGTGATTTATTACTGCCCAGCCTGTCCAGAAAAACCTCATATGTGCGTAGAATGTTTTTTTTCAGTTCATTCTGCTACATTGAAGAAATAATAATAGTTAGCCATATTGTTAATAACATTGTTTTACTTGTTTTGCACTTAATTTGAATTTTCGTTTAAGTTTTCGTTACTCTTACTCGTAATTGCAAAGTAATTACTCATAATACGTTAATTAATCGTACGCTTGAATATATTTCAACGTTATATCCACAAATACAGATGTCAAATATATTATAGTGTCATTTTATTTCATTTATATTTAGTAGGCGCCTTCTTAATAAGGGGTGTACAAAGTTTTAGTTTCTATGGCATTTTCCGGTTTTTTCTGTGCATAATTATTATGCACATAGCAAAATTTAAAAAATATTTTGTGCATAATATATATGCACATAGCGCTTAACGTGTTAAATTGCACTTGAACTTGTTTTTTATATCGGATATTTTTTGATTTTATTACTCAAACGAGGTTTCTTTTTGGCAATTTGACTCATCAAGGTGCCATGATAAAAACGCTCGTTCTGCGGACTTGGGTTTTTATCATGGCAGCTTGATTCGTCAAATTTCCAGGCAACCTCGTTTTCGTATAAACTAAAAAATATCCGATAAAAAACAGGTTCTTGTGCAATTGGGTTGTAACATGCAATTTTTTTATTTTTTTTCTAGAATCTACATATATTATATACCATTGCTATATTTTTTTAGAATATTTTTAAGAAATGTTTTAAAAGTTATAGAGTTTAGAAAATTAATACAATTTAAACGGTCAGATAAGCGCGGCGGCATACCAGTGACGTCACATTACCCTAGTTAAATTTTGCCGCTTTAATTTAAAATAGTAGGCAAATGTCTTGTATGACGCGTCTTTAAATTTACAAAAATGCCGACTCCTAAAATGAGCTACCGATATTGTTTTATACCGCAATGTAAAAATACGACAATTCGTACTCCAAATAAGGTTTTCTTCTGTGTCCCAATTGATGCGGAAAAAAAATTAACCTGGTTTCGCTTAGCAAATAGATCTTACAAGCCTTCAAATAAAAACAAACACAAACTGTCAAACTGCAGAATTTCAAACACAATCATGATTGCGCGTATAAATTTAGGGTAATGTGACGTCACACCAATAAGAACCGTTTCGCGGAATTCAAATTTATGTAGTTTTTAAAAGGATTTTAACAACCCATAATAATAAAAAAAAAATATTTTAGAGTAATATATTTACGTTATATTATCAGAATATAGCAACTATATTAATTTTTCTTCTTCATGTTACAACCCAATTGCATACGATAGTATTTTATAATAGTGTTTTGTTTTATATAACGTCATTTAATATTTGTAAAAAATTTTAGTTTTTTAATTTTCTTTCTCCACAAAATAATTCATATTACTCAATGGTAATTAATAATATTATAACCAATCACGTTATCTACTAATATCTCTTAACAGTCTGATGATGGTTTTTAACTGAAACATGTAACGCTAATCAATAAATGCTATATTGGAGAAGATTTTGCGTTTTTTGTTCAGAATTTTATAATTAAATTCACTCCAATTTTGAGATTCGATGGATAAACTACAAACTTTATATTCTTTTATCTTGAGATAAAAACCTTCCCGGGTAAGGCCCTATTAAGTTATTTCTTAATGGAAATGCTTCATCCCCGACAATGTAAAACAGAATTTGTTCTTCACCATATTCAATTGGTGTTGCTCTTGGCAAATCTAGGTTGTCGCTAAAAAGCAGTTTGCCAAACTCTGAATTTCTTAAAACTCCTCCATCGCTTTGCTTTAGTTTTGCTCCGATATCAATGTAAAGGAATTTATACTCAGCTTCGCAAACGGCTAATAAAATTATGCTATGGCTATTTTTGTAGTTATGAAAGTCGGATCCTGCTTTTGGAGGTGCGTATTCAATTAAAAAATAATTGAGTTGAGGGATAAATATATTAACCAAGGTTCAAAACTTACCTGAATATGCACATGTTTTCCATTTATTGCGATAACACAATTTGGCAACTGCCAATGAGTTTTGAACGAATTCTCAACCTCCATCCATTTGTTTGCATCCGGCTTGGATAAATGAATACTACTTAACACGTCCCAAATAGCTTGGCATGTTTCACTTATAATATTGCTGACTGTGGTTTTTCCAAGCCCAAAAGCATACAAGATGGATACCATGCTGTCACCTGAAGCTAAATATCTTTCGGTAACAGCAAGATGTTCGCCAGGCGATATTGGCTCACGTATGTGAAAATTTTTACCAAGTTGGGATGTGAGCATCTGACACAGTGTATCGAAATGCTCAGAACTCATTCTAAAATAACTTAAATGCATTTTATCATCGTTCTTTTATTCTCGAATGAGATTAAAATAAGCACCTTGACTTTCTCTATTTAAATAAATAAATCGAGAACATTTTAGGGAGATTAGTAAACGACTCAAACACGTAATTTGTCTTTTATTAATTTAACAATGACTCAACGCCAAAATATAAAGTCTAGTACTTTAAAAGCTATTAAGACTATTGCAGTGAAAAATGCACTGCTAAAGCATTATTCGCTTTGAATAGCTAAGTTGCTAGAAAACAGTACAAATTGCTATATTTTGATTGTTAAATGATTATCAGAGGTGATTATTACCCAAAAAAAAATTGGTATGAATTATTTTGAAAACATAAACATATGGCAAATTATTTATTTATTTGAAAAATCAACAACAATTCATTACTAATTATGACATTATGTTTTTTTAAATGTTTGTTTTCATTGGTAAATGTTGCAAATTATTCCGCCAACTTTGTAATCATACAATTTTTGAATGTTCGCGCCTTGAGGGTGAAAGTAGTGGCGCCGCGAGCGACATTTTTTATAAAGACTCACTTACTATATAGTTGTTCATTGACATAGAGGCATTGAATAAACCAAATAATTTAAACAATTTCACTAGTTTTATTAAAAAGAAGGTGACACTAAAACACATCAAAACATGGTCCTTCGCGCCGGATGAAAGTCTACAATGATAAAATCCGCACAAAAATCAGTTTATGTGTCCATTCAACAACAAACCGCATGGTAAAAGAAGGGTTAAGTTGGAATCCTACATGTATCGACAATCATCTAACAATTCCAAGAAGCATATGGTTCATCGTCAACATCATTTGTATCGGCGGTGTGAGTACTACAATTCCCAGTTCATATTTTTCTAAATTTTTTCCTTGGCTCAAATTTGCGAGAGTTTCAGTAGCGCGTATCATTAAAGGTCAAAATGACAGAACACCTGCGATCACTAAATCATAGACGCGGTTCGTTCCATGCTCAATTGACGTTATTTCGTAAGTTTTTGGATTCATTAAACGACACAGGTATTACAACGGAAATAGCTCACAATATTAAGTCACGGCTTGAAAAAGTTATCCCTTTGTTTAATTTGTTCAATGACACACAAGGTGAAATTGGTGAATTAGAACAAGACGCAGTAAAGGGTTTAGAATCGCGTGAAAAATTTCAAGATGAATATTTTGCCCTAACAACGCGTGCATCGAAACTAATTGAACATATTGTAAACAATTCAAACACAAACACTACGCAAAGTATTAGTACTCTAGACTCCCAGAATCCGAGCCGATTAGCTAATATTAAATTACCTAGAATAGAGTTGCCTACCTTTGACGGTTATTTCACGCATTGGAGAGAATTTTGTGACGTTTTTACGAGTTTAATTCACCACAATCCCGAATTATCAGATAGTCAAAAATTATGCTATCTTCGCGCGGCTCTGAAAGGAGAACCGTCAAATGCTTTAAGATCATTAGATACGTCCGATTTGAATTATACACTTGCTTGGGACGCGCTAAATAAACGATACAATAACAAACGCAGAATTATTAACAATCATTTTCAAAACCTATTAGAATTACAGTTGTCAAAAAACTCGGCAAAACCATTACGCGAATTTGTTAACATTTTAGAGAATAATATGCAATGCCTCAAGGTACTCGAACAACCTATCGATTATTGGGACGCATTCATGGTTCCTATTGTATTAAACAAGCTAGATTTTTATACAACCCGCGAATCGGAAACCAAGATTAGTAATCATGCAGATGCGAATAATCATATTCCAAAATTAAACGATCTTATAGAATTTTTAAACCAAAAGCAAACAGTTTTGGAAACCTTTCGATAAGGTTAAATCTACAAAACCAGATCATATACAAGAATCGGGAAAATCGCGATCGTTTCCGTCAACTACGTTAGTATGCACACATTGCAAAGAGAATCATTTCATTCAGAATTGTGAACACTTTTTAAAATTAGATGCAACTGAACGAGCTAATGTTTGTAAAAATTTAAAAATTTGTCTAAACTGCTTGAGGAAGGGACACTTTATATTTGATTGCCAATCGACATTTTGCAAGCGGTGTGGCAAAAAACATCATACTCTGTTGCATATTGACTATAGCTCGAACAAGTTCGAGAACAAACCTAAGCCTACATTGTCAAACTTAACATCGCCCACCTCAAGTAACGAAGCCGAAACTTTAAACTTCTCTTCAGTTAGCATTACTTCGGAAGTATTGTTATCAACTGCGCGAGTTCAGTTATGCAATCAAGACACCGGAAAACTGGTAAACATACGAGCTGTGCTTGATAGCGGCTCACAATCTAATTACATAACCGACCACGTTTGTAACTTACTCGGGCTCAAAAAAGAACCTACAAATATTTCGGTATCAGGTATCGGGAGCGGCATCGCGAGTAGTGTAAAAAAGGGACGCTGGAACACAAATGATGCCGCCATGCGTTATCATGTATAATTCTGAGAATTTTGTGTGATAAATGTCGGTATTCTTTGTACTGTGTGGATAAAAAGCTGGCTGATAAAAAGTGCATCGGGGAATCTGGAACATTTGCTGATGCAGCTAAAAAATGCTTGGGGCGTCTAAAACAACGAGTTTTTCAATACCAAGCTGCGCATATTAATTTTAAATAATTTTTTATTTACTGTTTCACACAAAATAATTATTGTTTGTGTTTGGTTGCGCATTTTATTGTTGAAAATGAAATATTCTGCGATATAAATTTAAATTGTTTATTCATCAATTGAACTCCACCAAAGATAGATACTTCAATAAAATAAAAGTTGACGTGCTTTGGTAAGTATATTTATTTTGACATTTTCATTGTTTTGACTAATACATATATTTTTTATTTTGTTATTTTATAATTAGTAAAAATAAAAATGTGGACTTGCTACGCATTGGATAATCTAAATAAAGAACATGAGGGTGAAGAAAATTCTTTTGAAAATAGAGTGAGACATCATATGGGGCTCCTAAATATTTTGGCTATGGAGTATTGCCTCGAACAAAACAGGCTGAATCCAGTGCTGGACCATGAAGAAAGTGCAAAAAAAGAAATGGATTGTCACAACGCCATCGAAGCTTGCGAATATTATTTGGATGGAAAAATTGATGAAGCACGCCTGAATCTGCTACTAACCAAATTTGGACAGCCGATGCGTAATAATGTTAATAGTGATACAAATTAGTGTTCATTTTTATTTTATTTTTTTTGAATGGAAATTTATTGACAATAATAGCTATTTATGCAACCAGTTAGGAAATGCATTTTTTTGTGTAACGAGCGGATTTCTGCGGGACGAGCGCAGCGAGTTCTGCAAAATAACGCGAGTTACACAAAATAGCATTTCCTAACATGTTGCATACAAGATTTTTTCTAATTTTTACAAGAACCTTCTCAAAAAAGAGTTTTTTAAACTTATGATATTAATAATTTAGTGAATTTTATCAAAACAAGTAGGCTTTATTCGGAACTTTTCATCACCAGTTGTGAAATATTTTTCATTACATCACCAGTTGCGTAAAATGTGCCGTTTGCCAACTACAATCGATTTTGAAAAGTCACATTTTACATGCCAAAATTAGAAAAAATATTAAATATTTATTCATTTTTTTTTTTACTACAAATTATATAATATAACTTATAACTTATTACATATTACTTTTTTTTTATCCAAGAATTATGAGAACTATCAAATCCTAACCATTTAACTAATAAATTGTCACCACGTCTTTTTAGTATTTTTTCTACGAGGTATATGTCAGGATTTTTAACTCTCAATAATTCTTGTTCGTAAAAACACCCCTCGATTGGATTATTTTGATAGTCTTTAATTCTATACGTTTTCGGATGAGTTAACAAAATTTTGTCGATAGTAAATACTTCTGTAGACCAATTGGGTGTGTACCCTTTTTCAAACACTTCCTTATATTTACTAATACGTACTCGTTCACCCAATCCAAATTTTGGCTTAGTAGGATCCACCATTTTTATGCGATTGAAAGATTTTCTGAGAACTTCTTTTTCATTATTGCTGTTTACATCTACAGGTTTCATCCCGATAGTTCGATGTATTGAATTATTATAGTCTTCTAATAATGATGATATGATGTTTACCCATTTATATGATCCTTGTAACCTGAATCTTTTCCACATTTTCTCTTTCAGGGTGCGGTTAAATCTTTCACAAATACTCGCCTTAAAATTACTATATGTCGAATAATGATTTACATGGTATGCCGCTAAGAGAGCTTTAAATTTGGAGTTATAGAATTCTTTACCATGATCAGTTTGCAAGTTTTGAGGACTTCGTCCGCTAGATAATATTTTTGTCATAGCTTGAACTACATCCCCAGCTGATTTTCGTTTTAAAGGAACAGCCCATGCATATTTTGAAAAATTATCAATAACCCTTCCATTTTGAAACTAATTTTATATCACGCATTTTCCTAACATTTTGCATGCTTTTGCCAAATACGCTATTATTTTTTAATTTAAAATAACTTTTTTCAAATTCATTTGTGGCTTCCATTCTCAATTTAGTATTTTTGAGTATGTAAGGACGCATCCAAGCAGATTGATCAAATTCTAATATGCGATGTATTTTTTCAAGAACTAAACCGTTTGCTAAACACTGCTTTAAATTTCTATAGTGAATTACATATCGATTTTTCGGTTCTAAAGTTGTTAATAATTTTTTATGTTTTCCGTTCACCGGAATTTTATTTTCGGGGCAGAATGGAAAATCTTTGTGAAACTCACGCAAACTTTCCGGATATGTTAAATCAACCTCTAAAATATATCCTTTTCTATCATCATCGTGAATATTTAATACGTTGAAACACGATATGTTTTGTTGGTTTAACCATTTAAAATTACCTGTGGGGAGACATTGACACATAGCCCATCCATACAAATTTACAGCATCTAAATAAACGAGATATGATTCAAGTTTAGAATAATCAAAATTTTCCATATATCGATTATTGCCGATAGCATATCGACTGCAACACTGGCTAATCCCCCCTCGAATGCCTCTCTCAACAAACAATAACATATCAATGTCCGTCATCAATTCTAATTTAATTTTTGTTAGTTTTAATAAACTATCCCACGCCAGCCCAGGTGCAGTAATGTAGTATGCAGGGTCTAAATCATAGGTTTTTTTGCATAATGAGCGAAATTGTTCAAACACATCCGCTAATAAAAGTACATCTGTTTTCAAATACAAATCTGTGTACTCACCCAAATTTGCACAATCAAATTCCACGAATACTTTTTGAGCATGATTATAATCATTATCACTAATATTAGTTTGAGTTAGGTTATTAAAAAAACATTTTTTTGCTGGCAGCGATGTTTCCGAAAAACGTTCAAAACTATTCAAATAACTATAGGGTAATACACCTTTTCTAAGTAAAAGTTTTAATTTTGCTTCAGATACATTTTCAAAATATTTTTTTGTGTTGTCATATTCTTTCAAATATGATGACAATTTATCTAGAGATGTGCTCATAAAATTATAAGAATCTATAAATTTCAGTTTCATTTTATTTTGAAAATTGTATTTTGTAAAAGACTTGTATTTTTCTTTATTTATAGGAATTGTTGTTATTTTTCCAGGGTTTCTTCAATAAACCTCCCCATCCATATTTATCATTTTCTTTTCATATAACTCTCGAATAATAAAATGTGCATCATATCCCTGAAGATTATGAAAAACTACAATAATATCTGAAGGCACTTCATAATTTAAATTACAGCTAATATGTGCAGCACCCCTGAATTTTCCAGTCAAGTGACAATGATCTCTAACTTTTGTAAGCCAATCTTCCTCTTCACCTTCTAATGCATACTCTGAAGGTGGTAGAAATTCTCGCTCACAAATATGACAAACTGTTGAATTTTCAAAATCATCTAATTCAACTTGAGTTAGAGCCAGCATTTCTTTTTTTTCTGCACATATTTCTGCTACCTTATCGGTAATTGCAATTAATTTATCTACAAACCATTCAATACAGTTTTCACCTCTATACAAATCCAGCTCGGAATAACTATTATCAAAACTACATTTTAAGTAGTATGAAATGCTGCATGGTATATGCTTTTGATATGCGTTCATATAACTTTTTGAATTGATTGGTTCGCATGTGTCAATGGGTAAAATAAGACATTCTAAATCTGCATAAATTACAAATGGGTGCATCTCTTTATTTTTATAATTTTTAAAGTAAAGCCATTTAGTTTTTTCGTTTGGCATGACACATTTTGCTGTTGGTGTATTTGAACAATCAATTTTATGTTGAATGAGTTTATTTTCTTGATAAAAATAACATAAACATTTATCACACAACCAACGAGAGGTATTATGGTTATTCATTTGTCTACTAACCAATCTATTTAAATTTTTTATCCAACAAAAGTGATATTTTGGACTAATTTCGGGTCTTGCATCAGTTGATGGTATTTCAACCATTAACAAATTGATGTGAATAATTTTATAATCTTTTGATATATACACTGGTAATATTTCGTGATCAGTATTTTTTGAAGACTTTGTTTCTTTTTCATCAGTTTCATTTAATATGAGCCAATCACTATTATTTTTCACAGCATATACATTAATTGACATATTATTCTGTTCTTCAAATTTATTGATTTGATTTAATTCCATAGGAAACCTAATATTATTTAAATTAAGAATTTCGTTAAAATCGGGGTAAGAAGATGTTCTATGCGGGTTATTTTTAGCTGGCCGAAGTGCTGAAATTATAGCCCAAGCAAAACAACATTCATCACTGCATTGCACATTGATTACCGCTTTTCGGGTTTGAATGAATTTAGGTAAAACAAAAAATTTACTACCAACGGTAAAAGGCGAATATTTGTTAATATTTAAATTTACTTGTAGTATTTTATGTAGAGCCCACCCACTATCTCGTTCTTGATATTCATCCAATCGCGACAAAATCTTTTCGGTTGATGAATTATACCATTCCGATATATCTGATGTTTGATAAATAATGTTATATTTTGAGTTAAGATAAATAGTTTTTATCTCTTCAGTTTTGGGTAGAATCATTTCACAAACCAAAGAAATTTGTGATTTAACCGGTACGATTAATCGAATCTCGTTTACTTTTGTTTCTATTAAATTTTGCGTCATATTTAAGAAAAGCCGGGGGTCTAATATTTTATTTACGTTTACTACCCCCCACGTTGACATTCTATTTCTAAACGCTGTCTCTATTTCAATTAAAACTAACTCTTTTAATAAT
>CAUVYR010000103.1:132760-205599 GCA_963556235.1 Cryptophagus acutangulus | reverse complement strand
CCAACCACCTGCCAGATGCATTGGGCTTGGTGTGTATGCTGGCTACTACATGTACTACGAGTTAGTACATGTAGTAGCCAATAAACACATCATAATGGTGACGGCGCTTCGAGTTTGGTATGTATTATTAAAATTTGTGAAAAATATAATTTGTGATGTCCTATTTGTGAGTATTTTGGATTTGTGGGTTTCAAAAAGGTAACAAAAAATCAATAAATATTTTACTCAATATATATTAAGCGTTCTATGCATGGTTCAAAGTGATCCTCACAGCATTTCGGTTTTGTTATTTCAATTCAGTGTTTCAATTTTTTTTTCAATTCAGTGTAATATAAATTGATATGTAAGTATATATTGAAATTATTATTGTGTTGTATGAAATTATTATTAGTATTAATATTATTATTTTTATTAATATAAAAAAACAAACTTAGTTATTTAATTTTTCACGAATTTGGATTCTGACCCCTCGGTATTTTTCATTTGTTTTGCCAAATCCAGTGTAATTGAGTTGATCGTGTCGAAAACCTGAGCGTTTTCTTTCTTGTTGAGAAGCACTTTTGATCAAACGATGCTATGCCGCCAGATTTCGTTGCATGCTTTTCCTTCAATCTCCTTTAAATCGTAAATTTCAATTTTTACGAGATGAGTGGAGCCTGCAAAAGCTGGTGCTGTTACGGTGATGACACCCCCATTGAGTTTTCTTGACATTGTAGATGTTGATATTGTTTCCTTGGCTCCCACATCAGAAAATAATTCCTGGAACCCATCTTCTACCTCAACTTCGATATTCCTCGAATGTTGTTGATTTTGTTGTTGTAGTGGTTGTTGTTGGGGTTGATGCATAATGGTTTGACTAACCGCATCATCAAACGAAAGTAAATCGGGATCGAAAAGATTGTTTGGCAAATTATTCATTTTGATTTCTAAAAAAAATGTACATAAAAATTTAATAAAATATTTATCAAAAATTATGCAAACTTATTATAATGTACTTACCAGATGATTTTGTTATGCACTAACTTCAAATGTTCTTACACTCTTAGCTTGAATGAAGATCAAATAGAAAATGAGAAATTATTTTTCAGAGTATCAATAATAATGCGCAGCTTGGTATTGAAAAACGCGTTGTTTTAGACGCCCCAAGCGTTTTTTAGCTGCATCAGCAAATGTTCCAGATTCCCCGATGCACTTTTTATCAGTCAGCTTTTTATCCATACAGTACAAAGAATACCGACATTTATCACACAAAATTCTCAGAATTATACATGATAACGCATGGCGGCATCATTTGTGTTCCAGCGTCCCCTTTTTACACTACTATCGCGTCCTTGAAACACAAAATTCATGTAAACATTTCTTCATTAACAACTAATTATCAAACAAACATATGTTGTCTAGTAATACCATGCATTACAAATAATTTGCCAACGTCCAATATATCATTAAAGTCTATTCTGATACATCCACACATTAAGTTAGCTGATTCCACCTTTAATAAGTCAAGTAAAATTGATATGCTCATCGGAGCAAGCCTGTTCTCTGAGCTTCTATGCGTCGGGCAAATTAGAAATTCCAATTCCCCCATTTTTCAAAAAACCAAATTAGGCTGGATAGTGTCCGGTAATGTACAAACTCAGCCGCAAAATCAAACTTCATCATTTTTCTCTAAGCAAACGCTTCACAATGAATTACAAGCCTTTTGGAAGGTTGACGAGCAGGTGGTAAATACAATTTCTAGAACACCTCAAGAAGAATATTGTGAGACATTATTTCAAAATACCACTACCAAAAATTAATCTGGTCGATTTGTCGTGCGTATACCGTTGAAACCAAATATTCATGATTTAGGCGATTCTTCTAAGATAGCAAAGACCAGATTTGCATTACTCGAAAAACGATTTGAAAGAGATCCAAATTTTCATAGTCAGTATCAACAGTTTATGAATGAATACAAATTGTTATAGCACATGACCAAGGTCATTCCTAATTCTGATTCTTCGTTCATTCTACCTCATCATGCTGTTCTAAAGGAAACCAGTGAAACTACCAAACTGCGTGTTGTGTTTGATGGCTCTTGTACGCCAGAAAACGGATTGTCAATAAATGATTTACAATTTGTCGGTCCTACCATACAAAATGATCTATTTGCAATAATTGCAAGATTTCGAACGCATGAGTTTGTAATAACAGCCGATATAGAGAAAATGTACCGGCAAGTATTAATCCATCCATCAGATAGAAAATACCAAACAATACTTTGGCGCGATAAGCCTACCGACGAAATTTCTATTTATGAATTAAATACCATTACTTATGGTACTTCTGCCGCTCCATTTTTGGCAATACGATGTTTGTTTCAGATTGCGCTTGAAATTGAAAACACGTATCCACTAGAATCAAGGATAATCAAATCCGATTTTTACGTCGACGATCTAATTACTGGGTCGAAATCTGAGGTTGAACTTGCACGCTTAAAATCAAACTTAATCAACATATTAAATTCATACGGGTTTTCTTTGCGCAAATGGAGAAGCAATGTACCGAACCTTGCTGACGATGTTCTTGAACACAGTATATGCATATCAAACACACCCAACAAAACGTTAGGAATATATTGGAACCCAACAGATGACAATTTGTCATATGAATTTCCCAATTTATACTCAATTATAAAAGTAACAAAACGATCGATTCTATCAATCACGGCACAATTGTTCGATCCCTTGGGTTTAATTGCTCCTATAATTATTATAGCAAAATTCATTATTCAAGCATTATGGCAGTTGAAATTAGATTGGGATGAGTCCATTCCTTTAGATTTACATACATCGTGGTTGCAATTTTACGATGATTTGAAATATATTCACAAGATTCAAATTCCTAGATCGATTTCAATCTCTGAAGCCATTAGTTTTGAATTACACGGGTTTTCGGATGCCTCTGAAAAAGGGTATGGAGCCTGCATTTATATTAAATCATGCAATACTCACCAATCTAGAGTGCAAATTTTGGCAGCCAGGTCCAGAGTAGCTCCACTCAAAACAATATCATTGACTCGACTAGAACTGTTAGCATCGGTATTATTGGCTGAATTAGCGGATAAATTTAAAAAGAGTTTAAACATCAATTTTGATAACGAATTTTAGTGGACTGATCCTCAGATAGTGTTGTGTTGGTTGAAGGCGCAGCCAAATCGTTGGACCACTTTTGTGACAAATCGAGTTAATCAGGTACAACAGCTGACTGAGATGAATTCATGGAAACATGTCAAATCTGCCGATAATCCCGCTGACATAGTTTCGCGTGGTTCATTACCTAGTAATTTAGTCAACTTATCACTTTGGTGGTACGGACCACCTTGGTTACAAAAAACACAAGACCATTGGCCTGTATCGGGAAGCACTTCAGACGCACACCCTGAAAATATACTTGAAGTGCGCGTTAGAACGTTTGTTGCATCTGAAATTTATAGCTTTCCATTTGAAAGATTTTCGAGCTTAACTAAATTAAACCGCGTTACCGCATACTGCCTTCGATTTATAAACAATTGCAAATTACCCAAGTCAAGGAGAAACATCAGTTGCTTATCAACGGCAAAACTAAACGACGCCACTATCATTCTGGTCAAAATTGTCCAATCAATAGAATTTCCACTTGATTATGCTAAATTAAAAAAAACAACAACCAATAGACACTAAAAGCAAGCTCAAGAGTTTAACACCATTTGTAGACTCGCACGGTATTACTAGAGTTGGTGGCCGATTGCAGCAATCGTCGTTTCCCTTTGACAAAAAACACCAAATACTGCTCCCAAAGAGTCATTATTTTACAAAATTATTATTCATTAGTGAACACAAACGATTATTACATCCAGGCGCAACCAATCTGGTCAGTACAATTCGTGACACGTTCTGGCCACTTTCAGCTAGGGCAGTAGCAAAACAAGTAACTCGGTCATATGTCAAATGTTTTCGATACAACCCAACTACTCCTAATCCACTCATGGGTAATCTACCTAAACATAGGGTAACACCAATGCCACCCTTTCATAGTGTAGGTGTGGACTTTGCTGGACCAATTTTAATCCGCGATAAGTTGGGAAGAAATTCAAAAAAGACGAAATGTTATATAAGTGTATTTATTTGTTTTGCCACAAAGGCTATCCATTTAGAAGCAGTTACCTCTTTAACCAAAGATTCATTTTTAGCAGCATTTAGGCGGTTTGTTGCGCGAAGAGGTAAGCCTCTGCACGTATATAGTGATAACGGCACTAATTTTGTTGGCGCTAATAGTGAATTAAAGCATTTGGGAACGTTTTTGATCAACAATAATGATGATATGACTAATCAGATTTCTAACCAAGGCGTGAATTGGCATTTTATCCCTTCTCATTCACCGCATTTCGGCGGACTCTGGGAGGCTGGAGTAAAAAGTGTAAAACACCATTTAAAAAGAGTAATGTATTACGCGTCACTAACTTACGAAGAACTTAGTACTTGTCTCTCGCAAATTGAATCCATCCTGAATTCAAGACCCTTAACTCCTTTTTCGTCCGAGCCAAACGACCTGGAGGTACTCACACCAGCTCACTTTTTGATTGGTCGTCGGTTTACTTCTCTACCCGATCCAACCGTACGAGATCTACAGCAAAATCGTTTGGATAGATTCCAATACATCCAACAACTCAACCAACATTTTTGGGACCGTTGGTCTACCGAGTACATCAATCAGCTTCAACAACGAACGAAGTGGAAGCAATCATACCCCAACTTAGCTATAGGATCTATGGTGTTAGTCAAGGAAGACAACACCCCGCCATCGTTATGGCAACTTGGCCGAGTAGTCGAGACTATCCCTGGAAAGGACAACATAACAAGAGTGGCAAAAATAAAATGTGCAAGCGGTGAAATAAAACGTGCTGTGGCTAAGTTGTGTGTGCTTCCAATTGAATGTAATCTCGACTAAGTTTCGGACTTTCGACTTTAATCTTTGTCACGCTTTATTGATATGGCATATATTGTAAATATATCGTGTAATATGTTACATTGCGAGTTAATCAAATGACTCATGTACTTTAAGTTTGTTTTTCTTGTTGAAAGCCTATGGCATTTCAAGGCGGGCGGTATGTCGCAAATTATTCCGCCAACTTTGTAATCATACAATTTTTGAATGTTCGCGCCTTGAGGGTGAAAGTAGTGGCGCCGCGAGCGACATTTTTTATGAAAACTCACTTACTATATAGTTGTTCATTGACATAGACGCATTGAATAAACCAAATAATTTAAACAATTTCACTAGTTTTATTAAAAAGAAGGTGACACTAAAACACATCAAAACAGGTAAACTTATTATGTATTGTTTAAAATTGTTTTAGTTTCCCGACGAATTCCAAATAAATTGTTTAAAGCGTTTATTGGTAAGCTTAAAAAAAAGTCAACGCATATTCAAATTGATAATTTGTTTATTTAATTATTGGTAAATTTATTTGTTTTACTGTGTAGTTTCTACTATATTTATTTTATATATTTCGATACATTTAAAAACAAATATTATTTAAAAATGGTAATAATTAAAAAGAACCGTGCATACAAATCTGTAGCACAAAAAACAAGGCAAAAGCTAAACTATTGCGACAAAAAATAATAAAGATGATGAATCTGAAAAACAAAACAATGTACATCAAGATAAAAAAGAATGAAAATCGAAAGAAAAAAAAAGAATATAGAGATGAAGAGAGAAGGAACGACAAAACTACAATTAGAGAAAAAAAGACAAGGTGACAAAATTGCAAAAAAAGAAAAAAGAGAAGAACCAGAAATTAGAGAAAAAAAGAGACAAGATGACGACAAAATTGCAAAAAAATTAAATAGGAAAGATCCAGCGTATAGGAATGAAAAATAGAAAAGTGATCAAGACTATAGGAAAACTCTAAGAAGTTTATGAGTATTATAAATTTAGACAACAGTATATAAATACGTTATAGAAGCCACAGACATCAATAGAAGTTGAAGCTAAGCTATTATTTATACATTCTAGATGAGGATTACCTGATTACGTGTGTTTGAAAAAATTCAACAAAAACTATCACAAGATATTAATTGTTTCATTAGTAAAATCATAAATGTAGAATCACATTTTGTTTGCAAAACATGCTATAACTACATTCAAAACGGCAAAGTGCCTAATTTATGTACTAGCAACGGATTAAAATTTGTAGATCTACCAGCATGTATTATTGACCTATCTGATTTAGAAGAGAGAATGGTAGCTCCATATATAAACTTTATGCAGATAATGGCTCTAACACCATTTTCCATAAAACCACAATTATCATTAAAAGGTAGTGTAATACATATACCAATACAAGTGAATGAAATATTAAAAGTATTACCTAGACGATTTGATGAAATTGCAACAATTCAAATCAAACCAGCATTTGTTTGTAAAGCTTTAGCATATCTAGTTAACACACCGCTGTATAAAAAGTATGGTATATCAATCAAAAAAGATTATTTTTCTAATTTTGACATGTAAAATGTGACTTTTTCTAATTTTGACATGTAAAATGTGACTTTTCAAAATCGATTGTAGTTGGCAAACGGCACATTTTACGCAACTGGTGATGAAATGCAAAATATTTCACAACTGGTGACGAAAAGTTCCGAATAAAGCCTACTTGTTTTGATAAAATTCACTAAATTATTAATATCATAAGTTTAAAAAACTCTTTTTTGAGAAGGTATTTGTAAAAATTAGAAAAAATCTTGTATGCAACATATTAGGAAATGTTATTTTGTGTAACTCGCGTTATTTTGCGAAACTCGCTGCGCTCGTCCCGCAGAAATCCGCTCGTTACACAAAAAAATGCATTTCCTAACTGGTTGCATAAATAGCTATTTTAAAATCGATTGTAGTTGGCAAACGGCACATTTTACGCAACTGGTGATGAAACAAAAAATATTTCACAACTGGTGATGAAAAGTTCCGAATAAAGTCTACTTGTTTTGATAAAATTCACTAAATTATTAATATCATAAGTTTAAAAAACTCTTTTTTGAGAAGGTTTTTTTAAAAATTAGAAAAAATCTTGTATGCAACATGTTAGGAAATGCTATTTTGGGTAACTTGCGTTAGAAATCCGCTCGTTACACAAAAAAATGCATTTCCTAATTAGTTGCATAAATACCTATTTTGCAATTTGCGATTAAAATGACATCTTTTTAGTTGCCATTTTTGATATTGAAACAGCCTTCTTTTTTTTATTGCTCTAAAAAAAGCGTGAAAAATAGTATATTATACACCAAGGGTGAGAAGTAGATTTTCTAGCGCGAGCACAGGTTCATATCCCGAGATGCGCAGCATCGAGGGATATGATAGTGCGAGCGCTAGAAAATTTTTCACAACCGTGGTGTATATACTATTTTTTGCACTACTAGCACGTCTAGTCCGCAGCGCCATTGACAGTTGACAGAAGAGTAAATTCAATTGTCGTAATAGATTGTTTGATTTTGTTTAAATTGAAAAACTTGCTGATAAAACGCAAATCTATAACTTCCTAAGCGTTTTCCTGATTGTACAGAAGATGAGTGAAGAAGATTCAATAAATTGTACCCCACCCGAAATGCGAGAGTTCGCAGCGGACATAACCAACAATCTTTTACCTGAGAAATCACAACATTTGTATTTGAAGGCCTACGAATCATTTAAAAATTGGTGCAAAACTAAAAATGTACCCATTATTTCGGAAAATGTGCTTTTGACCTAATAAAACTGTTCGAATATCACAATTATTTATCATTAATATAATTTTGCAACTTCCAGAACCAAAAAAGTGCGCACTAAATGTACCATTGGAAAACGCCCAGTGAAATTGTAATTGATAGTTACATAAGTTTTAAAAATTAATTTTACTAATTTACACAACAATTTCATTGCTTAAATAGTATCAGATAAATTACCTACAACATAGTGATTCTTTCTGTATAACTTTCTTTTTAAATTCTGCTACGGTATTATCAGAAATTCGAATTATGTGTTTATTTACCCCGGGGTTGTGAAACGAAATTTCACAACCTCTCACCGGCATAGGTAGTGAAATTAAACTTCTCAGTCTGTTAATCAATATCATAAAGTCGTGTTCTATAGCTAGTAGTGTAAAAAAGACTTTTTTTCACTCTTTTTCTACTTTTTTTCATTCTATTTACTTTTTTTCATTATTTTAAAAATTGCTAAAAGCGTGGCAAAAAGTTATAAAACCGCAATGTTTTATTTATTAACAATATTAATTGTACAATTAGTAAGATTATTTAACTGAACAAGAACATATAAGCCACATTTCCATTAAATTTGAGTTAGCAATCACTTCTATTCGATTTGAATTATGTGAAGGAAGCTGTTTGATTTTTCGTTCCTAGGGGCGATTTCAATTGTTTTATCAATGTTTGCTCTAATTAATAACAAATTCAGCTTGAATCAAGCAACCGATTGTCATCTGATTATTAACTAATCTTTAATATTTTTTTATTTTAATTAAAAATTGCAAAAAATAGTGTATACAACACGAGCAAAATTAGTTATTTTTTCACTTGTCGTATTGTCCAACTCGGCTGACGCCTCGTTGGACAAATTTACGACTTGTGAAAAAATAACTTACATTTTGCTACTTGTTGTATAATAGTTATTTTTGCAATTTTCCATCAAAATGACAACTTTTCAGTTGTTGTTTCCAATGTTGAAACGGCCTACTTTTTTTACTGGTCTTAAAAATCAATGAAAAAAAGTCTTTTATCCACTTTCGTTGAATATCGACTACTTTTGGTCACCAAAATGAGTGAGTAAAGTACTACTTTTAATCACTAGTGATTAAAAAATATTTAATCACTCATGCATTGACGTTTGACATATTATCTAGTAATCTATTCCCAATGACATTAATTATTTAAATTACAACTTAAAAGCATTCACTAGCATATTAAAGTACAATTGCAAATATTCTAAATCTATTACAGTGACATATATTTTAATTAATTTTAATTTGGTATATAACTTATATGGTGCAAAAACTATAAAAAAATGTATTAGTTTAATTAGATAAAACCTATTTTTTGGCAGAAATGAGCTAATAACTTTTTTTTTTCATGTTAATTAGCATTGTGCTAAGAATTATTATCCACTTATTGTAATATATTATAATATATTACTGTATTTCCATTGCAATATCTAATTTGCTATATTACTGTATTTCCATTGCAATATTAATTCATTCAATAATTTTGTTAATATGTATGGTTTTATTTTCTACAAAAGTGGATAAAATCAGGTTTAGCACACGTGAGCAAAGTCATTTAATCACACGTCTGATTGGGGCCCTCGCCTACGGCTCGGGCGCCCAACATTCAGACTAGTGATTAAATGATGCACTTTACTCACTTGTACTAAAAATAGCTATTTTCATATGTAATATAACAAGGGAAAAGATTATTATCGGTAATTTTGAATTTTATACGAAAACTACGTTGCCTAGCAATTTTACGAGTCAATTGCTTTAGGAAACGTAGTTTGAGTGCATTAAAATGCGAAATTACCGATAACAATAATCTTTTCCCGAGTTGTATTTTAAAGATTATTTCGTGACTATACTATTTAACGTTATTAATATTGACTATACTATTTAACGTTATTATTTAACGTTATTTAATCTCTCCAAATCGTCTGTTCGACATTTTTGAGATGACAGATTTGTTCAATAGCTAATATATTGTTTACATATTTTGTTTCATGGATATCTAAATAGGTATATGTACATTACAATTATTATCATCTATATAAAGTAACTATAGCAACGGGAGGTGTTATCGCTGTAATAGGCCCCGTAGAAATGGCAACGGGTTGTTGTCGGACTAATATATAGAAAGCTGTGATTTCAAGTACAGTATTGTGATAGGAATGAAATAATCACTCAAATTTCTACATTTTTTCACTGATTTTTATATTTTTTCATTGAATTTCACAAAAATCAAGTGAACAAACAAACGCCCTGTTCGTTTTTAGGTATCTAGCGAGGTATCTAGGGGTGATTGCAATTGTTTTTCCATTGCTCACTTTGACTACTAACAAATTAAGCATAAATCAAGCAACCTTAAATTTTCTGAATGAATCAAATTATCACTTGTAATCTCACAAGAGCATGAATTCTATCCGGAAATTTTTTTGAGTGCATTTCAACAACGTATTAATCGGCCCGAGTGGAACACGAGGGCCCGATTACGTTGTTGGAATGCACGATAAAAAATTTCCAGGATATGAATTCATGCTCGAGTGCAGATTCGGTAAGAAAATCGCACCAATACACTTACAAAAATTGATCAGAATTCAAAAAGTTTTTGATATTTTTTAATCAAGTTGCAATAGAATTGCGTATCTATGAGCAACGATTGTTGAAAACAAAATACAAATAAATTTAAAAATAAATTAAATAAATAAATTATAATTTAAAATAAATTATAAATTATTTACAATTTTTTTTTATAAACAAATAGTTGGACAATACGACGAATGAAAAAATAACTAATTTTGCTCGGGTTGTATACACTATTTTTTGCAATTTTTAATTAAAATAAAAAAATATTAAAGCTTAGTTAATAATCAGATGACGATCGGTTGCTTGATTCAAGTTTAATTTGTTATTAATTAGAGCAAACATTGATAAAACAATTGAAATCGCCCCTAGGAACGAAAAATCAAACAGCTTCCTTCACATAATTCAAATCGAATAGAAGTGTTTGCTAACTCAAATTTAATGGAAATGTGGCTTATATGTTCTTGTTCAGTTAAATAATCTTACTAATTGTACAATTAATATTGTTAATAAATAAAACATTGCGGTTTTATAACTTTTTGCCACGCTTTTAGCAATTTTTAAAATAATGAAAAAAAGTAAAAAGAATGAAAAAAAATAGAAAAAGAGTGAAAAAAAGTCTTTTTTTCACGCTTTTTTTAGAACAATAAAAAAAAGAAGGCTGTTTCAATATCAAAAATGGCAACTAAAAAGATGTCATTTTAATCGCAAATTGCAAAAATAACTATTTTATTTATATTATTTTTTTACGGATAAATTTATTCAACGGTCTTATTTGTCAAATAAATCAAAAGTGTCTGTTCACTAATAACTTGGTTCCAAATAGTTATTGGACAGTTAGTTAGTGATGTTATATTTATTATATTAGCAACACTGCTATATTGTCATCAAATTTGATAACATAACCTCTAATTTTTGTGTTGATGTGCCGGGTTTTATTGTTTAGTATAATAAAAGTGTTGTGTTGTTAATAATGGGTAAATATACCGAAGAGAAAAGAAAAATGGAACCCAACTTTACCGACGACGACGAGAAAAAAAACAATTCATAAAACTCACTTTGAAAAATCTAATATAATTGAAAACAAAAGAACGGATTCAAGGACTTGAAAACTCAAAAAAGCAACTTGGGACACAATTGCAGCGGCTTTTAATGCTAGTTTGGGTAATAAATAAAAGTGCATTCTTCTTTGAATTGATAACTAAATTTTCATAATGCAGGTACTAACAGGTCGGTGGATACGCTTCGCCACAAATACGAAGGGCTAAAAAAGGATTTAAAAAAGAAAGTAACATACAACAAACACGAAACTTTTGCAACAGGAGGATATGTTCCAGTTTACAAAAAAATCAATAATGAAGCAAAAGAACTTCTGCAGCTATTGACTATAAATGTTAATGGTTTACCATCTATCGCTGACTCGGATGCAGAACTTCCCAGAACAAATAAGATTTTTTCGTCTCGGCTTTATTATATGTTAAGTTATTTTTTGTACAGTATGCAACCTTGCTTGTGTTAATTGTTAAACTTGAATTAATTTTATTTTGTTTTAGCAATTTCTGGTGAAAGATTGTGTCTCGGACTACAAACACAGAATGACCAAATTGCATCGGAAGCAAATTATGAGATCCCTATAGATGTAGAAGAAGTGTTAGAGGGAAATTTTGAGGTTGATAAATTTAATTGTATAATAATCGAATCCCATATTAAAAAATAAATTTGCAGGTCTGTTCTGATTCCTTTCTTCAACATTGCGCATCAGTACAAGTAGCTGAAAACACCACCTCAAATTCAACCATTGCTACACATTCAAATGAAGAAAAAAAAATGTAAGTACAAATAATTATGTATTCATTGAAATCAATCGTTTATAATTATTATTTAATTAGTTGTCTCTCCTAAAATAAAATAAAATTTTGAATTTCGTTTTAGGTTCGAGCAATTCCTAGTACAATTAAGGCGACTGCTAATAAATGGGATGCATGGTCACCCGTAGCACTTCGTGGAAAAAAAAAACAATCTTCAATAGCCTCAAAAAGAAAAATACCGACTAAACAAATTGTGAATTCAAAATTTGATACTTTGCTTCAATCAAAACAAGAATTAATAGATTTGCAAAAAAAATATTTGAAAGAGGAACAAAAACAAAAAATTATAGAATACAACAAACTTAAATTTAGAAATATTGTTAAAAAAACAACAATTAAATTTAAATGTTCAAAAATAGTGTATTTATTAAAGATAACTAACTAATAACTATATGTAGTCTATTCTCATGATAACTAAAACCTTTTTTTTTGTAGACGTCCTTATTATGTGTATTTTTCCTCGGGGACTGCGATGGCTTGTACTATCGCAGTACGGGCTTAGCAAACCCGAGGTACCCGAGCTTCCGTAAACCTTGTGGGCTGCAACGACCCAGACGGGAGGGGATCGGAACTCAAGCGAACGGTAGTAGCTACAAGGAACGGTGGCTTGGCTACCCGGCCAAGTCGCGAGGAGACAACCTCTATAATAAACCCCAATCCCAAGCAGTCGTGCGCGGCCACGGGATGCGTGACTGGTGGGAGACCAGTACTTAGCGACGAATTTTGGGTACCGAACGACCACCATTGTACATAGCCTTACCAGCACATGCAGGCACTGTGCTGGCAGACCCGTTATTTCCTGAATACTCGTGGGAACAATATAGACCATTTCAATTTGAAGAAAACAAAATCGGACGACGTAAGGAACTACCAGGCTAGTCCTGGCACAGAACTTACCTCGTCTCCGAAACGCGTCGGTAAAAACGACGGCATTCAGCCATACGGCAGTGGGGACTCCGTAGCGGAGGGCCCCGTCAAGGCGAACTCCGCAGCAGAGGCACAACTGTCTGGTGACTCGGCAACACCTGCCAAAAAAGCAGGCCAACTCTCAGGAGCACAAAAAAAGAAAAGGCGGAGGCTGCGCCTCGCAGCTTAAGCCAGCTCTTTGGTGATGCAGGAAGTGGTGGCCTCCACGTCTGCGGGCTCCAAGCGGGACACTCCTCCCGGCGTCACTCAAACTGCTAAAAAGCCGAGGCCTTCCGCCAACGCTTTTAGCTACGCTCAGGCTGCTGGACTGAGATACGCAATCGCTCCTTCGGATTATCCCGAAGTAACGATAACTTCCCGCGGTTTGGTGGGTTTCGGTTGTCGGAGTTGGGGACGATCAACGTCTCCTGCAAAGACACCCGCACTGCTGAATGGCTGGAAATGGTTTTTCTCACAATCAGCTTCTGGGAGGGCTCTAACCCTCGCTTGGAGAAAGGGGGAGCAATCCCAAAACTGGAAAAGTTCATCGCGGTGGGGAAAAAACCTCTGAGACCACGGCTAATATTCTCAAAAGTATTGGGCGCAACCATCAGGGCCTCAATACTTTGTTGTGAAAGGTGCACGATAGGAATAACGAGGATTCCAATATCCGTTTAGTCCTTGGTATCGATCCGACATCGGCCAAACACTTGGAAGCCCTCAGCTTCTCGGTGTACTCTGGGGTAATGAAGCTCAAACTTCACAGACCCCAGCCCAAGACGAAGGCTCCTCCTCAAGGTCCTTCAAGTAGAACCAAAGTCAACCCTTCTGTGGAAATGGTACCTATGGAAACCAAAGTGGGTGAAACGAGCTCTACTGTGGAGAAACCTCCTCAAAGCAACTCCACAAGCAATGAAGGCGGGACCACTTCTGCTAACACACCTGGTGTGGTTTAGCGGAAGGCGGAACTGCTGGAGCTAACCAGCCTGAGAACCCGACTTTAGGAGGACCAGAGCCACAAACCGGCAAACCCTAGAATCCTAGCATTGGCTAAGGAAATAGTGTTTGCTCAGATCAACTTACACCATAGCAAGGCGGCGTCTTTCCTTATAGGGCGTCAAATGGCTATGGGGCATACACACATATACCTCATACAAGAACCTTGGATAAACAATAGAATTGTGAAAGGGCTTTCAGGGTGCGGAGGGAATACTTACTATTGCACCTCGCACACTCACCCTCGCGCCTGCATATTTATCTCCGATAAGTTACAGGCCAAACCCCTCTTACAACTTTTGGAGCAGGAATCTGGTAGCTCTACTGCTACCGACTGGTAGGAACGGAACGGATCAAATAGTGATCTGTTCAGTTTACCTACCTTATGCCTCGCCAGGGCCTCCTCCCTCCAGAGAATTGGAGAAGGACCTGGTAAAATTTTGCGAGGCCAAAAGGTACGAACTCCTGATGGGCTGCGACGCCAACTCTCACCACACTGTGTAGGGAAGCTCGGACGTCAACCTAAGGGGGGACAAACTTTTGGAATATTTCTACACGACAGATCTGGACCTCCTAAATCGTGGTAGCTCACCAACTTTTGTTACCGCGAGCACGCAGGAAACCATTGATGTCACACTAGCTTCTAACAATCTTTCTCAGAAGATTGTCAATTGGCATGTATCAAACGAACCGTCACTGTCGGATCACAGATACATAGTCTTTAAACTGGCTGCTGAGACTAACAACACAGTTAAGTATCGCAACCCAAAAAAGACAGATTGGGACAAATATAGAGTCTCTCTGAGCATAAAGCTAAGTGATTTTCCACCCACACCGCGTAAAGTGTGTGACTCGGAAACTTTAGCAAACTTTGTTCAGGAGGCGGTGGTATCTTTTTATGAGGAGAACTGCCAACTGAAGACACAAAAACTGGGAAAAGGGTGAGTTGGTGGAACCCCAAAATCCAAACAATGCGAGTGCAAACACGTAAACTACTGAGAACCGCCTTGCGCACAGGATTCCCGTCTGACTGGGACCTGTACAAAAGCGCGCAACGCAGGTATAAAAACCTCATACGCAGGTCCAAACGGGAGAGCTGGAAGAACTTTTGTTCAGAAATAAAAGATTTTCCAGAGGCTCTTAGGGTAAATAAGGTTATATCTAAAAGCAGAAACGCAAAGCTGACGACTCTGAGGCTCCCCTCGGATGAGCTTACAACTTCCCCTGAGGAGACTCTAAGGCATGTAACGGCGGTTCATTTTCCTGGCTCTGAGAATGCAAGGCTGCCAACTGCTCGTACCCCACGCCTAAGGGCTCGACCGATGGACTGGGACATTGCATCAAAAGTTGTCACCTACGACAAAATCAATTGGGCAATAAAATCCTTTGAAAGGTACAAAAGCGCTGGTATAGACAGGATCTTTCCGGCCTTATTACAGGAGGGGGCAAACTGCCTGCAGGCACCACTGTACCACCTCTTCCGCTCCTGTCTGGCTCTTGGCTACATACCGGTGGCCTGGAGAACGGCAAGAGTAATCTTCATTCCCAAAGCAGGCCGTACCAGTTACGACCAAGCAAAGTATTTCCGAGGTATCAGCCTGACATCTTTCCTACTAAAAACATTGGAGAGACTGGTAGATAGGTTTATTAGAGATGGGGCACTTGTAAGACAACCCTTACACACCCAACAACATGCATATCAGTCGGGACGCTCGGTAGACACAGCACTTTACTGTCTTGTCTCCCGGGTGCAGATAGCGATTGAGCAAAAGGAAATGGCACTTGGCACTTTCTTGGACATTGCGGGTGCTTTCGATAACACTACTTTCGAAAGCATAAATAACGCAGCAATTCAGCACTCGGTTGAACCCACCATCGTTAGATGGATTGACAGGATGTTAAGCGAGCGTTTTGTCGTGTCTGCACTCGAGGGGGGGACCGTTGAGGTCAAAGTCAACAAAGGATGTCCGCAGGGTGGTGTTCTTTCACCTGTACTGTGGTGCCTGGTCGTTGACGAACTCATACGGGCCCTAAACCAATCGGGTGTATACAGAAATATAAACACTAAACTTTGTTTATAAAAGTTAACTTTATTGATTACAAATTAATAGTATTAATTACGCGATTATAATTAAAGTATAAAGATTGGGAGCGACGATTTGTGTTCGCGACCAACTTAGACGAGAGTTGAAATTATTCTGCTTCTATTATCTATCTTTTTGTCACAGGAAGAAACTAGATCTCCTTATAGTTAATTTCCCGAGAATTGTAAAACAGCAGAAACAGGTGTTCTTTTTCTGCTTATCAACTACAAAAATGTATGTGTTGCAAGATTCGCAGAACTTGTCTAACATACGTTTTTAGATAAATTATGAGATAGAAATTCAACACTTTTTAGCAATGTAATACACATCTTACATTACTCCTCCCCCCTTAAGTGTGAAAACAAAACATCGTTTTTTTGAACATTTTCTGCTTCGTTTTGTGACGTTGTTATTGCTTTCGAATTAGTTGGTCCTCGTCCATATTTCTTATACAATTTTTAAGCTACAAATATTATTATACTAAAAACAATCAATAGGATTATTAGGATAATTGCTAAATTACTCTTATGACTATTTCCTACACTAGTTTCTAAATTATGTATTTTTAAATCTTTAACACTATTTTCTATAAGTTTCAAATCTTCCAAATGAACTTTATTTATTATAATAGGTTTTGAATCATAATTGTCTTGTGTAATGTCTATCATGGGTATAGGTTCGATCATGTTAATTTTATGTTCCATTATATCCCCACTAAATTTGTGAATGGAGTTTTCAATAACTACACTACACTGCTCACTAAGAGTCACTAACACTGGGCCTTCAATCCAATGGTTTTCGGTTTGCTCGCATTTTGAAATGAGGTTAAGTCTTTTGTTGGGTATGATGATAATTTTATTTTGATCTTTTTGTAGAGTTAGGTCGATCAATTCGCTGATTGACGATTGCACTGAAGAGCAGGTGAATCTGTTATCTTCGATTAGTTCTTTTATGCAAGTTTGTGGTTTTTGGATCAGACTGCGGTGGATGTAGTACGTATCTTCTATCTTTACTCCTGGTATTTGACATCTTCCAATTGGGGCTCGTGGTTCAGATATGTAATATGGTAGGTCAAGTATTGCGGTTTGGTTTTTGATAGGAACAAGGTAAAGATGATAAAGTTTTAAATTACTTTTCCAGGTGATAGGGAAATGGATGAAGAAATAAATTTTGCTGTTTAAAATTTTTATGCTTGTTTCTAATAATTCATAATATGAATGCGGATTATTGAATGTGATAGTTTTGTTTGGATATAACTTTTTTACTGTATATAAGATTTCATCAAGTTCCGATGGGTTCATTATTGTAGGATGAAATATATTTAAGCGAGCTAAGCTAACACCTGTGTGAATTTGGTCTAATAGTTCTAAAATCATGTTATATTCATGCTTTATCAAATCAAGAGTCTGTTGCAATTCAATGAAATCTTGTAGGTGTCGCATTCCAATTTGACGTTCCCTAATTTCGTTTACATGTATGAGTAGTAACTGTTGATTATTGGCTATGTTTGCTATTTTCCTATTATATGTTTCTGTTATGTTAAGTAACACCGATTTTTGTTGGACTAGATCTATTGATAATTTGTATTGATTGTTTTTTAATGCTTGAATTTGGTCATTAAAGTACTTTTCGTCATCTGCGTCCATTGTACCAAATAAGAATTTGTTTGCTTTCCCGACTAGGTTGATTAATCCTCTTTTTGTTTTAGTAATAATTAATTGATTTAAACGACTTTCAATGTTTTCTCTAGTTCGTGAAATTTGATTTAGTGCTAGATATAAATGGTTTATGTAAGATTGTGGGACGGGTGTTTTAGTTGCTATTCCTCTTATTCCTCTATTTGTAATTACTTTTATTTTTTGTGTGGCTAAAATATTATCTACGGCTTTATTTAATTTGTCTAACTGGGTCGTGAGGTTGCCTAGATTGACTGAGAATATGAATGCGTGGTAATCATTTACGATAGTCATTTTTCCTAACGTTACTGGTAAAATGGGCGTTTTAATAGGTTGTATTAAATTTGCAAAAATAGGGGTTAGAAACGTAAGTACTATAAATAGTTTCATCATTTTCGTATTCTTCTTAGATCTTTTTTGTGTTGAATCTTATTGGATGTAGATGTTTTTACAGGGTTAGAATCTGTAGTTGCGGGTGTGCTTTTGAACTTCGCTTCACCTTTACGCCGCGGGTGTGCGTTTATGTAAACTTCTTGATTTTCTTCTAATTGTGGTGGCTCCTCTCTTGTTCTATTTAGTTTCTCTAGTCTCCGTTGTTGTTTGTTCACTAGTGTTCTACTAACTTGTTGAAATAGCGTATTAAGATTGTTGGAATGATCTTAAACGAATTCTGTTACTAATTCTTTCTCTGTTAGTTCATTGGTTGGTTCTCTTCCCAAAATGATCTGAAAGGGTGTAAAATCAGTTGAAGAATGAATCGAGTTGTTATAAGCGTATATTGCATAGGGCATTAATTTTGTATATGATTTCTCGTTGTTTGTTATTCTTAAAGTACCTAAATGTTCTATAAGGGTTGAGTGAAACCGCTCTACTGGGCTGTTACTGTTTGGGTTATAAATTGTAGTGTAATGAATATTGTGTGTTTTACACAGTTCTTCCACAATTTTATTTTTAAATTCGGTTCCTTGGTCGCATGTAATTTTCCGCGGTATTGAGTAATGCCCGAAATAGTTAAATAGTTTAGAAGATATTTCTATTGCGTTTGGTGAATCAATATAATAGGCTTGTCCTACTTTGCTAAAAGAATCCAAGATTGTTAAAAATTTGATTCCTTGAATGGTAAAAGTATCTATGTATAAATGCTCGAATGGTTTACTTCCAATCGGAGTTGGGCTAAATTTGACGTGGTAAGGGTGTCTTTCGTATTTTGTTCTATTGCAAATCGTACATGTGTTAATGTAATTAGTAATTGAGTCTAGCATATTGGGCCAATAAAATTTTCTGCTTAATGCAGCGTAAGTTTCTTGTATTCCTATGTGATTTGTTTTTGTTTCGTGATGGTGTTGTATTTTTTCGGTTTGTTCCTCCAAGTCGACTATGTCTTCTAACTGTGTATTTACTTGAATTAATTTAAATGTATTGTCGCGGAATATAGTTCTCATAGTGTTATTAAAAATTAGTTTCAGATTTTCGTCCTTTAATAAAATTGCGTATGTTTCTTTTGGCACGAAATGGTTTGTAATTACTTTTACTATATTTTCCTCGATATTGGTGTTTGGGAGTGAAATTTCCGTGCGATTTTTCCCAAATACCTTAAATTTGGTGGTGGTCATTTTTTGGTGGAGAGACGAGGAAGTTATTCTGATAATAAATTGATTTTTATATGTATTTAATTTACCTTCTGAAATTCTCATTCCTTGAATTGGGTTTTCGGCATTTGTATGTATAGTTGATGCCGAGGATGATGCAGAATCCTCTAGTTCTTCTAGTTCATCTGAGTCGGTGTTTCTTGGTTGCTCTGTATTATCTAGATTTACTATTAAGGAAGAATTGTCGTCGTTCTCTTCATTAGTTTCAATGGCATTTACTTCTAATCGTGATAATCCGTCCGCTACTTTATTTAGGGTGCCTTTGATGTAGTCAATTTTGTAGTCAAATTCCTCGAGCTTTAATCGCCATCGAGATAATTTTCTGTTGGGTTCCTTAATATTCATCAACCATTTAAGAGGTTGATGATCCGACCTGATGAGAAATTGTCTTCCGAAAAGATATGGCCTAAATGTCTTACAGCTCCAAATAATTGCTAGTAGTTCTCGTTCGATAGTACTGTACCTCTGTTTGGTTTCATTTAGTGTTCTACTAATATATGCAATTGGTTTTTCTCCATCTGAAAATTTTTGGGATAGTACTGCGCCAAGCGCGAGATTAGACGCATCAGTTGTCAGAATAAACTGTTTTTCAAAATCAGGGTAAGCCAAAATTGGGGGATTTATTAGTAGGGTTTTTAGTGTGCTGAACGCTTCTAAAAATTCTTCTGTGTGTTCTATCCGTTGGCCCTTTTTCAAGCACTTAGTGAGGGGTTTTGCAATATGGGCGTAGTTTTTAATAAATTTCCTATAATATCCGGTTATCCCTAAAAAGGCTTTGATTTGTCTTGGGGTTTTTGGCGGAGAGTAATTTTTTATTGCTTCAATTTTCTTGGGGTTTGGTTTAATACCATCTTGGGTAACTAAATGACCTAAGAATTCAATTTCCCTACGTATGAACTCACTTTTATCAAGTTGGATTTTTAAATTAACTTCTCTCAAGCGGTGAAATATTTGTGTGATATTTTGGATGTGCTCCTCTAAACTGGTGCCGAATATGATTATGTCATCCATGTAGACTAAACATATTTTGTTAATATAACCTTTTAAGACTTCGTCCATTAACCGTTGAAAAGTAGAAGGCGCATTCTTTAAGCCAAAGGGCATTCTCAAAAATTCATAATGCCCTCTTTCGACCCTAAATGCCGTTTTCTTTATGCTTTCCGGATGAACTTGGATTTGGTGGAACCCGGAACTAAGATCTATTGTACTAAAATAAAAACATTTTCCAAGCTTATCTAATAAGTCTTCTATATTTGGAATTGGGTAACGGTCAGTGATTGTTTTTTCGTTTAATCGCCTATAATCCACTACCATTCGCCATTTCTGTTGTCCAGAAGCGTCGGTTTTTTTTGGTACAATCCATACCGGGGCACACCAGGGTGAAGCGCTGGGTTTAATTATATTGTTTTCTAGTAGTTTGTTTATTTGTTTTTCAATTTCTAATTTATGGACGTATGGGTATCTATAAGTTTTGGCATAAACTGGTTCTTGGTCTGTAGTTTGAATTTTATGTTTTACTTGCGACGTGAATGTTAAATTTGAGCCAGGAATATGAAAAATATCCTTATACTGTTTGCAAATTTTTAAAATTTCTTTTCTTTCTTCGGGGTTCATATGATCGGTACGTATCAAGTTTGTAATTTCAGTTATCGATTGATTTTCTTCTACCATTGGAATAATTCTATCGTTCCGACCTTCGATAAAATGTACTTCAAGGTTTGTCGTAGGGGGGGAACTGTTTAAAATTTCTAGTCTCGTTTCCCGCGTTGGATTAATTATTTCTATTTTAACGTTGCCATTTTTTACTGAGCTTATGCCTTCATTTGCGAATAACGGTCCGTTATTTATTTTGAATTTTGGTATCAATACGTCTTGGTCACTATGAGGTACCTCAAAATTGCATATTTTTGTTGTATACGGGGGTACTTCAATTTTGTAACTGTTAAAGTCGGACCGATATTTTATGGGTAGCGTCGCGTTTTCCGTTATTAACGTATGACATACTAAATCGAGTTTTGCATTGAGATTGGTTAGTGTTTTCATCCCGATAATGCCATCAAAGTAGTTATGAAATGCAAAGAGAACGAATTCAATTTCTTGATCTGAATTGAACTCGTTAAATAGTTCAATTTTCGCCTTGTTTTCGGCAATACGGCTACCTGCACAAGTTTGAATTGGGGTTGATTCCGTATAAATTTCATCGGCATAGTAATTTTCGGCAATAAATGGTCTTAATATTGAACAGTGGCAACCTGTATCTATTAGTAGTTTTACGGGTGGATTTTGTATTTCTATATAAGGAAGTTACAGCAGGGACAGCAGGGTCAGGTCCAGGACAGCAGGGTCAGGTCCGACGTGACTCAGACCCATAACTCTTTAACTATGAGGAAAGATAGATGTGGACCACTCTTTAATTTCGAGAGGAAATACAAAATTGGCATATCATCCTTAAACAATTGGACCTCCAATCCAGAGGGGCTTCTTAAACCTAGTGGACCGGTCTAGTTCACAGACGGCTCTAGGTCCGAAAACGGCACTGGAGCAAGCATTACATGCGAAAGAACTAAATATAGCCACACGCTTTCTTTAGGAAAAATGGTTACCACGTTTCAGGCGGAGATTGTTGCAATTTTGGGTTGTGCGCAAGAAAACCTAAACCGAGGGACTCACAATAAGAACCTCACCATCTGCACCAACAATCAAGCTACGCTAGGTGCTTTGGGTTCGTACCAAAGCAACTCGGTGCTCCTCCAGGACTGCATAAAAGCCCTGGGGAGACTGTGTGAGCAAAACCGGGTTTGCATTCTGTGGATTCCTAAGCAGGTTGACAATCCAGGCATGTCCAATGCCAGCCTGCTAGCTGACAAAAGTTCCAAATCAGAGCTGATTGTACCCGAACCAGCATGTGGCATTACCCCAAACACGGTTACAACTGAAATAGGGAGATGCTTTGAAACAAAATTCAGCCAACACCAGAAAAACCTAGATGATCTGCGGCAGAGCAAACTCTTCATAGATGGGCCCTCGAATAACAGATCACAGGCACTACTGGCACTGAACAAACAGCAGCTACGAAGCGCAGTTGGACTTCTAACGGGACACTGCATCCTAAACAAACATCTGCACACCATGGGTCTTATAGGAGACGCCACCTGCAGATGCTGTGAAGAAGAGGACGAAACTCCATTCCACCTAATCTCCGAATGTCCGGGGTTCGCCGAAATAAGGAGAGACTTACTGGGTGACACAGTTCTGTCACCCTCTACTGTGAGGACCTTGCCGCTGGGCAAACTACTATCCTTCTTGGATGTGGCTGGCCTAAGCACAATGGAGACTCGCTGAGGAGTTCTCAAGCGCAATGGGCCTACATGGCCTGAGCGCTTGCATCTTTTCATTTCATAGGGTTTACTTGCTTCGGTTAGCTCACGCGCCGGCAACACCCGTAAAAAAAAATATGTGTATTTCAATAGTTATTTACGTAACAAGTCCGGAAAGTAGTGTCTTGCAGGACAAGCAGACGAGTTTCAGGCCGACGCCACAGGCGGAGGCCTGAAAGTCGGCGTGTCCTGCAAGGAATCTTTCCGGACATGTTGCGTACAATATTTTTTGTGTCGAATACTCTTATAAATACATAGTTCTTCAAAAAAATGCTAAATAATAAATTGACAATGCAAAAAAATAAATAGAGCCATCTTTTGTTTTCTTTTGACACTAACAAATGTCAATGTCATATACAGTAATTGCAAACTTTCAAAATATGGATACACCAAAACATATTTTAAAAGCTGCAGAAAATGTTATAAACAATTTATTGCCACAAAAATCTTCAGGCCGATATTGGAAAAATAACTAACTATGGAAACACTTTGGAAACACTTTGCAGGAAAAACTAAAAATGGAAAAAATATGTAACTATGGAAACACTTTGCAGGCCGAGGCCGGCAAAAACCCTTTTCTGGCGGATTTTAAGATGTAGAAATCTAGTCATGCCGTATGAAGGAGCAAAAAAATATTTTAAATATTCAAAATTATTTATACTATACATTTAATAACAAATTTCTGAAATATGCTATCATATCGTTACGTGCTTCGGCACCATCAATATTCACGTTATTTTCAATCTCTTCATCTTGTTAATTATTAGCTTCATCTCGATCTTCATTGTCTCCTTCAAATATTTCTTCATTTTGCTCGCATGCTAGATTATGCAAACTGCACATGCAACTTTAATTTTTTGGGCTAATTCTAATTTGCATCTTATTTCCAAACTAAGAACTGGAAAGCGACGCTTCCAAATTCCAAAAGTTCGTTCCACCACATTTCTGGTTCTTATTTGAGATTCATTATACAAATTTTCATCTTCTCCATCTGAATTCTGAATTGGTGTAAGAAGATATTTTTTGGAAGGGTATCCACTATTACCCAATAAAATACCATTAGCCATTTCTCCAGCTTGAAATCTCATTTTTGCAAATGAGTTTTCAAATATGTGAGCGTCATGTGCACTACCTGGCCATCGAATTACTATGTCTAGTATTTTACACTCTGCATCAGCATCACAGACTACTTGTACGTTTAAAGAGAACTAACTTTTCTATTTCTAAATACTTCAGCGTTGTCACTACCAGGAGACTGTAGTTTTATATGTGTACAGTCGATAGCACCAATAACTCTTGGAAAACGTGCCAAATTGTAAAATTCTGTCATTACTCTAATTTTCGCTTGTTCTGTATGCGGAAATTTTACATACAATGGTCGTAAGTGACATAAAGCTGTGACTACTTTATTCATAATTCTCCCACAAGTTGATTTGTGAATAGATGCATGATCTGCAATAGTAATGTAGAAAGCCCCAGTGGCTAAAAATCTTAGCGTTAATAATAACTGATCCATTGGTTGAATTCTCCTATTTAAATTCCTGTAATTAATAAAATTAATATAAAAGTGTACCATTTTTTTTTCTAAGAACTGAATTAAAATCTGTGTAATTTGTTAAACCAGATTTTTCTGCAGCATTTCTGAAAAATGTATACCACTTTTTTAGAACATGTTCAAATGTCGTTAATCAAAAACTGCAACCATGTGAATGAAAAAGTTGCAGCAGTTTTCGATGCTGCATCAAAAAGTGCATGAAAAAATTATCATCAGAACATAGATTAAAGCAATTTTACAATTTTTGAGTAGATGTGGCTACTGCCAAACCGACTACCGACCCGTAAATCGAATTTTTAAAAGTATATTATCTAAAATCTTAACCATTCTATTTGGCGTTACAATAGCTATTTGTGTATTAAGAGCGCAAAGTGATACTTTCTCGCGCGAGCCAGAATGTTGTCGTGCGACGCGATAGCGGAGCACGACAATCTGGCGAGAGCGACAAAAACACTTTGCGCTCGAAATACACACAAGATTTTTCCTACAATCGATTTTAAATTAGATTTTTGTTGCAAAAATGTAAAATTAATATTTTGACGACAAATAAAAATGTGATTATATCATCGGTAACCAAGAAACGCTAATTTCTAAAAACAAAAACTATTGTTTTACTGCATTGTTTTGATTTAGCGAGCGAGAAAGTCAGCAAAAAGATCTAGAGCGGGAAAGTGACAACTTCTCGGAAAACGCCAACTTTTCGTTGTCAAATGAAAGTATAAAGGCCTACTTTTATATGCGATTGTAGGAAAATGATATTCTATTTGTTCCAATATAAATTAAACATTAGCTTTTGATAACCGGTATCTTTCAACAAATTCTGCATCATTCCAAAAATGAAAATGATCTACACGACGCCGAGTTGTGAATGTTCTATCAACGTTAACTTGGTTAGTAATTTCCAAATTATCATTGTCGATGAGAATTTTCAACTCCTCTTCAAAATCGTCTAGGCCAAGTACAATATCCATTATTGCTTACACTATTTATAAAAAAAAATATAATATATTGTGTTTTCTCCCTGTAGATTATGAGTAATAAAACAAATAGGATGAAAATTTACTTACCTGATGGGAATATGTATATACTACACCAAAATTACACCCCAAAATTACACCTTTACAAAATTTTATTATATAATATTAGTTATCTATGATTACACCGTTCAAATTTTGAAATCTTAAATGTCAGTTGTCAAAATCTTATCACTATTTGCCGAATAAACTTTTATTTGGTACTTGAAGTAGCGAATAATATATGTCCCAGATAACTATAAAATATCTGGTGGATAAAGTTATTGGCAAGTGAAAAAACAGCAGTTTTTGCTATTTATCGAATAAAATTTATTTCTAATTTTATTTAGAAGTGAAAATACCGGGCCTAAACATGATTATATTTTAGCTATCAGAAGTAAATTAACACAAACTCAGGTGTTTTGAAAACTAGCTTGGGAGTAAATATTAATGATTACAATGTCGATATTCTGAATTGGTTTGAGACTAACATAGATTTACAATTTGTATTAAATGCTTATAGTTGTGCTTCATACATTGTAAATCATGTAAGCAAAATGGATTATGGTGTAACCAAACTTTTAAGGGAAACAGTAAAAGATGTTGAAGACGGAAATTTAGGAATTAAAGAAAGATTACGTAAAGTGGCTAACGTTTTTATAAATAGCAATGTTTTATCTGCGCAAGAAGCAGGTTATCATATTTTAAGCATGCCTTTATCAAAAATTAGTAAAAGTTCTGTATTTATTAATACTGGGTCAATCAAAGAACGAGTAAGAATTTTAAAACCTGACCGAAATGTTGCAATCTTTAGAAAAAAATTGCACAGAAATATTTTTATCCAGTAAACATGAAAAGTATGCAAAGCGAGCTGAAAGTATAAACAATGTTTGTTTTGCTGATTATGAAACAATTTATAAAATACAAGACATTTTAAAAATTACGAAAAACACTTCGAATAATGATGATGATAATGATGATGAAGTGAAAAAAATTTATTCAAGACCGTCTAAATTATTATAGAGAACAAATCATGTTGTTTTTACCATGGAGAAATGAACTTATTGAAGTGGAAAATGTAATCGATCATTGAAAGTAATCGAAAAAAATATTCGATAATTAGCGAAGAACTAATGGATGAAGCTTTAGAAGATGCACAAAATGAAATTCAACCTATAGAAGATGATGAACTAGAACAATTTGAAAATGAAAAAATAAATCCGAGTGGGGAAATCGATATTTTAGAAGAAGCCGGTATAGTTAAGAAAAAAACCACAAATGATTCAATACCAAATAGATATACAATTCCTAAACTTATATCTTATGAAGATTTTTGTTAGCAAATGCAAATTCTGAATTATGAACAAAGAAAATTTGATGCATGTTCTATATTGCTTTAAAAACCACAAAATTCTTTTTAACATATTTCTAAGTGGATCAGCCGGTGTTGGAAAAAGTAAAGTAATTAACACGATTTATCAGATGCTAAATTTATATTTTAATAATCTTCCGGGACAAGAAGTAGATAAAATTTGGATACTATTGTGTGCTCCCTGAAAGAGCAGCATTTTTAATAGAAGGAGTGACGTTACACACCGAGTTTGCTTTACCAGTTACTCAATTTGATGGACAAATGCCAAAGCTATCTGCTGATTTAGCCAATTCAATACGCGAAAATCTATGTAATTTAAAATATTAATTATTGATGAAATATATATATGGTAGGATCGTGATTACTAAGCAGAGTAGATACCAGATTAAAACAAATTATGGAAATGGACCAAAATTTTGGAGGTATATCTGTACTTATGGTGGGAGATTTAAAGCAATTACCCCCTGTACTCGATAAGTATGTACTTCAACCAGCATCTACAACAAAAATGTGTATATTAGTAGATTCGCCGCTGTGAGAAAATTTTAAATATTATGAGTTAAATCAAATTATGAAGCAAAAAAATGAAGTTAAATTTATAGTAGCACTGAATAACCTAGCTGATGGAAAAATGACTGAAAAAAACATTAAACTAATACAAACAACAATTGTTAAAGAATCTGATGTTCCTGATTCTTGTATTAGGTTAAATACAAGAAACGATCTTATTAACCAACCCACATAACATTCTATGTACAAGAATATTCTATTCATATGCAATTTTAATCCATAATATAAATATACATTAAACAATATTCCAGAAACATGAAATAAATATTATTAATTGCACATGTAGAATGTGTATACCTATATAAGTATGTTCTCAGTATGTACCAATTTGTATATTCATATTATTAAAAATTCTATATATATGTATATATTTGTATATGTAAATGCGGCAAAGTTCAATTGGTTTCGCACCAAATTAAAAATAATGAAAAAGAGAAAACGACGAATAGCGAGTGAAAATGCAATTACCTTGGCTCGGTGGCTGTTGTAGGTTGACTCGATGGTGATCCTCGTCCTGGAGGTGCGATAAATGAAAAGGATGCGAAAAGCAAAATAGGAAGGAAAAGCTAATGAGGAAAATGCAGGAAATTTCGAGAGGAGAGAGGTAGCCTCGAAAAATGCAGCGAAATGCAAAGAAACGAAAGAGTGGCGAGTAAAACGGCGCGCAAACGAAATAGCAAAAGCAAACTGCGGAACGTGTACTGTCAAAGCGGGAGAGCGGCTCCGCTGGCCACGATCGTGAACGATCGAATACCAAAAACCGTGCAAAAACACAAAATTTGCCGCTTCTCGAAACTAGAAATGTTAAGCAAAAAATCTATCTCTCTATATCTCTTTACACAATAAAACAATTAAAACAAAACGAAAACGAACGTACAGAACAGTATATGCTAGTAATATAAGTTTATGTACATTTATTCAATGTTTAATATGATTTTTTCACATGTATGTACAGTCGCGGCCAGAAAATTCCGCACGATTTTTAATCAAGTGGGTGGGTTTTTGAAAAAATTTCCTATAGTGAATCGAACTTTAAAAAATATTTAGAAATTCAGTGGCGTACACTTTATTTTTCAATTATAAAAACACAAAATAAATAAAAAAATTAACAATTTTATTTATAATATTATAGTTTAACATTAATGAAAATTATTAGGTTAATTAACTTAATTAGATACAAAAATAACAAAATTGAATCACATTCGAACAAGACAACAAATAAAATAATTTTTGTTTTAAATCAAAAATTGTGCTTTTTCCGCACTGAATTTCGTCAGCTACTCGTTGCAACGACCACCCTACATCTAATTTTGCTATTGCAAAACCTTTTTCAGCTTCGGTTAACGTATGATACGGCATATGAAACTTTGTAAAAGTAAGAATTAAACTGACAACTCTGCTAGTTTTTAAATTAAACTGACATATTAGAAATAGAAAAATAGGCGGCTGTGGTTTAAAAACCACAATTACAAACGAAAAACACACCGTGCGGAATTTTCTGACCGCGACTGTACAATTGAGAGCAGAAAAAGTGGGACATCAAATTTCAGTCAGTTTTAAAATTCGATGTAAATTAGGTTTTATCGTTATTTTACAACGTAAATATTGTTAGGACATGGCAAATTAGATATAATTAAGATATGCAGATAGTTAAAATGGGGCTAATTAGCACCTTGTGACATTGATGTCCCACTTATTCTGCTCCCAACTGTACATAATATGTATATACATTTTTAAAGAGGATAGGACATTTCAGGAATATGGAGTTATTCTATATAGATAAATACCATAAGTATATAGGTTTATCCGTAAATTTTATAATTACATATTTTACAAAAAAAATTCTCAATCCAGATAGATTGAGAAGTGGGTTATCTAAGAACCCGCATGTAAAAAAAAACCGCCGTGGGTTTTAAATAGATATTAATTAATTTGAATCAATTTAATATGCTACTTTATTAATGTTTTTATATAAACCAAACACTAAAATATGTATAATATTGTTATTTTAAAATTTGGCGCCACAAGAAATATTCAACAATACACATTTACGCATATCACATGCTTGATGATGACCAATAGCGTAAATTCCAACTATTTTTCTGTATCGGTATATTCGGGAGCATGCGTATTCCGCATCCTTCTCCAGTGGCACTAGTTCAAATGCAAGTGCCGAGTTTACTTTGAACAAGACGCAAACAGCTTTGTGGCAACCATTTTAAATACAAAAGTGTTTCGAAGTTTCATATCGGGTTTCTAGTATTCTACCTACTTAGTTGTTTAAGCAATTGTGTCATTTGAATTTGTGAAAGACTGTGTTTCACCGTGACTGATGTACACTGGGTGGTTTGCAAACAAAGTAAGTCGAATCGGCGTGGCTGGAAAATTGAGTGCATCGTTTTTTTAATCATCCAAAATTGTGAGTTTAAAGAATAATTAAGAAGATTTTGAAAGATTAAAATACTTTATACTTTTATTCTACAATGTTGTTTCAATGTGTTTCAGTCACCATTATTCATTTTTGGTGTTTTACTGAAGGTTATTGGAAGCATCGATTAGCAATAGGGGTGGGCGTATTATTTAAACTGTGCTTGGTTGATCATCGGCTTGGCTGGCAAATATACCGAATCGTTCTTTTCTCCTCTAAAATTGTAAGTTTAAATATAATAGCTATTTGTGTATTTAGAGCGCAAAGTGATACTTTGTGGCGCAAGCCAGAATGTTGTCGTGCGACGCGATACTGGAGCACGACAATCTGGCGAGAACGACAAAGACACTTTGAGCTCGAAATACACACAAGATTTTTCCTACAATCGATTTTGAATTAATTTTTTGTTCAAAAAATGTAAAATTAATATTTTGACAACTGATAAAAATGTGATTATACGAGGCCAATATATCGTCGGATTCGTGATGTGAATATAATATGGTGTGCTATCGCGCAGGTTGCTATATTATTACGTGATGTCACGTTGGTTCTATTGAAAGTGTAATATTAAATTGTCTATAGCAACGAAAATTATATTAATTAACAAATATATTAAAGATAAAATCCCTTTAATTATGTAGTTAAATATAAGATCACTTACTAACAACAACGGCCACACCAAAATACTTAATAATATTTTACTAAGTATTTATTTCAATATTTGATTGAAATAAACATCAAATAAAACCGCCAAACGTAACTTGATTTTCATACTATAATTATCTAGTCCCAACGTGACGTCATGCGCGAAAATGAACGAAATTTGGTAGCACACCATATTATATTCACATCACGGTCGGATTATATCATCGGTAACCAAGAAACGCTAGTTTCTAAAAACAAAAATAGGGTTTGTTCTTTTGTTTGATATTCAAGGTAGCAAGCGACAAAGTGACGTTTTACGCTCTAGCGCGGCAGAGTGATAGATTTGCTTGCTCATCCACAAACGTCAACTTCTCGTTGTCAAATAAAAGCGCAAAAGTCTACTTTGATATGCAATTGAAGGAAAATAGTTATTTATACAACAAGTAGCAAAATGTAAGTTATTTTTTCACGAGTTGTAAATTTGTCCAACTCGGCTCACGCCTCGTTGGACAATACGACAAGTGAAAAAATAACTAATTTTGCTCGTGTTGTATACACTATTTTTTGCAATTTTTCATTAAAATAATAGTTATTTATACAACAAGTAGCAAAATGTAAGTTATTTTTTCACGAGTCGTAAATTTGTCCAACGAGGCGTCAGCCGAGTTGAACAATACGACAAGTGAAAAAATAACTAATTTTGCTCGTGTTGTATACACTATTTTTTGCAATTTTTAAATAAAATAAAATAAATATTAAAGATTAGTTAATAATCAGATGACAATCGGTTGCTTGATTCAAGATTAATTTGTTATTAATTAGAGCAAGCATTGATAAAACAATTGAAATCGCCCCTAGGAACGAAAAATCAAACAGCTTCCTTCACATAATTCAAATCGAATAGAAGTGTTTGCTAACTCAAATTTAATGGAAATGCTGCTTATATGTTCTTGTTCAGTTAAATAATCTTACTAATTGTACAATTAATATTGTTAATAAATAAAACATTGCGGTTTTACAACTTTTTGCCACGCTTTTAGCAATTTTTAAAATAATGAAAAAAAGTAAAAAGAATGAAAAAAAGTAGAAAAAGAGTGAAAAGAAGTCTTTTTTTCACGCTTTTTTTAGAACAATAAAAAAAAGAAGGCTGTTTCAAAATCAAAAATGGCATCTAAAAAGATGTCATTTTAATCGCAAATTGCAAAATAGTAGTTTATACAACAAGTAGCAAAATGTAGGTTTTTTTTTCATGAGAAGTAAGTTTGTCCAACGAGGCGCCAGCCGAGTTGGACAATACGACGAATGAAAAAAAAACTAATTTTGCACATGTTGTATACACTACTTTTTGCAATTTTCTTGCTATTAACTTTTTAAATGATAATTTGATTCATTCAGAAAATTTAAGGTTGCTTGATTTATGCTTAATTTGTTAGTAGTCAAAGTGAGCAATGGAAAAACAATTGCAATCACCCCTAGATACCTCGCTAGATACCTAAAAACGAACAGGGCGTTTGTTTGTTCACTTGATTTTTGTGAAATTCAATGAAAAAATATAAAAATCAGTGAAAAAATGTAGAAATTTGAGTGAAAAATAGTAGTTTTTGCAATTTGCGATTAAAATGACAACTTTTCAGTTGTTGTTTCCAATGTTGAAACGGCCTACTTTTTTTACTGGTCTTAAAAATCAATGAAAAAAAGTCTTTTTGCAATTTGCGATTAAAATGACATCTTTTTAGTTGCCATTTTTGATGTTGAAACAGCCTTCTTTTTTTTATTGTTCTAAAAAAAGCGTGAAAAAAAGACTTTTTTTCACTCTTTTTCTACTTTTTTTCACTCTTTTTACTTTTTTTCATTATTTTAAAAATTGCTAAAAACGTGGCAAAAAGTTATAAAACCGCAATGTTTTATTTATTAACAATATTAATTGTACAATTAGTAAGAATATTTAACTAAACAGAAACATATAAGCAACATTTCCATTAAATTTGAGTTAGCAAACACTTCTATTCGATTTGAATTATGTGAAGGAAGCTGTTTGATTTTTCGTTCCTATGGGCGATTTCAATTGTTTTATCAATGCTTGCTCTAATTAATAACAAATTAAGCTTGAATCAAGCAACCGATTGTCATCTGATTATTAACTAATATTTAATATTTTTTATTTTAATTAAAAATTGCAAAAAATAGTGTATACAACACGAGCAAAATTAGTTATTTTTTCACTTCTCGTATTGTCCAACTCGGCTGACGCCTCGTTGGACAAATTTACGACTCGTGAAAAAATAACTTACATTTTGCTACTTGTTGTATAAATAACTATTTTTTCACTCAAATTTCTACATTTTTTCACTGATTTTTATATTTTTTCATTGAATTTCACAAAAATCAAGTGAACAAACAAACGCCCTGTTCGTTTTTAGGTATCTAGCGAGATATCTAGGGGTGATTGCAATTGTTTTTCCATTGCTCACTTTGACTACTAACAAATTAAGCATAAATCAAGCAACCTTAAATTTTCTGAATGAATCAAATTATCATTTAAAAAGTTAATAGCAAGAAAATTGCAAAAAGTAGTGTATACAACACGTGCAAAATTAGTTTTTTTTTCATTCGTCGTATTGTCCAACTCGGCTGGCGTCTCGTTGGACAAACTTACTTCTCATGAAAAAAAAACCTACATTTTGCTACTTGTTGTATAAACTACTATTATACAACAAGTAGCAAAATGTAGGTTTTTTTTTCATGAGAAGTAAGTTTGTCCAACGAGGCGCCAGCCGAGTTGGACAATACGACGAATGAAAAAAAAACTAATTTTGCACATGTTGTATACACTACTTTTTGCAATTTTCTTGCTATTAACTTTTTAAATGATAATTTGATTCATTCAGAAAATTTAAGGTTGCTTGATTTATGCTTAATTTGTTAGTAGTCAAAGTGAGCAATGGAAAAACAATTGCAATCACCCCTAGATACCTCGCTAGATACCTAAAAACGAACAGGGCGTTTGTTTGTTCACTTGATTTTTGTGAAATTCAATGAAAAAATATAAAAATCAGTGAAAAAATGTAGAAATTTGAGTGAAAAAAAGACTTTTTTTCATTGATTTTTAAGACCAGTAAAAAAAGTAGGCCGTTTCAACATTGGAAACAACAACTGAAAAGTTGTCATTTTGATGGAAAATTGCAAAAAAGACTTTTATCCACTTTCGTTGAATATTGACTACTTTTGCTCACCAAAATGAGTGAGTAAAGTACTACTTTTAATCACTCAGTGATTAAAAAATATTTAATCACTCATGCATTGACGTTTGACATATTATCTAGTAATCTATTCCCAATGACATTAATTATTTAAATTACAACTTAAAAGCATTCACTAGCATATTAAAGTACAATTGCAAATATTCTAAATCTATTACAGTGACATATATTTTAATTAATTTTAATTTGGTATATAACTTATATGGTGCAAAAACTATAAAAAAATGTATTAGTTTAATTAGATAAAACCTATTTTTTGGCAGAAATGAGCTAATAACTTTTTTTTCATGTTAATTAGCATTGTGCTAAGAATTATTATCCACTTATTGTAATATATTATAATATATTACTGTATTTCCATTGCAATATCTAATTTGCTAGATTACTGTATTTCCATTGCAATATTAATTCATTCAATAATTTTGTTAATATGTATGGTTTTATTTTCTACAAAAGTGGATAAAATCAGGTTTAGCACACGTGAGCAAAGTCATTTAATCACACGTCTGATTGGGGCCCTCGCCTACGGCTCAGGCGCCCAACATTCAGACTAGTGATTAAATGACGCACTTTACTCACTTGTACTAAAAATAGCTATTTTTCATTGATTTTTAAGACCAGTAAAAAAAGTAGGCCGTTTCAACATTGGAAACAACAACTGAAAAGTTGTCATTTTGATGGAAAATTGCAAAAAAAATATTAAATATTAGTTAATAATCAGATGACAATCGGTTGCTTGATTCAAGCTTAATTTGTTATTAATTAGAGCAAGCATTGATAAAACAATTGAAATCGCCCCTAGGAACGAAAAATCAAACAGCTTCCTTCACATAATTCAAATCGAATAGAAGTATTTGCTAACTCAAATTTAATGGAAATGTTGCTTATATGTTCCTGTTCAGTTAAATAATCATTCTAATTGTAGAATTAAGATTGTTAATAAATAAAACATTGCAGTTTTACAACTTTTTGCCACGCATTTAGCAATTTTTAAAATAATGAAAAAAAGTAAAAAGAATGAAAAAAAGTAGAAAAAGAATGAAAAAAAGTCCATTTTTTCACGCTTTTTTTAGAACAATAAAAAAAGAAGGCTGTTTCGACATCAAAAATGGCAACTAAAAAGATGTCATTTTAATCGCAAATTGCAAAAATAATTTTATTCACAATCATTTAGTAATATTTTGTTTTCATAAGTTTTAAAAAGTTGGGAAGTTAATCATTTCTGACCGCTTTTACTTTCCAACAGGTCAGTAATATTCATTACTAACCTGCATTCCAAAGCTAGTTTGATCAAAATTATATGTAGTTAGTTACAAAATAAAAGTGTCAAAGTTAAAATTTTCAAAAGGCCTCGCCCGTTAAGCATGTCAAAAGTGCCCCCGGCTCAATTTAATTTACTAAAGAGTAATTTTGTAGGACACGTAGAAATAACTATTTTCCCAAATATTTACACCGCAACCCCCACCCCCATAGCCATGGAGGTTAAAAACGTGTTTTTTGGTTTTTATTTTTTTCTGACACTATCGTAAAATTAAAAAATCGGAAAAAATTCACCAAGGTGTATTTTTTTATAATCTACAATAAAAAAAAAATCGAAAAAAAAATTCGTCAAAAATTCAATTTTTTTAAAAGGTTTAAATTTTGCAACAAAATTTTTTCATATTTTGCGTTCGCGTACTGTTTCAATTTATTTTTTATATCAAACTATACATCATTTTTGAGATTAGTGATTTTTTTCAGAATTTTTGAAGCTTTGCGCGGTATCAAAAAAAATAGTTACGATATTTTACACTATATAATAGGGGCATATATAAACCTAACCTCAAAATTGAACAACACGATTTTTGAACCTGAAAAGTGTGTTGCGATTGTTTTGACGAGAATTTTGTGCTTGTGCTACTCGACGTGTGCCGCTTCATTTTCTGGGAACACCACCGAAAAAAAGACAATTGTAAGTATCCATATTGCACTTACTGTTCAATTGAAGCCGAAAACCTAACCGTACTTTTGCCGGTCCCACTACTTTTCATACGTGGATCGTTTTGGCGACCGAGCGTTTTTGAATTAGCCATTAAAATCCAAAGTGCGTCAAATATTGGCCTATATTTAATAGACATTCTTTGATATATCGGAGGTAAGGAAATAATAAAATGGTAATTTTCGTTTCAGCACCAAGATGTCAAAACGTCAATGCATTAGGTGTAATAAATATACATGGCAATCATCAGGTCAGTTAAAAACAATTAACAACGACATAGAGCAGGCAGAATTGCTGAGATTTTACAAAAGAATGTGGCTGTCGGAGATATTTTATGTAATGCATGTCGAAAAATTGCATATCCGTTACAAAAAGATGAAAATCTCGATAGTCTCACTACAGCTCTGACTCCTGCGACAAAATGCATGTGACTCGTAAAGTGAAGAATTGGTTCGACTCCCGTTTTCAAGAGTGGCATCAAGTCACAAGTATTGTTGCATTTGTGGATCAACTTAAAAAATTATAAGCATTCCTTTTGAAGCTCGACTCCAAGCGTTTTCTCAAGTACGAATCTTTATCCCGTGTAGAAATCGTTGCTGCAACAATAACTTTTTGAAGAAACGATTTTACATCGAAGATCTAAAACGTCTTCAAGTCTTTTCTCATGAAAGCGACATCTCAGTTGCTGATTTGTGCCGTTTAACAGATGCTCTGGCGATTCGAACAGAATCTACCATATTGGGCCATGTTGGAGATTACACGCTATCAGAAGAGCGTCTTCGCGTGTTCACTGGATTAGAATGGGACCAGTTGACTGAGATTCGTGATATGTTAACTTGTATGCGAAATAGGCAACTTGCATGATTTTTAAAAACTTCGAAAAACGAATGTATAACTATGTAGCAACACATTATTAAAATATTCTTTTGTTTGGAAAGAGCATTAAAGAATTAGAAACTAATAAAGTTTTGCGCGCCAAATATGTGTTTAAAACGGGTTAGGCAGCGGGCCTGATGAGTGACAGTAGATAGATTTGCGACAACTAGAACAAAGCACTTCCATAGTATACTATTTTAAACAAATGTGGTATGCTATCTAGAACTTGGTGGTGTAATTGCAATGATTATATATATAGCATGTAAAAAGCTAGAACAAGGACGTATTATGTGTGTATGAATAAGTTTTAGCCCATTAGCACAATTGATACGTGTTTTATATCAAATATGTAGATGTTATTTTTCGGTTCGATCTAAATGATGAGCCATCAAAAAAGTATATATATCACTCATTCAAATATATATATATATATATGTTTTAGAGTTTAAAAAAGCTAGAACAAAGATGCTCTTTGTGCGAAATGCGAATAAGTTTTAACCTATAGGTATAATTGATATGTGTTTTGCATTTTAAATAAATTCAGATATATTTATATGTGTTATTTTCTTGGATCTGTTTAAATGCTGCATACAAAAAAAAGTATGTGTGCTTTTCTGGAACATTGTGATTATTCATCACATCACATTTAATTCGATTGCAAATATATATTTCCATCAACTTCTTCAGCATGCCATGATTTTTTTTATTGAGATTGTTTTGAAAAGTAAAAATCTATTATAAGCCCCCACCCACCTCCATAAAAGTAAAAAAAAAATATTAATAAAAAAGAACATCACTAGATTATTCACTTAAAATATTTTGTGAGAAGAAGTCCTATAATTTTCGTGGTGTGAAAGTGACATATTTTATTAATCGGTAAGTTTATTATTATGTTTTTTATTTCCATTTTTTAATTATACTATTTAGTTACGATATGTGGGCCTGCTATTCGAAGCACAATTTGGATGAAAACCATGCTGATGATGAGGATACCTTGGAAAACAAGGTTAAATATCATATGGGCATTTTAAATATTCGCGCTATGGAGTATTGTTTGGAGCAAAATAAGCTGGACCCAATACTTGACCCTGAGGAGTGTGAGAAAAAAGAATGTGATTGCTATAAAGCTATCGAAGCTTGCGAATTTTTTTTGGATGGGAAAATAGATATTGGTTATTTAACCCGATTGTTAGTTGGATATGAACAACCATTGTTAATTAAATAATTTATTATGAAACACTGAATAAATATGTAAAAGAAACAAACTGCTTAGTTATTTATTTTAAATTGTTTATTCGCAACCAATTTATACATTTTGCTTTTTAATCCACGTGTTATGCGAATCGTCAAAGCCTAACCATTTTACAAATACATCATCACCCCGTCTTTTCAATATTTTTTCCACGAGATATATATCAGAATTCCTGACTTTTAATAGTTCCTGGTTATAAAAACATCCATCTAATTGATTTTCTTGGTAATCTCTTATTTTGTATGTTATCGGATTGGTGAGCAAGATTTTGTCTATTGTATATATTTCGGTTGACCAGTTGGGGGTATACCCTTTTTCGAAGATGTCTTTATATTTACTAATACGTACTTTTTCACCTAATTTAAATTTTATCTTAGCAGAATTCACCATTTTTAAATGATTATATGACTTTTGCAGAACATCTTTTTCATTATCATCATTCACATCTATAGGTTTCATCTTAATAGTACTATGTATCGTGTTATTATATTCTTCTAATAATGTAGGGAGAATTGTCAACCATTTATATGAACCCTGTAGACTAAACTTTTTCCACATTTTTTCCTTTAAGGTGCGATTGAATCTCTCGCATATGCTGGCTTTTAAATGGCTATAGGTTGAATAATGATTTACATTATATTTCGATAAAAGAGCTTTAAATTTTGAATTATAAAACTCTTTGCCATTATCAGTTTGCAAATTTTTAGGGCTACGTCCACCGGATAATACCTTCCTCATAGCTCCAGCTACATCTTCGGCTGATTTCCGCCTCAAAGGGACAGCCCAAGCATATTTCGAAAAGTTGTCAATAACCGTTAGCATATATTTGTAATTTCGGTTTTCTTTGGCGTATGGAATCATTTCAACCAAATCACCCTGCCATGATTCATCCAAACCCTTAATGATGACATGCCTTCTATGATAATTCCTTCTAGCAGGAGCATGCAATTCTTTTACTAACTGCACTTTTGCTTCCTGCATTATCGATTTAATATTTAATAGTGTGATGATATTAAAATAATTATTCTTTATAAAGCTTTATTTTGCAATTTTAAAGAGTTTATTTGAGCATCTAAATAAACAATATGTTTAGTGGTTTGATCTATAAGCTTTTGATATTCCTTAAAATTATTTTCTGATATGATTGAAATAGTTTCATTTTTATTAATGGTGATTAATAACATATTTTTCATATCTACAATATCAATTTTAAGTTGATTCATGTTGTCCACCATTGTTTTGATCGTTTTATTAATTTTCTGAATAATATTATCCATATAACTTTTATTAACAGCATCATTTTCAACTTCTGGATTCGCCACATTTCGTAAAAGTTTATGATCGATGTTAAAATGCTTATCAGGTGTTAAAAGAAATCCAATTCCAGGGGAGCCATGTGATAACATACTGCTAAGTGAGCTTTTATTATCAGTCCACTGATGACCAAATTTATCAACACTCATATTAAGTGTGTATCGATCTTTATGTTAAATGCAACTAGATAGTTATCATAAATAATTATCAATATATAATGCCCGCTTCTCGCAACTCTTCTACAATTGATATAATCTCATTTTCATGGTTGTTGTTACCAGCTGTTTGTGAAGCGATTAATAATTGTAATCGCTCAACGAGTTCATTTGGATTATCCCAATATAAATAATCAGTTTTAGGAGGTACACCCTCTATTTTCAAACTTTTTGGTATTCCATAACCATTTACAGAGACTCTTTTGAGCGATACCCTTTTTTTTGATCTAACACTTTTATCATCTTCAAATAATTTGGATATGTATTTACGATATTTTTCCCCCCTTGATGCGGATATTCTACCTTCAGACCTATATTTTTGTTTATGACCGTTAGATGTTTTCAATATTTCCTTATAATTAGCGAAGTCATTTTCGCTAATAACGGCATCATTAGGAAGCTTTTTAAAAAGTAACTCCAGTAGACCTTCAGAATTAGGACAGCTAAAGTCATTTACGATGATTTTATCGTCAGAGAAATATATTGGACTATCTCCAATCATCTTTATATTACCCACCACTCTCACCCCAAAAACATGATCAAGATTTGCACTTTGTCCTTTTATTGTTAATAGTTTTTCATATTTACTTACAGTATTACTATCATTATTATTAATCTTCTCATTATTCTTATTCTCTTCTAATTGTTTCACCAGATCGTTTAACGGATTAGTTATTGATTTATATTTTTGCTTCAACGCATCATCTGATGTTATTTCACCCAATTTCATTGATCGGTGTTTTTTTCGAATAGCATTACTGGTTGAAACAATGTCGCGTAATATGCCTATTTTATCTTTGTTTTCCATATTCAAATAGAAATAAGTTTGATAAATAAATTGAATAACTTAAATTAAGCAGGTCAAGTTTTATGCTTGTTGAAACTTGTTGAAACTTGTTGAAATATGTTTCAATAGTTGAAGTTAAGTTCGATGTCAAGTCTTAAGTTAAGTTCATAATTTTAAGTCAAGTTTGAGGTCAAGTTTAATAATTTAAGTTAAGTTCAATGTCAAGTATTAAGTTAAGTTTCAAAATTTAAGTCAAGTTTGACGTCAAGTTTAATAATTTAAGTTAAGTTCAATGTCAAGTATTATGTTAAGTTTCAAAATTTAAGTCAAGTTTGAGGTCAAGTTATATACTTGCGGAAACTTGTTGAAATACGTTTCAATAAAACCGTTATCTAAGATTAACGACCAGCGATTGAATGAGATATAACCATATATTTATGTATTTAAACACTTTTTTACATATATAAAATCTTTAATTATTCACCAACTTCAACAAAACAATCAAATCCCTGACGGTAGCGCCCTCTGTTAACATCCCTATCCTTATCTATAACTAAGAAACCGAATTTGTCTTTCCAGCAGAATCTACACAATTGCTGAAACTCAACAATTTTCATATCCATATTAACATGATCTTCATAAATATGTCGTAAATTGAGATCATCCTGTTTGAACAAAATTACTAAATTGGTATTGTCTCTGATGAGATGTTTTGGAATGCGGGTATATGTTTGACATAAATAAAAACTATCAACTTCTTTATGTCGACCCATACTAAAATATTCTTTAATATTATTTTGCTTTTCGCATGCAACATCATCAAAAATGAAAATAGAATTTATTTTAGCTTCATTTGGATGTATTACGCATTCATTTTCAGAAAATGTAAAATATCCAATACCATCGATGGGTTCTAATATTTTTCGTAGTAATTCATATTTAGGTTGAAACAAAGATTTAGAATAAACATAAACATTTTCATATCGAAGACCGTTTTTATGCACCAGCAGTGATAATAATACGTTCGTTTTTCCACAGTTTGAGGGGCCACAAATAATACATCTTATTGTGTTAGGTAACAATGTTTCATGTCTTTTTCCAACCGATTTTTTGTTGTCTGCTAGCAAATCAGCGTTAGAGTGTAAAGATGCGGTCTAAAAATAAAAAAAAGAACACTAAACGGAAAACCGTCAAAGGAACGGGAATACTCAATTGGGCAATTGATAATACCCCATTTGAAATGCATGTACCCGGATATCAATACTGTGGTCCTGGTACAAAATTATCGAAACGCCTAAAAAATGGTGATCCCGGAATAAATCCTCTAGATGCAGCCTGTAAAGACCATGATATTGCATATTCACAAAATAAAGCTAGTCTTGCTAATCGACATAAAGCTGATGCGGTATTAATTGACAAAGCTTGGCATCGGGTTTTGGCTAAAGATGCTAAAATTGGTGAGAAAGTGGTTGCATGGTCTGTAGCAAATGCTATGAAAGCAAAAACTAAACTTGGTATGGGGCATTCTCAAAACATGAATATAGTTTTAAATAAAACAACGAAAAAAAAAAAAATGTTGTCTTTTAGGAAGCTTATAAGCATGTCAAAAAAAGCCGTAAAAGCTTCAAAAACATACGATTCAAAAAAAGCGATCAAGTGCGCATTAAATGTTGTTAACGGTTTGGTGAAATCAGTTGGAGGTAAAAGTAATGTAAAGACACCTAAAGTTATATCAATACCTAAGACAGGTGGATTTCTACCATTGCTTATTCCCATATTTGCGGGGTTAAGCGCAGCTGGGGCATTGGCTGGAGGAGCGGCTGGTATTGCTAAAGCTGTTAACGATGCTAGCGCAGCTAAAAAGCTACTTGAGGAAAACATACGTCATAATAAGACAATGGAGAGTGTGAAAATTGGTGGTCATGGGTTATATATGCAACCTTATAAGAAGGGTTATGGATTATTTATTCTTCCAACATACAATAAGCCAAAAAACTGATAAGGATGCTGCCCGATAGAGCGCTAACCGATAGTGAACTTTATTACTATGCAAAACAGCTTAAGATTAAAAATTTCCGTGGAGTGTTTATGCGAAACGATTTACCAACCAAAGTTAATACAAATGAGTGTGGTATTGTAAACTTAGACGATAAGAATGGATCAGGTACTCACTGGGTATGCTATCGAAAACGAGGTAGTAATGTTATATACTTCGATAGTTTTGGTAATCTTCGCCCTCCATCCGAAGTAGTTAAGTATCTAGGAGGCAGCGTTAATTATAACTATGAAACCTATCAAAATTATAATACGTTTGTATGTGGTCATTTATGTTTAAAATTTCTGTGTAACCAATTATATGAATAATACATAAATAAATAATTATATTATTTTAGAGTCATTTGATATCTTACCGGCTAACAATGTCGTTTACCATTTCACTCTCCGATACTAAATCAGTGTTATCAACAAATTACTTTCCTCCAATTCAATTATCAGAAAATGAAAATTATGAATTAGGTTTGGTTAGTTTGCAAACCTTTAATTCTATTCCAAACATAGATATAGATCATAACAAAATGTATATAGGTGATTTGATTGTTACTTTACCTGTTGGTTCGTATGAGTTAACAGATATTGCTGAATATATCAAGAATGAAGTAGAGAGTAGTGGAGTCGTTTTTAAGATGAAAGCGAACAATAATACATTAAAGTGTTTGTTAAAATGTAATCAAACGATAAACTTTTCTCCGGAAGATTCAATTTATAAATTGCTTGGTTTTAAACAGGAGGTTTTACTTCCAAACGTTCAACATGAATCAGATTTACCGGTTGATATTCTTAAAGTTAATACAGTTCGGGTAGAATGCAATATTACAAGCGGAGCGTATTTAAATGGTTATCAAGCGCATACATTGTATGACTTTTTCCCAACTGTACCACCTGGATACAAAATAGTTCAAGAACCTGTAAACGTTATCTATTTACCGATAAACACCCGTTCGATAGATAATATAACCCTTCAAATACTTGATCAAGACGGTAAATTGGTTAATTTTAGAGGTGAAGTCATAACGGTAAGGTTACACATAAAAAAATATTAAAATGGGTATTGTTTACAACATTTACGATGGAGATAAATGTATAAAAAACGCTGTCAAAACATATTTTAAAGAGGAGCAATGCAAGAAGATGATCACTCGCTCACCACAAATCAAAGCACTCACACCGGCAAACAGAGCAATTCTCGAAAGTCTCAATCTAACAGTTGTTCCAATCAAAACGAGGATTCCACCGGTTGTAAAGTAAACTTGAATTGCACAAAAGTGATCACCAAACATTTACGGTTGTTCATTGCGAATTCATTTCGAGTTACTCTTGAGCTATCGATTCGTCTAAAAAAAAGCACAATAATGTTAAACATTCGCTCCAATGTGGAGTATGATGATTCGGTATCTAACAATGAAATTCATGTACATCAACCATATGCATCATCCACGTTTAACAACAATGATGAAATTCGTATAACGATTCAGAATCAGGAGTTATATGTTAGACCAAACAAAAGCAGTTTGCACATTTTTGGACGGTTGTTGAAAGAGGATGGTACCGCTGCGGAACATACAAACATTATAAACAATGGAATATGTCATTTATTTGATGAAATTCGCTATGAATTGAATGGTGTAGAAATAGATAGATGTAAAAATGTTGGAATTACATCCACGATGAAGGGGTATTTTTCTGTTAATATTAACAAAAGCCAAATGTTGGAAAATGCTGGGTGGAAAGCCAGTCCTAATACTACAATAACCAATCGGGATGGATACTTTGATATAATTATACCTCTTAATATGCTTTTGGGTTTTGCTGAAGACTATCTTAAAGTTATTGTGAATGCTAAACATGAACTTATTCTTGTAAGATCGAGAACTGATTTAAATGCTATTATTCAAACAGAAGTCGAGGCATTTAAGTTTGTTTTAAACAAAATTGAGTGGAGGGTTCCATATATTACACTTTCTGATAAACAAAAAGCTGATATGCTGCATTATATTGAGAAAGATCTAACTATTTCTATGAGCTTTCGTACATGGGAGTTATATGAATATCCAATGCTTCAAACAACAGAAAAACAAATTTGGACAATCAAAACTGCTACTCAATTAGAAAAACCGAGATTTGTAATTCTTGGATTTCAGACTAATCGAAAAAATAATCCTAATATTGATGTTAGTAAGTTTGATCATTTTCAAGTTAGCGATGTTAAGTTGTATTTAAATTCTCAATCATATCCATACGGAAACTTGAATTTGGATGTTGATCATAATCAGTATGCTCTACTCTTTGACATGTATGCAGGATTTCAAAATGCATATTACTCGCATGAAAGCGAACCGTTGTTAAGTAAATCTGATTTCATAAATATTGCTCCGCTAATTTTAATAGATTGTGCTCAACAAAACGAGTCTCTTAAATCAGCCCCAGTTGACATTCGTTTAGAGTTTGAATCAAAACAGAGATTCCCGCCGAATACCACAGCCTATTGTTTGATTTTACATGATCGGATAATTGAGTATAAACCAATTAGCGGTAGAGTGCAGAAGTTAGTTTAATACTTTGTTTCGAATAATGAAGTTCATTACAGATTTTCAAGGTTTTATGAAAAACAACAAGTTTATATTTAAAGAAGTAGCATTACTTCCAGTTGATAACCCTGAACATGCAAAAGTATTTGTATTCAGTGCACCAAACGATTATGAGTATTTAAACTCTGAGAAACTATCAAAGAATTGGATTTTGAATCACCATCATAGTATACATTGGCAAACTGTTGGTATACCATATGAGGATTTAAATAATATTCTTCATGAAGCTTTGCAGGGCGCTATATTAATTTACGTAAAAGGGGTGGATAAACAAAAATGGTTGGAAAATTGTGGTTTTAATAATGTTGTAAACCTGGAAGATATGGGATGTCCAGCTTTAAAATTATTACGAAACTCAAACTTTATGTTTCAAAGTTGTTCGTCAGCGCATGCAAATGCTAATACTAATCACTGCGCATTTAAAAACATACAACTTTTACAAAAATGGTTTATGATGTATGAAAACCCTACAGTAGGACAGGCAATATTATCTTTTTATAAAAACAAACAACTTAAATTAATGTCGCTTCCCGAAATTGAGTGTTTACCAATAGAATTTTTGACCACATTTGCCGCAGAGTCTATTGAATATGTTTGGGAAAGACTGTCAAATAAATTACGAAGCAATCCAAACATTTATGGTTGTAGGCACTGTGTTCAACATCATAACAAATCTGCTAGAGATGAAATTGATGGGCCACCACCGATGATACGTAACTGCTCTGAATGTTCATTAAAAAAAAAAATATCGCTCAACTTGAGAAAAGACAAATCTCAGAAAAAGTTGTAAATAAAAACACTGTTCGCTTTGCTACAAATCTAAATAAATTATACCCTATGGAGCGATGGTTGTTTGCTTATCAATCAGCACGAAAAGGACCTTGGGAGGAGGTTGCGAGAGATCGAGTAAGATTTGCAAATCGTATCAAAGATGTCGGAAAGAAATTAGAAATAATTTTCAATAAGGATAAACGTCAGAAAATTTTCGAGCAACGTTTTTTTCCTGAATAATTTCAAAATATAAAACCTATTAATTATTATTTACAAATTATAAATGTTTTAGGAATATGCTTATTAAATAAAAAATATGACAAGTTGCAACACATCGATTTATTTATTTTCACAATTTATTTCATTTAATACATATATTACAATCAATTCGAAATAATAAAATAAAATTAATACTATTTATTAATACAATATATACATTATTGAGTGAATAAACATTAAACATAATGTGATATAACCTCTGCCAGCTTACATTTTCAGAGAATAGTGACCCCATGGTAGTGTTTCTATATTATTTTCAGTAATATATCTTTTCTCATCATTAGGATTTAGCGCAATTTTATTTTGTTTTATTGTAAAAACTTCATGTCGTTTTGATACAATTCTATGTTGGGTTTTATATGTAGACGTATTTTGAAACAAACAGTTTTTATATTCCTCTAAAGCTAGTTTTTGAACAACTGCTTTTTGCACCCCCTTAGCTTTATTTACATTTTTGTTAGCTATAGAATACGAATACATTTTCGAAAGAAGACCTACAAACTCTTGCATAATTCCCCCGTTCAATTCATCCTTAAATAATCCTAATACCTTTTTGTTAATTCTAGGAAAGTTATAATGATTGTTTTCCGCATAGTCAGATGTATCAAACCATTGCGATAAGTCTGGGAGAATATCCTCATAAAAGTTATTTGTGATTATTGAATATATTAATGAATCAGTATCCATATATAAAAGTTTCAAACTTGCAGATTCATATTTTTGTTTCATATACTCATAATGAAATCGATACATTAAAGTCTTGCTTATATCTAAAATAGCCATACCTATATAGATAGGTTTATTGAACGTCACTTTGAGCTGATGTAATTCAATAGCGGCAAAATCTTCATCAAAGATCACTCTATCTTTAAAATTGGGCTTACCCATTAATTTTCCTGCCCCATAACTTCCCTCCCATTTTGATACTAATTTAACGTTACGCATTTTTCTAACATTCTGCATGCTTTTCCCGAAAACGCTATTGTTTTTGAGTTTATAATAACTTTTTTCAAACTCATTAGTGGATTCCATTCGCAGTTTAGTATTTTTCAAAATGTATGGGCGCATCCAAGGTGATTGATTAAATTCTATTATGCGATGTATCTGTTTAAGAATTAATCCATGATTAACACATTGTTTCAGGTTTCTATAGTGGATAATATATTGATTTTTTGATTCGAGTGTTGTTAATAATTTTTTGTGTTTTCCATTGAAGGGAATTTTATTTTCGGGGCAGAAGGGAAAGTCCGCATGTGAATCATGCAAACTTTCTGGGTATATTAAATCAACCTGTAAAATATAACCCTTTTCCGAATCATCTGGAATATCCAAGACGTTAAAATTAGAGATTTTTCTTTTATCAACCCACTTGAAATTACCGGTAGGGAGGGATTGACACATTGCCCATCCATATAAATTTACCGCATCTAAATATATGAGATATGATTCAGACCGTGAAATATCAAAATTTTGCATATATCGATTATTGGCAATAGCATATCTACCACAACATTGACTTACTCCACCACGAATACCCCTCTCGATAAACAATAGCATATCAATGTCTGTTATCAATTCAAGTTTTATTTTGGTGAGTTTTAATAGACTATCCCAAGATAATCCGGGTGCTGTTACATAATTGGCTGGGTCTAAATCATATGTTTTTTTACATAATAATCGAAATTCTTCAAAAACATCTGCCAACAACAACACATCTGTTTTCAGATATAGGTCTGCATATTCTCCCAAGTTTGTACACCCAAATTGAGAAAAAACTGCTTGAGCATGGTCGTATTCTCCATCACTAATATGGGCTTGAGTTAAATTGTTAAAAAAATGTTTTCGATCTGGTAACATTTTTTCTTCAAAACGCTCAAAGCTATTTAAATAACCGTAAGGTAAAACACCTTTTCTAAATAAAAGTTTTAATTTTGAATTTGGTATATTTTTAAAATATTTCTTTACGATGGTATATTCTTTCAGGTATGATGATAGTTTATCTAGAGATGAGCTCATAAAATTAAAAGAATCTATAAACTTTAATTTTATATTATTAGTATTATTATATTTTGTAAATGCTTTGTATTTCTCTTTATTTATGGGGATTGTAGTTATTTTTCCAGGATTTTTTAAATAAATTTCACCATTAGTGCCCATAACTTTTTTCTCATATAATTTTTTAATAATGAAATGAGCATCATAACCTTGAAGGTTATGAAAAATTACTATTACATCTGAAAGAATTTGATAATTAAGATTACAGTTGATATGCGCAGCACCTCTAAACTTTCCTGTTAGGTGACAATGATCTTTAACTTTGGTTAACCGATCTTCCTCCTCTGAATCTAGCGCGAAATCTGAGGGTGGTGTGAACTCGTTTTCACAAATGTGACAAATATCTGCAGATTCGAATTCATCTAACTCCATTTGTGATAGTGGTAACATTTCTTTTTTATCATTATATATGTCTGCCACCTTATCTGTGATTTTATTTAATTTATTCACAAACCATTCAACACAATCCTCACCCCTATACAAATCTAATTCGGAATAACTATCATTAAAACTACATTTTAAATAATATGAAATGCTACATGGCACATGTTTTTGGTATGCATTCGTGTAACTTCGCGAATTGCTAGGTTCACACATATCGATTGGTACAACAAGACATTCGAGATCCGCATAAATTACAAATGGGTGCATTTCTTTATTTTTATAATTTTTAAAATATAACCATTTACTGAAATCATTTGGCATAACACACTTAACAGGTGAAGAATTTAAACAATCAATTTTATGCTGCCTGAATTTAATCTCCCTATAAAAATAGCATAAACATCGATCACATAACCATCGAGAACCGCGGTGGTTTTCAGTCATTTGTCTAGTCACCAATTTGGGTAAATTTTTTATCCAACAAAAGTGGTATTTTGGTGTAGTTTCAGGTCCTGATTCTGTGGGAATTTCTGCCATCAATAGATTAATATGCAAATTTTTATGATTTTTTGATATATACACGGGGAGAATTTCATACTCAATATTTTTATTATCATCTCTCTTTGACGAATGCTCATCATCGTTATACTCATTTAAAATGAGCCAATCATTTTTTTTCTTCAGTGCATACACGTTAATAGACATATCATTCTGGTTTTCGAATGTTGAGATTTGTGATAAACCCACAGGGAAAGAAATTTTATCCAAATTGAGAAAATTTTTAAAATCTGGATAGGAAGAAACTCTATGAGGGTTATTTTTAGCGGGGTGAATTGCTGATAAGACCGCCCATGCGAAACAACAATCATCATCGCATTGAACATTTATCACTGCTTTTCGAGCTTGAATATACTTTGGGAGTGTGAAAAATTTACCACCAACTGTGAATGGAATATATTTGTTAATATTTAAATTAATTTGAAGTATCTTATGTAGAGCCCACCCACTATCTCGCTCTTGATATTTATCCAAATTTGTTAGAATTTTTTCAGTGGCATCGTCGTACCATTCGGATATGACTGAAGTAAGATAAACAACTTCATATTTCGAGTTGAGATAAATAATATTTAGTTCTTCTGTGTTAGGAAGAATCATCTCACAACACAAACATAATTGTGCTTTAATTGGTGCAATTGATCTAAACTCGTTTACTTTAGCTTCAATTAAATTTTGTGTTGTTTGCAGAAAAAGCTTAGGGATCAAAATTTTGTTTACATTTACTATTGCATTGGTCAACATTCGATTTTTAAAAGCTGTTTCTATATTAATTAAAAACAATTCATTTTTATCCACATTAGTTTCTTCCGATGGATTTAAAACTTGGTTTATATATTTTAAATAACAATTTGCAATATCAACTTTTTTATGTTTAGATTGCGGTTCATTTTGATCTAATAACATATGTGTCTTACTACCTTTTTTTAAAATAGAATTGATGTAGTCACCATAAAAGTTTCGCTTTGTAGGCGGTTTTAATGTTTCTCGAGTTTGCTTATCTCTCTGACATCCTTCAACCACTGATTTTATATATGTTTTATATAGATTCTCCATAATCCCTAAAAATTATTTCTGGTGTGAATAAAAAATCGATAAATAAATTTTAAACTTTATACCTTGATGATGATGATGTGGCGTAGTGTTGTTTATTTATTTGAATTTTAAAATTAGGTGTATATCTTACACTCTTCTTCATAAATCTATAAATTATGTTGTTTTTATTTAAACAAAACATTAATGTAGTATATTTTTGTAGTACATACCCCAATATTTTTATAATTATATTTATCCAGAATGAGTTATCTTGAAACAGGAGACAACCAGATTTTTAAGCACTTTTTTCGTTTTATATTCAATTTTATAAATGTAACTGACCACTTTTTCTCGAATAAATATGTTTGAGATATGATGTATTCTATAGAATATCTACCTAATGAATGCTGATTTTATATGCCATACAATTTCGCAGAATACCAATCTTATGTTTTTTTTTAAGATTATTAGCTGATTAAAATATGGCATCATCATATATGTAGGATATTAAGAAAAAAAAACATTGACTATTTATAACATTCGATTATATTAATGATTCGATTTTCTATTCTATTCTATTTCTATTGATTTCTAAAAATGGAACGTGTGTTTTTTTTTATCATTCTGTATGGATATTCAAAAAAAACTGTTTAATTATATCGATCTTTTAATAAAATCATGCATTTCTCGATTCATTCACTGAAGTATGATGCTTTTCCACTTTTATTTATTTATTTATTTATTTTTTATATTCAATTTTTCAAGTGATGGATGGCACTTGTATTAGTTAGCACATACTTATGGTACTTGTATCATTTGAGGCCTTGAGGGTGAGGGTAGCATCGATATATTCAAAATTTCTATTTCATTTTAAAAATCGTCTTATTGTGAGCATTGCTAGTGTGAGAACGTTATACGAATCGAAAGCATGGGTAAGTTATATTTTTAGTTTATATATTTTAAAAATGTTTGTTGATGTCTAATAAATTTTGAATATAATATTATGAATAATTATATAATATTGTAGTAGTTGGTCCAAATATTTTTTAACAAATTATATAATATTATAATTGTTTTTTAGAAAACTCATTGGAAAATCTACTATATGCCGTTGTATGTAGGCAGCTCCCTACCTCGTTAAGAGTAAGTTATAACACTGTTTTTATTATTATTAATTATATTTTATTTCATATTTTTTTGTATTTTCAGGGTAAAACAATTATTTTGTTAATGGGGTCGGGGGCTATTCCCTCCAACATTCAGCCTGGCGGGGTGAGCTTGGGGGTGCACTTGGGGCATTACATTTACTATCGTGTAGATGGCCCCCTAGTCGCTGTTTCCACTATTAAGCTGGTAGGTTGAGAAGTTCTTGTTTATTTTATTTTTTTTATAATTATTTTTGATTTCAGAATTAATTACGGATATATAATTACTTATATTTTTCTTGTAAGTTTATTACTTATACTAATACTAATACTAATTACTTATATAATTTTATTACATATACTTACATTATAATTTTAAGTGAGTAGAATTCTGTTTTATTAACCCCTCCAATTATTCCTCATAAAATATAATGGTGCTTGCATATAATAAAATGGTGCTTGAAATTTATAGTATTTTTCTTTATTCATATAATTAGTATTGTATTATTATATTATCATAAAAACTAATTTTAAATACATCATTCCGTTAAACAATTATAATTCAAAAATTTAAAACATGGTGAGTATATTTCATATTTATACATTTAATTATAAACGTAAGAAAACTAAAACTTATAATAAAATATTTATAAAAAATGGTTGTAAAAAATGTATAAAATCTATAGTATTTTTCTTTATTTTAATAATTAGTAATGTATTATTATTATATTATCATAAAAACTAATTTTAAATATATCATTCCGTTAAACAATATTAATTCGAAAATTAAAATTTAAAACATATACTAAGTATTATTTCATATGTAATAAAAAAACTAAAACTTCATGAACTTGGTTTCGGAACCTTCTGCATTCTTCATCTTCTTAGCCAAATCCAGAGTGATTGTGTTGATGATGTTGAAGGTTTGCGGATTTTCAATTCGATTGATAAACACTTTCGATCGCACTGATGCATGCCTCCATATTTCGTTGCTTGATTTCCCCTCGATATCCTTCATATCATTAACTTCAATTTTAATGAAGTGTGTAGCACCGTTTGGAGTTGGGGATGTAATTGTAACTACTCCGTTGTTGAGTTTTCTTGTCATAGATGAGGATGGTGGAACTTCTTTAGCTCCAACATCGGAAAATAGTTCTTCAAACGCATCATCCACGTCGCTTTCTAGGTTTATAGCGTTTGCTTGATCCATACGGATTTGCTTCCCTTTATTTGTAGAGTTTGATGTTGTTGCGTTTGATCGTTTGCGTTTTGATGGTTGTTGTGGTGGCTGTGGTGAGGGATTTAGATCCCCATTAAATGACATCATATCTGCATCGAACATAGCACTTGTAAGAAGATTATTCATTTTACTCTAAAAAAAAAAAAAAAAAAACAACAGAAATAGATAAATATGAAATATAAAATAAATTTACTGGAGAATAAAAAATAAGTAATAACAGAATAATTCAGTATTATGTACTCACCGTAAAAAAATAACTTATTCACTTGTGTCACTTGAATTAATTTTACACAACTTCTGATGAGGAAGTCTAATTAATAAATGAGACTAACTATCCGCATAATTTTTGAATGAATCTTTTGTTTATTTAAATATATTTCCATGCATCGAACTATAAACAATGATTTATCTTGCTTCGCATTTCGGCTTATTATATAGCGTAGTGGTATATTTGCTTTGAACAGCATGATAAAATTAATAATCATTTTTGCATACGTTTAAATTTGTATATCTGTATATATAAATATATATATATAGGAAATATATATTTGCAATCGAATTAAATGTGATGTGATGAATAATCACAATGTTCCAGAAAAGCACACATACTTTTTTTTGTATGCAGCATTTAAACAGATCCAAGAAAATAACACATATAAATATATCTGAATTTATTTAAAATGCAAAACACATATCAATTATACCTATAGGTTAAAACTTATTCGCATTTCGCACAAAGAGCATCTTTGTTCTAGCTTTTTTAAACTCTAAAACATATATATATATATATTTGAATGAGTGATATATATACTTTTTTGATGGCTCATCATTTAGATCGAACCGAAAAATAACATCTACATATTTGATATAAAACACGTATCAATTGTGCTAATGGGGTAAAACTTATTCGCATTTCACATACACATACATCCTTGTTCTAGCTTTTCTTAAACGCTATATATATATATATAAAATCATAACATACGCACCACCAATTCGTAGATAGCATACCACATTTGTTTATAGTGGCATACAAATGATATAAAACACATATCAATTATGCCTATGGACTAAAACTTATTCATACACACATAATACGTCCTTGTTCTAGCTTTTTACATGCTATATATATAATCATTGCAATTACACCACCAAGTTCTAGATAGCATACCACATTTGTTTAAAATAGTATACTATGGAAGTGCTTTGTTCTAGTTGTCGCAAATCTATCTACTAGTGACGTCACGGAGTGCGACTAGATCTAGTGCGAAAAATCCCTAGCCCACGCGGCATACTAAAGCACGGTAGCCGCAAAGCTTTGTTTACATTCTTTGCAAGTATTTGAATTAAATCGATTAACACATTTTTCAATATTAACTGGTTATCAATTTTGCGTTTTATAATTTATAGCTTCAGTTATATTTAAATCAAGTAAAAATTATTAAGTTTTTGAAAATTCAGGTAAGAAATTGAATTTGGGTTAAATATCAAATCTTCATACATCCTCATTAGCAAATTAAACGAATTTGAACAGTGTTTGTTGCTTTAAGGCATTTTTGACAGCATGGAAACAACTTCTACGTATTATAAATATTGTCTAACTCCACGATGTAAGAATACAACTGTCACGACCCCCGACAAAATATTTATTAGACTGCCTCGCGATAATAAAATACGTATTAAATGGCTTAAAGCTTGTAGGCGAAATCCAAAAGATATATCGAAATCTAGCAGGGTATATGTATGTGAAGACGACTTTAATGTAAGTAGGTACATTGTATATTATGCGTTCTCAATTAAATATGCTGTAAATAAATATTACTTTAAGGCGGCGAGTCCGAGAGTATCCTCTCTTTATATACTCATATTTTTCTGAGCCCATAGATATTTTTAAGAATACTTTCTAAAATTTTTAATAAAGCCAAAAGTAAGCACGCTGACAATATTTTTAGTTAGCAGCAGTCACATTTAATTCATTTTATTGGCATTTGGCACTTTTTGTTGAAAATTGACATTTTTAGTTAACATCTGTCAGATTTAATTGATTTTATGGATTTTTGTCAGTTATTCTTGAGAAATGTTACTTTTAGTCAAATTTTGACATTTCTCGTTTTTAGTTGGAAAATGATATGGAAAAATATATAAAATTTAAAATAGTCGGAGGACCCATACATATGAAAATTGATGTGGTACCGCATATTTTCGACAGTCTGCAAGACAGAAAAAGGGCATTATCGCGCCCTAGAATTGTAGAAGAAGCGATTGCTTCTACGTCAGCTATACCAGTATTACTAGAAACATCTGATATATCAGACACCGAATTTGAGTCACCACAAATTGATTTACAAATTAAGGAAACGAGGCATCATGATTTTGGTAGATCTGTGAAACCTCAGATGAAAGATATTGGTGTGTCTGTAAAACCTCGGATAAGAAGCAAAGGCATTCAGTATCATGTTGCGTCACAAAGCATCACTTTATCACCAATAAAACTACCTGTTATGGTTGACGTTGCAACAAGCCCTGTTAAATCATTGGTTTCGAGAAACAGAGTTAATACAAGCTTAATATATTCCTCAACTTCTTCTCCGGCTTCGAGCGCAAATAGTACTAGTGGTTGCTCGAAATATCCCGATTCTTTGGCAGAAGAGTCGTGTTCAACTTCGACGTCGGAAAATGAAATAATAAGTGCCTCTAGAGCTAGACATTTTAAGGAAGCAAATTTGAAAATCACACTGCAAAAATTGGAATATAGGCTTCGATTGTATATGGGTTTACCAAAAGATGCGTTTTATGTTATTCAGTTATTGGAAAAATACTGCAAATTGAATACATCAAACATTTGCATAACACTAAAGAAGATCAAAACTGGACGATCGTTTTTGGAGCTAGGAGATGATTTTAAAATGAGTGAAAGCACAGCTTCCAGAATGTTTGCTAAATCTTTGCCTCTGATTGAAAAATATTTACAAAAGTGCATTATCGCTCCGAAAATGAATACTATAAAATCACTCTTGCCTCTAGCGTTTCGAGCTCGTTACAGCAATGTATCATGTATCATCGACTGTTTAGAGATCGAAATTCAAAAACCATCGGATGTTGTAAAGCAATCCCTGACATGGTCTGAATACAAAAAGTGTAACACACTAAAATACTTGATATCAGCAACCCCCGATGGCCTTTTAAATTTTATTTCGACAGGTTTTGGCGGGCGGACATCAGATGTTGTTATTGTCGAAAATAGCGGTTTTCTGAACATATTACAGCCAGGTACAGTCGCGGTCAGAAAATTCCGCACGGTGTGTTTTTCGTTTGTAATTGTGGTTTTTAAACCACAGCCGCCTATTTTTCTATTTCTAATATGTCAGTTTAATTTAAAAACTAGCAGAGTTGTCAGTTTAATTCTTACTTTTACAAAGTTTCATATGCCGTATCATACGTTAACCGAAGCTGAAAAAGGTTTTGCAATAGCAAAATTAGATGAAGGGTGGTCGTTGCAACGAGTAGCTGACGAAATTCAGTGCGGAAAAAGCACAATTTTTGATTTAAAACAAAAATTATTTTATTTGTTGTCTTGTTCGAATGTGATTCAATTTTGTTATTTTTATATCTAATTAAATTAATTAACCTAATAATTTTCATTAATGTTAAACTATAATATTATAAATAAAATTGTTAATTTTTTTATTTATTTTGTGTTTTTATAATTGAAAAATAAAGTGTACGCCACTGAATTTCTAAATATTTTTTAAAGTTCGATTTACTATAGGAAATTTTTTCAAAAACCTACCCACTTGATTAAAAATCGTGCGGAATTTTCTGGCCGCGACTGTACATATGTAATGACTGATAGGGGTTTCAAACACATACAGGAATTGTTGCGTAGAAAAAATTGTTTTTTGATAAGACCCCCCAGTGTCTCATCAAACACAAAACCCACTAAGACAGCAGTTGAAACGAAACGCATCGCTAGTTTTCGAATACATATAGAACGAGTCATTCGCAGATTACGAGAATTTTCGATTTTAGAACCTCATGCGTGTATTGACAATAAATTGATTCCTTACACAGATTTAATGATTAAAGTTGCATGCGGTCTTGTTAATTTGCAATCAGCATTGATCACAGGAAAATAAATAATTTTAACACCTATTGATTTTTTTTTAGTTATATAATTAAAATAAGTTACTTAATATTTTGAATATAGGTAAGATACGTTAAATCAATCTATTTTGAGCCAAAGACCTTTGGGTCGTACGTCGGTTATCCACGTATTTCTCGAACACCCTGTATATTGTATTAATACAATTTAGAAATTCCTAATTTAATAATTGTGAAATGCTCTAGGATAAGGAGAAAAAAGCGTGTGAAGAAATGCTATTTTATTATGCAGGTATAGTTTTATTTTGCAGACATATAAACATAATTGAAGATGTTGTTACACCAAAATTCTTCAGCCTTTTTAATTAAAGACATAGTGTAATCATGTCTATAGTCTACAAAAATATAATTTAATTTATTATTTATTTCAAATTTTGGATTTGCAACACAAAATAAGCATTTTTTTCTATTGGATAAGTACATCTGCACTTGGACCTGGGCCATACATTTGGCGGTTATTTTATTATTTTCAGTCAAATAATTTTTAACGGTTCGGTCAAACTGTGGACATTTGATTTCAACTACATAATCATCACATATAAATGCTTTAAAAGCTGACTAGAGGAAGATGTATCCACTCCTTGCGCTATTACTTCCTTTAGGAACTCCTCACTTGCTTCTTCTGATGGAAGCTCTTCTTTCGCTCCAAAGTCGCTTAGAGTTAAGAACATAATTGAAGTTCCAATCTTCGACATAGTACTTCTCTTCCAGTAGCAGTTCACTTCAGTCGGAGATGGTTCCTCGCTTCTACGGTGCATCCACATTAAAAACGCCATAACATGCTTGCAGCCTCCTATACAATAAAAAATATTTATTAGTAATAAATAAAGCAGTACAAACACTTTGAGTCATACCTGCCGATGCAGCACAATCATGGCACTGAATTTCTAAAACTTTATGTGCATTTTCGTCAACAATCATTGTTAGGTTGTACTGTTTTGCCCTAACATTATGTTCGGGTGTAATCTTCCCCTTAATTGTACAACTATTCCCTTCTCTTCGCACTTGCACCCACCCAATAGCAGCATCTCCATTAGACTCTCTTCCGGATCTTTAAATAAATTATCATAAATATAATCATATTTAATAAGCAGTCTAGGGTAATCACGAAAAAAAAATTTGTATGCATACAGGCAAATGTGGCAAATTTCTAGCCAATATTAGGCGAATTTCGGCAAATATTGAGCCAACTTCTAGCAAATTTGGCAAATGTGGCGAATATGTTGTACAGGATTTTCTTTCGTGATTACCCCCTCGGAATCAGTAATGTAATATAATGGTGTAAATGAATACATATTTATCACGATTTTTTATATTATTTTGATAATGAAGTAATATACTTACTTATCTGCTTTTACTCCGCGCGCTTCACCTATAGCAAAACACTCATTGTTTTTTATATATTCTGCGACCATTAACACATCAACACACGGCAAATTATCAGATTGAGCCTTACTGAAACCTTCTTCAGTCATCTTGAGTCAATGAACACAAAAAACGAATTAAATATACACGAAACAATAAACTTTAAAACACAAAATCACTGCTGAATACACGAAAGTAAACAAAATCAAATAGCGCATTGCATCTGTAGACCGGTAGACGCACTCTATTACGTCACACCAATAGCAGCGCGATCCCAGTTATGTCATGTGACTGCCCTTAAATTTAAACTTTAAATGCCTATAAGTCACTTATTTATGAGAAAAAATTTATTTTTATTTTTTATTGGTTCTTTAAATATTACACCGCATTATTTTTTTTATATTTAAAGTAAATTAATTTTTTTTGCAAGTTCCCTATTCTGCAGTCCGAAATATTACTCAGGCTCCTGTAGTTTTTTTGTTCAAATTGGCGTTCGGGAATTTCGAATAAATTAATTTCTTCTCTTTTTGGACTCGAACATGAGCAGCAAGTTTCTAGATGCTGTCACGCCATAATAAACTCATTTGAAAGAGATGTATTGCCCAAATACTTTGGTTTTGAAGCTTTTTCACGTGCTGATCTCATCAAGAATGAAACTTCCCACACTGCTCGTAAACTTTATGACATCACAACTCAGTTGGTTCTCATCTTCGATGAAACTTATGTCCACCACGAGAAAAGTACCAACAACGCGTTTCAGAGGAGATCTTATTCAGGCCAGAAGAAGAAGCACCTATGCAAACCATTCACTATTGTCACAACTTCCGGTTACATCGTTGATACTCTCGGACCTTTTTCAGCAAATCAAAATGATGCAAAAATTCTCCAGGACGTCCTTCAAGATCCATCTGGACTTCGACAACTTCTTCAGGAAGGAGATATTTGCATCGTCGACAGAGGTTTTCGAGATGTAATAGACCAACTGACATGGTGAGAGAAAAAGCACACATTTTTTGTTCTCTGATTCATGTAACAATGAATTGTACTCACTCTAGGCTTTAAAGTTCTCATGCCAGCCCTCAAAGGTAAGCGTAAGCAACTGACCACTCTCGAAACCAACAATTCTCGACTTGTTACGAAAATACGCTGGGTAGTTGAAGCTGTTCATGGCATTCTCGGAAAGAAGTACCAGCTTCTTTATCAGCAGGTGGATAACAAGTTGCTTCCAAGCATTAGATCTTACATTCGGATCGCTTGTTTTTTTAACAATAAATTCGGTAAACGACTCGACTCGGACGTTGAACTTTGCGACCTTGTATTAGATCGAATTTTCACTCAAAAGTCTGTTGAGAATACTTTGGCTGCTGATGCTGAAAATGAGCGTTGGAACCGAAGAAAAGTTCCATTCCAACCAGTTTCTTCTTCAGATGTGTTGGATTTTCCAGAAATGACGAAAAACGATTTGCGGATTTTTTTACCGGTAGCTATCAATTGAGTCAGGCGATATCATACATAGCCGAATTGATAGATGAAAATGACCAAATTCAAATAAGCTGCGTGAAAGTTCAAACAAATATTTTGAAAGTTGAAGTAAAATCCCGTCACATTAACAATAAGACGTATAAATGCCTTATCGACTACGTTCCTGACTCGATTGGTGTGGCTGGTGTTAAAAGACATTGTTGCGACTGTGCCAATGGGAACAGAACCATTGGATGTTGCTCTCATGTTGCTTCAGTAATTTACTACCTAGCTCACGGTCGTTATTTGTCAAAAATCGTCAAACCAGCTGAGATCTTAAATAGTCATTTTAACGTTAATCAATATGTGCCTGTTATCAACGAGCACAGTGACAAAGACTGATCGACAAAACGTATAACAGAGTTTTTTTTCAATAATAAAAGTCATACTTCAAAGAAATCAAATGTGTTTTAGTGCACTCCTTGCAATCCAGAAAAACTCGTTATATCCTTCTTAAAATTCGATATATCATAAATATTTTTTTTAACTACCGCGCAAAGCTTTAAAAATTCTGAAAAAAATCAAGAAACTCAAAAATAGTGTATAGTTTAATTTAAAAAATAAATTGAAACAGTACGCCAACTCAAAATATGAAAAAAAAAATTCAAAATTTGTACCTTTTAATTTTTTTTTAATTTTTGGCGAAAATCGCACAACTATTTAAGCAACCAATAGAATGGCCGCATTTAAGCTTGTTGCTATAGTTACAATTGATCAACATCAATATTTTTTGGAAATATTTTGAAAATATTTAAAATATTTCCGATGTCACAATGAAAGGTGTTGTCAAAATTAATTTATTGGAAAAATTGGTAACATTAAATGAATCCAACAAATATATCAGAAAAAATAATTAAAATTAAAAACACAGTGATTGTAAGTAGTTTGTTGTTGGTTTCCAACGGAAGCAGAAGTGGAAGTCGAGTAAGATAGATGAAAAACTAAGATAGATGTAGAATGGAAATATCTAGTAGTAAAATGTCATTATAATTTATTAAATATTTTATAAAATATAACATCAATTAAGAGTTGTGCGATTTTCTTACCGAATACCATTCGTACAAAAATTAATTCCAAAAATTTTTTATCGCTTACACTCATGCATTAGTTAGCGTGAGGAAATCTGCCCTCGTCTGCGACTCGGGCAGATTTCCACGCCAAATAATGCATTCGTGAGCTTAAAAAAAATTTCTGGAAATAATTTGTGCACTTATGGTATTACATGTGAAATTTTTTTTTGAGTTTTTTATTTGTAGATTATAAAAAAATACACATTGGTGAATTTTTTCAGATTTTATAATCTTACGATAGTATCAAAAAAAAATGAAAACAAAAAAACACGTATTTAGCACTTACGGCTATAGTAGTGGGGGTTGCGGTCCAAATATTTAGGAAAAAAAAATTTTCTACGTGCCCTACAAAAAAACTGTTTGGTAAATTAAATTGAGCCGGGGGCACTTTTGGCATGCTTAACGGGCGAGGCCCTTTAATTATTATACTAAGTACAAATTATTTAATAATTAATATATTATAACAATGCAGTTAACAAAATAAAAAATAAGCAAATGAAGGCAATCATAATTTATTTATCAGCAGCTTCCCGAAGCTCTAGTGGAGTACACACTTCCATTTCGGAATCACTTTCAGCCATTTTACTTTATTTCAACACTCACGTATTTTACTAGTGTCATCGTTGTCAGTTTGATATAAATGCTAATTTTATTGCCTGCTATAATTTATCCAAATTGTAAAATTTGAAATAAATTATTTTCTTTTTTATAATTTGTTGCTTATTACTAAAAGATTTTTAATAAAATAGTATACAAACCTACGTCGAAAGTTTCATTTCTGTCTCGAGAAATAGTTGACCTTGGCGCTTCACGCCTCGGTCAACTTATCTTATCTCTCGACAGAAATGAAACACTTTCCACGTCGGTTTTTAATATACTATTCTATAATACTTTAACATCATTTTTATTCTATAATATTTGTTTTAATGTGTTTCAGTCGCCATTTGACATTTTACTGAGCTGTCAATAAATTTTCCACATCGTTCTTTTCTCGAATAAAATTGTAAGTATAATAGTTATTTATGTATCAAGGGAATTATAAGGATGATAATGACCGAGGGAAAAATTTATCATCCCGAGGGCCTCTGGCCCGAGGGATAGTAAATTTCCCGAGGTTATTATCATCTGTTAATTCCTGTGGTACATACATAATTTTATTCCTTACTAAATCACGTTTTTTATTGCAATAAAAAAGTAATTTTAACCTAATGTTGCTATGCATTTAAAATTGATCAAGTTACTTGTTCATGGTTACCACGGTTTTGAATTATGTCACAACTATTGTTTCTTACAAGTTACAATTCGCAAAAATGAGTGAAGCGTGTGAAAATATTTCTTCAAATTTGCTAGAAAAAGCCGAAAAAAAATTCGAAAACTGTCACTTTTTTATTTATAAACCTGAGCAAAACAATGCTAAAGAATGAAATATTGTTATTGTTAGTTAAAATTAAAAAAAAATTGTTTTGATTTCTTTTGTTTTTCTCTAAAATTGATTTTAAATAAACAAAAAAGAGGGCTATTATGAGGTTATAATAGCCGTCTCATAATTGCCTTGGGAGTTATGACTATCATTATAGCTCCCGTAACTAAGGTATTATTCGTTTCTAATATACTAGTAGGGAATAAATACTAAAATAATTTTGTACCTGTATTCTATTAAGATTATTTTAATTTGTTGCAGTCACCAAATAATTCATTTTATCGGTGTCGTGCAAAAGTTAATGAAACGACGTGCATTAAAGTATTAAGTATTTGCGAGAGTATTTGTAAATTTATTTCCTAAAGTATTTGCGAGAGTATTTGTAAGTTTTTATTCTTTTTGCCTTTAATATTTTAATATATTAAAATGCCTAAAGTAAACAGTAAAAAACGATTGATAAGAAAATTCTTAACTAAAAAAACTCGCAACTCCATGTCATTAATTCTAAATGAATCGATAAACATGAATAAAATGACCCAAAATAAAACACCCAAGAAATGTGCCCAAGCAAATAACTACAATCATAAATTGTAATAATTCACCTAGTACAAGCAGTAGCAATGATGATATTAATCATTCTTCTGTGGGTGAAAATATAATGGAAAAAGATGACAATAATATAATTAATGAAAATAAATAATGAATGTTTAAATTCAGAATTTAACCATGATTTAGCTCAGTGGGCCATTCAAGAAAATGTAACTTTATCTTCATTAGGAAAACTGTTTATATTATTAAAGGAAAAAGCCTAGCAAACACAGATGCGTTGCCCGATAGCTGGGCAAGTGATGCCTCAGGCGGCAATTTGTTGGCTATGGCCAAACAATCCATGGCCAATATAATACCAACACCTTTAATCCACTTAAGGCATGATTAATATTTTACGCATATACGATGCCCTATAAACGTCGGCCCTACATCAGTTTATTTTATTCTACTCGTACCTATATAATTAGTTATTATTATTTTTTATTATTTTTTACTTTTATTCAGTGGAAAAGTGAACTTATATTATATTCCAAATACTTGGTAAGTGTAAACAATATATTTATTTCAATAATTAAAATCATTATTCTGAAACAAATTCTATATTTTTTAATTATTTTAAATAATTAATTTTTTTAATTTAATTATTTATTTGTTGCTACAATTAATATTTTAAATAATTTATATAAAACCGAAATTAAATAATATTCGAAAATCGATGCAAAGCACGGGTGGGAGGAACAAAAATCGATCGATCGACGATCGACGACGATCGACCATCGCCCCAGTTTTTTCCAACCGGCCGGCACTCACGCTGTGAGTGCCGAGTCACGCTGTGAGACACACACAGAAAAGTACGCAGTTCCGACAGTTCCCGCATATTCACTTTTATCAAGGATAATGAGCAGGTATGTTGGATTTTTTAGTTCCTATTATTTTTAGTAAAAGAACAATTTGTTATACGTAGTACCATGTCTTTCTTCAAAAACAAAAGTAAGCGTCAGTCTTATCGTGATGTTAAAATGCGCGTAGAAAATATTCTTAACTTAAGTGAAGTAGATAGCATAATGGTGTCCACAAGTTCTAAAAAAAGTAAACAAGATTTTTCTATAAGTAACAGCACCATTATTCAACCTTCCATTTCTTCATCAGAAGAAGATATTGGCTTATCAGACGATATTACAATTGACAAAAAAATTCTCAATTTGATATTGAAAATCGATCGACAGTATCATCTTCGCATGAAAGTTAAGTTGACTGTATACTAAATGAGTTCAATGAACCTGAGGGTATGTCATGACAATGATTCGCGTAATATTGCTCTGAGGAAATGGGCTATTAAGCATGGCATATCGTTAGTTGCACTATCCGACTTACTCAAGATTCTAAAAAATTCACCTGATTTTTTAAATCCACTCGCTGATGCTAGGACATTTCTCATAAGGAGAATTTTTTTATTTCGGTATTAAAGTTTGCATTTTAAAAATTGTCCGAATAAATAAAACTATCCACATTAGTCTAATAATTAATATAGATAGCCTTCCTCTTCACAAAAGTACAAACATAGCATTTTGGCCAATATTGTTGAATGTAATTGTTCTCCTATTCCTGTCGCAATTTACTGTGGGGATGAAAAACCCCCTTTAAATAATTATTTACATTCGTTTCCGAAATGAAAGAAATATTAAGTAATAGTATATTTGTGAATGACCAGCTAATTACAGTTACTATAAGGACCTTTAGCTGTGACGCACCAGCAAAATCTTTTTTGAAAAACACAAAAGGGCACAATGCATATTACGGTTGCGATAAATGCATTATCAAAAAAGATTACCACAATCGAAATAGTATATTACACCCGAGTTGGGAATGATATTCATTACAGCCGAGGGCTAATATCTGACCGAGAGGCGAAGCCTCGAAGTCAGATATAAGCGCGAGGCTGTAATGAAATTCCCACCGAGGTATGTAAACTATTTTATTCACAATCGAACAATTTATTATCAAAAAAATAATTAAAAATGTATGAATAAAAACACATTTTTGACCGTGGTGGAAATGCACTTTTCGATCAGCAAATCTGGAGTGAAATTGCAGTTGTCAAAACTCCAGTTCAAAACAAAAATACAGTGTTGCGTGTTGTTTTTTACGATAGTTCATTAATTTGTTGTGCTGTTGGACTAGATTAATCTTTAAATGTAATTAAAAGTGTGGAAATAGCGAAATACATTAAATACTTGTGTAAATTCTACTGTTGCAAGTGTCAAACAATCATATTTATTATTTGACAGTATTACGAACCTAGGTATGTAATGTTCAACTTCCCGACCTCTAAATCGTTGGTAATCACAACATTACAATAACGATTGTGAATAAATTAATTTATCTTTGCAGTACATATCAACTAAGAACTGACTCTAATTTTGCTGAAAATGTTTATACAGATCATCCAAAAGGGTGTACTCCATTACAAGATTTAAATATTGGATTGATTACATGTTTTACATTAGACCATAATGAATTGTGTTCTTTTAGGTGTTATTCGTAAATTATTATTTGTTTGGAGAGATACAAGTCGACAATACAATGTAAATAAATCATATTATGAAGATCAATTAAATGAAATAAATTTGTTTTTGCCTGTTGAGTTTACTCGATAATTGAGACCGTGGAAAATGCTTGAAAGATGGGAAGCCACAGAATTGAGAACTTTTTTAATTTATGTTGGGCCTGTTACCAAAAAGGGTATTACCAAAAAAATTATATGCTCATTTTATGATATTATAGTTTGGCATAACAATTCTATTACCTACATCTTTAAATCAGACGTATAATAGTTATGCTAAAAAACTTTTAACTTTATTTGCTAATTATTCTTCGTCCTTATACGGAAAAGAATTTGTGATGTATAGTACACATTGTTTATATCATTTAGCGGATGATGTTAAATGTTTTGATACTTTAGACCAGTTTAGTTGTTACGATTTTGAAAACTATTTATACACTTTAAAAAAATCGTTGCAAAAATCTAACAAACCATTACAGCAAATTTTACATCGATTTAAAGAACGTGAAGAATTCAGTAGTAATAGTAGTAGTTTTGAAAGTTCTGAAATCCAGCAATTTTGTTTAGACAAGTTTGTAGAAAAAGATTTAATAAATGATGTAGTGGTGTAAATGGTGTAGTTTCTGATTATCTTGGGGAGTTATATGCCAAGGCACCAAATAACAAAATAAAATTGATAAATAAAAAACCTAATTGTTACGTATTTCTTAATAACAATAACTTAATTGAAATCAAATATTTTCTGAATGCAATTATAGTGTTGGGACAAAATATAGATATTAAAGGCTCTTTTTCAAGCTATCCAACCGATAGTTCTATTATTTCTTTGTATAAAGTAAAATTTGATAAAAATTGTTCATTACAGTAGACATCAATTTGTATTTATCTCAGTATATTGTTATTAAACTCAGTAAGTTTTATGTGAATTTAGTAGCTGGAATAGATCTAAAACCGAGTCTAAAACATAAATCGCATATCGATACGTAGTCAATTAAGGGCTAGAGTTCAGTTACTTTGTTTCTATTATTCAATTCACATTATTCAGTCGATCGAACGCTTATATATGTAATCTATCTGAATTAATTCTAAATCCGACATTACACAAATATGTTCTCTATGTTTCCAAGCAATTCAGTACAAATGGTTCAAAATCTCGGAGCCAAAAAGCCTACGAATATAAAACCCTAGTTTATTATTATTTTCATAGGCTTTTTTGGCTTCGAGGTCTCCGTCTAAAATATTTGTTACACTTAAGATACTATTGTGTGGTTGAGTTTCCCGATGAAGCAGATGAAGATAATAATATTCCTTTTAATATAATATAGAGTACATGGCAATTTCATCAAAGTCAAGAATTCTTCTGTTACTGGCCTACATTTAAAACTGACGCGTTGCGTTTGAAAAAAGTCACTAATCACGCTGATATTGATACTGCAACATCAGTAAGCTGTAGAATTAATATAAAATATCAAAATGGTAAGATAGTAAATACTTGATGCTTTAGAAAATTAAAATGAATTTATTTTTTATAGATAACATTAAAAAGGTTTTGGCAAAATTAACGTATTTTGAAGCATACGATACTTGTTTTTCTGTGACCAATGAAAAAAGAAAAATAAAATCTTGTGAGTATTCCTAAAGCTCCACAACCACGTACACCCAAAACTGCAATGCAGCCAAATAACAGCCAGAAAATCCAGCAGTTACCGCGCCGTAGTATTTCTAGTTTAACTAATAAAAGTTCTAGTTCTACTTCTTTCTGTGGAAACGCAAGTAGTGCTGATGAAAATAATTCTACCCTAGTTCATACAAAAACCGCATCTGATGTGTGCGATTGCAAAAAAATACAGGTAAACTATTCATTTAATCTGTAATATAACTGCAAATATAGTTTCATTTTAGCATTACTGTCTACTGTGTTAATGCAACTGTCCAAACAAGCAAAAGACATAAATTATGTCATTCAGTTATTTCAAATTGAAGATGATGCCACGGAAAAATGCTCAAGTGTTAACAATAATCAGTTCAAACAGCTTGCAACAATAGAAGAACTTAAGCAATTTGACAAAGATTTAGACGATTTGCACCATTTCAAAATAAATGTATGTATTTTAAAATCATGGTCTAGTTATTATTTTTAATTTATAAATATAATTGTTTAGTGTTCTTTGCTCCAACAAATCGGCGGAAAGGACGTTTTTGAAACGACTAGAAGAATACTTTCAACGGTAATTTTAAACGATCTGTCGTTAGCATGTAACTGGTGTGGACAAAATGGAAAAAAATCATTTTCTTCTTTATAGCAAGTTGTGAAACTTATTTTATCCACTTTCGTTGAATATTGACTACTTTTGGTCACCAAAATGAGTGAATAAAGTACTACTTTTAATCACTCATGCATTTGACGTTTGACATAGTATCTACCAATCTACTCCCAATGACATTAAATATTTCAATTAAAAGCATTCACTACAATACTAAAGTGCAATTGCAAATATTTTAAATCTATTACAGTGGCATCAATGACATATATTTTAATTAATTAATTAAAAAAATATTTTAATATTTGTGATGAGAAGTGTGGACTGTATATTAAATCACTTTAATTGATTTAGACTAATTTATTGTAATATTGAAAATACACTTTCAGTATGAGATCAAGAAAAAACGTGCGTTTCGTTTCGCTGTTCTGTTCTCAATATCTCTGCCCTTCGGCTTCCCCTTCTCGTGACGACCTTTTCGATCTCTTCCCGTCATGCAATTGAGTTTCAAATTTTCGCGCCACAACATGCCGGCCGCCTTGAAATTGAGAAATGCATGTCGACAATTTCAATACAATAATTGCAAACATGAATACAAATGCTAACAAAATGTGAATACATAAACTTAAATGCTATATTTAAACTAACAATATAAATCAAACATTTACTAACACAAATGCTTCTAATGTTTATTTTCAGTTTCGAATGGAAAGGGCCGTAACTTTGACACTGGCCTTTTTATAATTTTATCTTTGGATAACACTGACACAACCCGCACTATATTGTCTTGACCCGGGTGGGCTTCGATAATTCTTCCGGTTGCCCAATGTAAAGGATGTGCGTTGTCATCAGCTAGCCAAACTAACATTCCGGCTTTGAATGTAGTATTGGTTCTCTGCTTCCATTTGTTTCGTTTTTGAAGTTCCGACAAATATTCATTGTGCCAACGTGCCCAAAAATGCTGCACTATTGATTGTAATCGCTCGTATCGTTTTAAATGATTTTCTTTAAATTTGGTGACATCTCGATCAGGAAGAGCGGTTAATGGACTCCCGATTAAAAAGTGAGCTGGTGTTAATGGGTTTTGTTGGTCGGGATTAGATGATAATGGACACAAAGGAGTCGAATTCAGAATCGATTCTATTTGGATCAAAACAGTGCTGAAATCCTCGAAATTAAGATAAGCTTTACCTACAACCCTAGTTAAATGAAATTTTACTCTCTTGATACCAGCCTCCCAAATACCTCCGAAGTTTGGTGCTTTGGCAGGTATAAAATGCCAATTTATTGAATCTTCAGCTAAATATTGCGATATTGCATCGTTTTGTGACTGCAAAAATCTATACAACTCCTTCAATTCCGTATTTGCTCCTACAAAATTAGAGCCATTGTCTGAATAAATATTTTTAGGCTTTCCTCGGCGGCCAATAAAGCGCTTTAACGTTGCAATGAAACAACTACTTGACAAATCTGAAACGACTTCCAAATGTATTGCTTTGGAGGCTAAACAAATAAAGGGACAAATATAACCTTTTATTAATTTCGAGCCCCTTGCGCATCGTGTATTGCGATCGCGTAATAGAAATGGTCCTGCAAAATCGCAACCTGTATTCTCAAATGGAAAGCTCTGATTTACGCGGTAATGTGGTAAATTGCCCATTAATGGTGTTGCAACTTTCAACGGATTGCTTCTAAAGCATGTCACACATTGTCGCACTGTGGCCCGTGCTAGATTTCTACCCGAAACTGGCCAATAGTTTTGCCTTATTGAAGCTAGTAAATTAGTGGGCCCACAGTGTAAAAGTTTTTTGTGTTCGTTTTCGAATAAAAGTTTAGTAATTGAATGCTTTGATGAGAGAATAACAGGATGCTTTTGATCATAGCTACAATTTGCATTTTGAATTCTGCCTCCCACCCTTATCAATTTAACATTATCTAAATATGGATCTAAATTTAGAATAGTACTAGCTTTAGATAGCGGCTTCTTTTCAGTAAGTTGTTTAAACTCTTCAGCAAATGATTGCTGTTGTGCCAAACTCAATAAAACCTTTAAAGAATGATTTAAATCATCGGAGTCTAAATTGTTAAGTTTTCTTTGCTGATCTTTTCGTCTTGTATTATAAATAAATCTTAAAACATATGCGAAAGATTTTATAAGTTTGTTAAGATTTGATACTCGTTGAAAAATATTGAAGTTTACCGTTTGAACTATGTTAATTGCTACTCGTTGTTCAGGAATGTCAAGCTGATCGCAACCTATTTCATTGATCGTTTGAATTTTCAATCTGCTACTGTTTAACCAAAATGGTCCCTCAAACCATAAATCAGAATTGTTTAATACTTCTACACTTGTTCCTCGCGATATTAAGTCAGCGGGGTTATCTTTAGATGCAACATGAAACCAACTATTTGGACTTGTTAATCGTTGTATTTCGCTAACACGGTTTGCCACGAAAGTTTTCCACTTGTTTGGAGCACCCTTTATCCAACAAAGCGCTATAGTTGAGTCTGTCCAATAATAAAATTTATTAATTTTTAAATGCATCGATTCGGTGACTTTTTCGGCTAGTTGCACTGCCAGAACAGCTGCGCAGAGTTCCAGTCGGGGTAATGTTACTTTTTTAATAGGTGCAACTTTTGACTTTGCTGTTAACAAGGAAGATTTAAATTGATTGTTATGATCTTTGCTTCGCAAATAAATTGCGGCTCCGTAAGCCCTTTCACTGGCATCCGCAAATGCATGCAGTTCAACATATACATAATTGAAAATAAGTACCTTTCGTGGTATTATTATATTATTGATTGTAAGCAAGTCATCACAAAAATTTAGCCACATTGTCTTAATTTTACTCGGTATTTCATTGTCCCAACCTAACTTTGCCTGCCATAATAATTGTATCACTAATTTTGCCCTTATAATGATCGGACCTAACAATCCTAATGGATCGTATATTTGTGCAATAGTGGATAGTATAGTTCTTTTCGTTATTTTGTCTTGATTAGTTAAATTGTCGGCTGAATATAAAATAGTGTCTGCTTTTGCATTCCATAAAATGCCTAGAGTTTTATTGGGTTCATCGCTACCAATTGTCAAAATACTAAAGTCTAGATCGCTTTTTATATCAAATTGATTACATAGATTATCATCGTTTGTGCGCCACTTTCGTAGTTCAAAACCTCCGCTAGTCAAAATTTTATTTATTTCTGATTGTAGTTGCAATAGCTCGACTTTGGAATCTGCTCCTGTTATTAGGTCGTCGACATAGAAATCTGTTTTTATAACATTACTGGCAGTAGGAAACAATTTTTCGTTCTCATTTGCTAGTTGAACAAGACACCTGATTGCCAAAATTGGTGCCGAAGCAGTCCCGTAGGTTACCGTATTTAATTCATAGTTTTTTAATTCTTCATTTGGATTGAAACGCCAGAAAATTCTTTGAAGTGCTCTTTGTTCTGGATCAATTAGAATCATACGATACATTTTTGAAATATCTGCAGTCATTACAAAGTTATGTTTGCGAAATCTACACAAAATTGAAAATAGATCGTTTTGAATCGTTGCTCCGACGTACTGAACGTCATTAAGACTTAATCCGTTATTAGTTTTCATACTTGCATCGAATACTACACGTACTTTCGTAGTTGAACTTGATTCGCGTATGACTGGATGATGTGGTAAATAATAGGTTAAACCGTCCGTATCTAGATTTTGAATTTCAGTCATATGCTTTAATTGTTCATATTCTCTCATAAAATCGCGGTATTGTGAATAAAGAATCGGATTTTTTATTAGTTTTTGCTCTTGAGAGAAAAATCGACCTTTTGATTGACTTTGAATTTCTTTTGATTGACCCAACGAAATCGCGTTATCTTAAAGAGGAATTTTTACTAAAAATTGACCATTCGGCATATGTTTGACATTAGTTATGAAATGTTTCTCACAAAATTTTTCTGAAATCGATTGATTGCATTTGTTCGTTATTTCCTCAAGTTGCCAAAATTTTTGAAGTTCGTTGTTTAAATAATTGTCGCTTAGTTTATTGATTACACAGCAATTAACTGACTGATCCGCAATTGTTGTAGGCGTATTCAAAATGCCCCCTAAAATCCACCCCAAATGGGTTTCTTGTATTGTCAAACCGTTATTTGCTATTTTAAATCGTCCGTCCAAAAGCAGATTCCAATAAGCGGCAGCACCCAACAATATATCGATTGCATTTGAATTATAGAAATAAGGATCTGCCAATTCAAGATTATCGGGAATCGTAATTAAATTTTTATTGAATGTGATTGTTGGCAAATTGTCAGTTATATATGGCAAAACTAAACACTTAACTGTTGTGTAATAAGAATTGTTCCTGGCTTTGAATTGTAAATTCACATATGCACTTGAATCGCTTGAGCTTCGTCCAATTCCGGTAACCGAACAAGAAGTTTTGTTTGTTGCTAGATTTAGTTTTTTACACAATGTTTCTGTTATAAAATTGGATTGGGCACAGTTGTCTAGTAGTGCTCTACAATGGTGAATATTGCCAATTGAATCAACTACCTTAATAATAGCTGTGGACAACAAAACTTGAGATGCAAAATGTTTATTGTTATTTGATGTTGAATGCATATTTGTGGATAAATCGCTTCCATCTACGTTTGCAACTTCTTGATTTGAATTTGATTGAATTCTATTGTCGACTGATTGTCGACCAAATTTCTCTACATGTAATAACGAATTGTGACGCTTACCGCATTTCCTACAATTTGAAGCTGTGCACTCTTTCACCCCGTGATAAGGTTTTAAACAATTGTAACATAATTTGTGATTTTTGACTAATTCAATTCTGCCGACTGCATTAGCTTTCATAAATTGCTCACATTGAAAAAGAGTATGAGGTTTTTTGCAAATATAGCAAATACATTTATTCGAATTTTCATTGCTAATATTATTGACATAAACTTGGGATTGAGCTTTATTTCTATTGTTACTAGGAGTTACGTATTTATTGAATTTTTGATCGCTATGATTTTTCTCGTATTGATTGATATTTATTTTTTCTAAGATCTCGCATCGTTGTTTCAAAAACTTATTCATGTCCGCCATTGTAGGAATATCGTTTTCTTTTGGAAAGATTTCCCATTCTCGTAGAGATTTTGAATCTAGCTTTGAAGTAATCACAAAAATTATTAATGTATCCCAATGATTTACAGGTTCTCCTAATATAGCTAATGAACGCAAGTCTTTTGTTATCGAATCAAAAAGCTTTCGCAATTCTACATGGGATTCTTTCGCTAAATTCGAATACTCAAAAATACTTTTCAAGTGACTATGAACTATTAATCCTTTTTGCTCAAACCGATCTTGCAACAATTGCCAAGCGACACTGTAATTGGTTGCGGAAACTTGTATTGACTCTATTATTTGCAAAGCCTCTTTTTGCAATGATGATCGCAAATAGTAAAATTTTTGTATATCTGTTAATGACGCGTTATCGTTAATTAAAGCATTAAAACTGTCTTTAAATTCGACCCAGTCTTTGTACTGGCCGTTAAAACTCGGTAAATTTATTGTTGGTAATTTAATTTGTTGCAGCATTTGATTGACCGGCGGAGTAACGCTATTGCTTGTTTGGTTATTTATTCTAAT
>CAUVYR010000103.1:101350-132560 GCA_963556235.1 Cryptophagus acutangulus | reverse complement strand
ATTTGCAAATTAGCCAATCAGAATGTAAAAACAAAACAAAACAAAATTCCGATTCAAAAGCAAGTTTAAATGTGTTAGCCCTCATTCAACAATTTACATCACCCAGTAAAGGTGTTGCAAAATCAATTTAGTTATACATATAAATACAGTGTGCAAATAATCATTTGGTGAGTAAATAAAATCCAATTATTAATCAGAATATAATTGAATAGAAATATTTTTTTTTCAACTCGTTTATTTATTTGTTTGATTATTTTTTAAGAAAAATGAGTCTTTTTGATGACGATTTGATTGCTTTCAACCAAACAATACCACCACCACCAAATCATCACCATTCGTCAACACCATCATCATCATCAATGAAACGCAAAAGGGCCGTAGCTTCATCAGCTTCAACCACCACAACACCAGCTATGCAACCACCAACAAATCATGGTTCTAGAGGAGGAAAGCAAATCCGCATGGATAATCCACCAAATGTGGTAAACATTGAAGGTGAGGTTGATGATGCGTTTGAGGAGCTTTTTGCAGATGTTGCGCCGGGTCAAGCCCTAGCGAATTCAACCATGTCTAGGACCATTAGAATATCAGTGCTGTGATAAATTGAGAAAACAACTTCCATGTTTGTTACATTATAATAGACCCGAAGATTTAACTCACGTTGATGGTCCACCTACATCAAAACTTAACTGTCCTGAATGTGTAAATGAAAAAATAGTGTGAAAATGGTGTTCCTACAATCAAGTTTCATAATTTTTGTTGCAATCAATCAAAATATTTTCTACATTAATTCTCCAAAAAATGTTATTGAATCATATGTGTGTTTTTCAAATGATACACTAAATAAAAATGATAGTTGGCCTAGCGCATGGCATAAATTACATGATAAACCAATAATGGATTATAATTTAAATGTGCTTTCATCGCCAATTCCAACAAACTTTGTAAATGACTCATTTATACATTACAAAATACGTTTTGTATTTCAAGATCGAAGTTGGGGGGACGTTCGTGACTGGATAAAGATTAATAATCCACAGATTGAAAAATATGAAAATAACCAATCTTTGGGTAAACATAGTATTAAATTAAATAATACAATGTATTCAAATGTTCCAGAAACCAATAATTCCACAAAATTTGATATTGTAATTCAATTTGTATTACTATGTATAATAATTTCTATTCAAACAGTATTTCTAATATTAATAAATAAGAAAATATATATGAAAAAGTAATATTATATTATAAATAAATGTAATATAATTAAACTTTTTCGTGATTTTAAAATGTAATTTTTATTTTGTAACTTTAACCTTATGTACCATATTTATATTTAAACATTATCTAATAAAAAAGTTTATTCTAAAATATAAACATGACTTTTCTTCATTCCCATCATCCGATCCCACATACGGATAAGGTGACGTGACGTCAAGCCGCCGACCCCGACGCCTGCAGAAGGAAGCGCATGCGCAAAAGCGGATGCGATCACTTTTATTTATAAGACACCACACTATATTTATGCATACGCGCTATCTCTTAAACACCGGATGTTGCGGTTTTGTGGTTTTGATAAAAAATTAGAAAGAGAACACAATACATTTATGAAGACCGGATGTTTACATTTTCATACCTAAATCGACATGTATTAGAAAGAGAAAGCATGAGTGACCTCCCTATAGCCTTACTACTCACGGTGTTGTGTTTGATGGTCGCGGTTCCATCCGGGCGTGTGATATCCGGAAATCTGGCGAGAATGTCGTGGAATTGGGTAGATCCGCTGACTGCTTTGACAGACGCTACTTTTCCAGTTACGGCTTGGCCAGCAGCGAAAAGATTTGTTGTAGCGTCTAACAACCGTCGATTTCTTACATCCACAAGTAAATTGTAGTATGCCAGAAAGTCAACTTGGTTATGTCCGCAACCACAAATCTCCACGTAAAGTGACGGCGAAGTCCTAGGTCAAGGGTCATGGTGACTGTACCGTAGGTTGCAATGGGAGTTCCATTAGCCGCGGAAAGTTCGTAAGAAGATTTTTATCGCGGTTCACCGAGTCGGTTACGCGGAAACACGCACAGATCTGCGCCGGTATCCACTAAAAACTAAGTGTTAGTTGCGTAGTCCGTGATAAATATGCGGCGCGATATAGTTGGGCCAGCGTCGTCTGTCGCCATTAACGAGTGGCCGTCGCGTTTCCCGAACTATTGCTGACGAACGAACACGGCTGTAAGCACTTTACCGCCTTTACGCCGTGCCTTGCGTGGTACCAACAAATACCACTGTTTGCGTACCGGCCGCGTGATTGCGAACGCGCGCGCGATTGCGGTCGTTCACGAGACCGCGATCTGGTCCTTAGCTCGGCGATCTCGAGGCGCATGTTGCTCATCTCCTGTTTGAACTGGTCGAAGTAGTCCACCAGACTCTGCGGGAGCGCGGCTGCGGCGGGAAGCGCTGTTGATGCAACTGGAACAGTGGTTAACGCTATTGATGGTTTACTTACGTTAAATTCCATTATTGTGTCCGCTAGTTCCGCAACCCGTTCCAGCGTCAAGTCCTTCTGGGCAGCAAGGATAGGCTGAATGTTGGCTGGCAGGCGGTTGAACCACAACGCCCGCAACATTGAATCTGGCACGCTTACCCCAGCTAGTGCCTTCAAATGCCGCAGAAACTGAGTCGGCTTCCGATCGCCCATTTCTTCCATTTCCAGATGGCGACTTGTCTTCTGGTCCTGGGAAGCACTTAACCTCTTGATAATTTCCGACTTCAATGTAGTGTACGGATTGGCTTGCGGCGGTGCCACCATAATGTCGCAAACCTCGGCGGCTACGCGAGCATCAAACGATTGCGCGACGCACCCGAATTTCTGAGTTTCCGAAGTTAGCCCCACGGATGTGAAGCACAATTCGACTTGCAGAAACCAAAGTTCTGTGTCTGCATGATTGAACGGAGGTAGCGTAACTTTACCGCTCCGTTTTGCAAGTGCGGCTTCTATCGCGCTGACAAGTCGTCTTTCTTCCGCGGTTTCGGGCATTGTTTTTGTTAGGATGAAAAAAGTTTAAAACACTTACTTGAAAAGATAAACACTCTCACACACACACTAACCACTAATCACTATGTTCGTATTAGATAGTAAGTAAGTAAGTAAGTAAGATTTATTTCCAAAGATTCATATTACAGAATGTGGATAATGTCAAAAATAAATACAAACAGTACAAAATAAACAACAAAATTATTAGCATTAAGTTTGGTAGACGTGTTTAGTCAAACTTTTCATTTAAATACTCGTTAACGTTATAGAACACTCCCTCAATCAAAAGGCTTTTGACTGCCGATTTAAATTTCTTCATACATCTAATATCGCGAATTTCTTGTGGTAAGTGATTAAACAATTTAATACCAAAATAGTACGGTGATCTTTCAGTAATCTGCAATTTGCATGCAACAGGCCTAAATAAATTTCTATTCCTTGTGTTGTAGTTGTGGTAATCCTTATTGAGAATAATGTCGCTTTTATTATTAAAAATATAGACGCAAACTTTCAATATGTACAAACATGAAACAGTTAATATTCTAGTAGGTTTAAAAAGATTTTTGCAAGAAGTTCTTCTAGTAGCTTTACATATAATTCTAATAATTCTTTTTTGAACTAAAAAAACGTTTTGAGAAAGTGTAGATACACCCCAAAATACAATTCCATATTCTATACGCGATTGAATATATGCATAGTATACATTAACCAATTGGTTTTGTTCAAGAACAGCACTTAAATTTCTCATCATATAAGCCAAGGAAGAAAGTTTCGAAGACAAAGTACTACAGTGATTTTTCCAATTCAAGTTTTCATCAAACTCAAGTCCCAAAAACCTGGTACTATCAACACGATTTACCAAGCTATTTCCTATAGTTATATTCAAATCATGATTATTTTGGTTTTGATAACAATGGAATCTGATATAATGTGTTTTATTTTTATTCAAAAAAAGACAATTAGAAGTAAACCAATGTGAGAGATTCGAAAGTTCTTTATTTAAAGCCATTTTTAACACATTTTCGTTCATACTTGAATAAATGTAAGATGTGTCATCAGCAAACTGGATCAATGAAGAACGCGAGTTTGTTACAGCATGCTTCATGTCGTTAACATAAATACTAAACAAGACAGGGCCCAGGATTGAGCCCTGGGGCACACCTGTACTGTTTATTCTTATCTCTGAATTGATAGAGTTAATTTGGTCCTTATAGACATGATTAAGAGCAACATATTGTCGTCTTTCAGAAATGAAGCTGCAGATCCAATTATAAGCAACTCCTCGAATTCCAATATTTTCCAATTTACTCAATAAAACAGAATGGTCAACGGTATCAAATGCCTTGCTGAGGTCACAAAAAACAGTAGCAGGGCATTCGCCATTTTCCATACATTGTAATATTTTTTTATAAACAGAATGTATTGCTGAATCAGTTGAAGAATTCTTTTTGAAACCGTGTTGATTCTGAGATAGTATACCTTTTGAATTAAGATAATTCATGAGTCGTATTAAAAATGAATGTTCAAATATTTTCGAAATTGAGGAAGAAATACTTAAAGGTCTATAATTATTCAAAATAGACTTATTCCCTTTTTTATGAAGAGGTACAACTTTGGCTATCTTCAAATTAGTGGGAAAATATCCATTTTGAAATGACAAATTAATGACAAAAGCCAGCGGTTCAGAAATTATATCAACACACTGTTTCAAGAAAAAATTTGATAAAGAATCAGGCCCTGAACTATGTTTATTTTTTAGCTTGTGCAGTATGATCATCTTTATTTCCTCTTGAGTGACCGGTTCTAAATACATGGAACATGGTAATCGTGGACTCTTATTAACAAACTTGGTTTTTGGAATTTGATTAGAAATGCTTATTGGTTCTTCAATAAAAAAATTATTGAACAATTCAGCTATCATATAAGAATCATCAATAATTTCATCATTGACCTCTACTGATAGATTTTTAACTGCTTTTGTATTTTTCGTGAGTTTATTAGTAACATTCCATAACCCACTATTATTATTTATACACAAATTTACTTCATTTTGATAAAATTGTTTTTTAGTTAATTGAAGCAATTTAAAATGTTTATTTTTTGCAATTTTGTAATTGTCATTAAGAATGGGATACTTATTTGCAAGTAAAAATAAATCTTTAAGATTTTTGCTAGAATTAATTACGTTAGTATCAACCCAAAATTTTTTATGAGAATTTGTACTACGCTTTCTTTCAGGAAAGTGTTTATTATAATAAAGTAATAAAGTGTCAATGAAACACGAAAACGATTCATTTGAATTTACGCTATGGTATACTGATAACCAGTTTTCGTACTGAATGTCTGCAAAAAAGTTATTCATATTGGTGGCACTTAGGCATCTAACAACCGAAAAAGTGTTCACTCGACCACTGCTGCTGGTAGAGAAATTAATAGTTCTATGATCTGAGATAGAATTCTCACTTATCAAACAGATAACATCAGTGTCGTTAGTAAATATTTGATCCAATATGTTATTACCTCTTGTAGGTGATTTGACTATGTCTACCAAACCAAAACTATTACATAAATTTTTCAAAGTATTAAAATTAACGACATCGCGTAGTGGGTCACAGTTAATGTCTCCCATTAAATAAAATGTAGTTGAAGCATCATAAATATGTTGTAACACATCATTTATTGTATCACAGTAAACCTTAAAATCACTATTTGAAGGAGATCTGTAAGTATTTATTATTATTATAGGTTTTTCATTAACCTTAGTTGAAATACCACAGATTTCTATGTCTTTATCAACACCATACCTATCTAATTTAAGATCCGTCACGTTCAAATTGTTTTTGCACCAAATGGCAGATCCACATCCTTTGAATAATTTGCGTGAATAACTTGCTGCTAGTTCCATAGAGGGAAAGCGTATACTTTTTAAGTAGTCGTCATTTGAACCCGTTTCGGTTGCACATAAAAAGTTTATATTACGTTTGTTTAGATATTCCGCCACTATGTAATCAACTTTGACATCAGTTATAGTCTGACAATTTAACAGAATTGAGTTTAAATTATCAAACTCAGAATCCAATTGAACTTTGCCAACATTATTTTGATTTGTTTGGGTTTCTGAAAGCACTGAGAAAAAACCGATTAATTTTAATGTTTTCAGGCCACAGATCAAGTACCTTCACTACATCCAGCTTCTCGAAAGGCAACGATAACTTAAAAGAAGCATAGTGCCCATGCTTTGCATTTAATTTAGAACACTCAATATCACTAGAGATGTGTTTAACATTATTGACGATGTCGTCTTCAGTTGTAGCAGGATCCAAATAACATAGATGCAAGTGTGCTTGTTTTTTAGCTGCTTTCAACGTAGAGTTAACGTTTGTTCCAACAATTGAATTTTTTCTCTGTGTTTTATTGTGTATTTTAGTAATATTGTCAATAGTTGTCGTATTTTCCAACAAATTTGTAATTTGTTTATTGTTAGTATGATCACGTCGGGGTCACCACTTTAGCGATTAGATATAGGGTGAGATAAAAATGCAGATTTGTACAGATATATTTATTTATTTCAAGTAAAGCGATGTGTTTGGTGCGACTAGCCAAATCAGAGTGTTTTGTTAACAATTTGATTCCTCCGAAGAAAGTAGGATAGAAACAAATGCTAGGGTCCATCAATCGATAGGGACTTCGCGGAACACAAATACTAAAAAGGGTATCATAAACTAGGCCTCCCGCGGGGTTGCAGTTGTTGTGCCTTTCGGCCTCGTAACTAATTTAGGATAGGATATGATACAGAACCAGAGAAATGTACATGTGCTGGACACATGAAACAAGTCCAAAGAATATTTACCGGGGAGAGTAGCATTACTAGGAAAAATCAAAATCTAGGAAAGGAAAATAGTATTTACAACAGAAACAATAGATATATACAATTTTTGTAACATGTGGCTATAGCCGCCACAGTATTATGGCCACAAGTAGAATTTAGAACAAAAATACATTTATACAACATACTACCATACCAGCACCCAAAATAGTATCAAATTACAAACATTCTATTTTTTTAAATTTGTACTTATAATCCAAATGTAAAATATTAAAAATGTTGAACAAATTCCAAAAATCAAAAAGTAAAATGGCAAAAACTAACAAAAGCCTTTGTCTCCGGATAATCAGACAATATGCATCTAATCAGGCTTGAAAAACCATTCAAGAAAATACAACTTTAGATTGATTCAGAAGGTAGGGGTAAACCATATTTGAGCCAAAACTATGTTAAAAACAAAAAAATATTCCTAAAAAAAAACCAAAAAAAAGTTTAAAAAAAAAAGATTGCGGCTACATTCGAACCGTGGACTAACGCACGGCAAGCGCGCACTATCACCGCTGGCCTGCAGAGCCTTTGGAAGTAGTTTCGTATAAATGCGCGTTAAGAATATTTATAAAAAAATTTAATTACTTTTTTTTACACAGAAATAAAACAAACATAAATTTTAATAAAAATTTAATAAAAAATAAACATATTCTAACAAAAAACAAATAAATATTATTTCACAATAAAAATAAAAATAAACATAAAAAATAAAACGGTTCAATACCAGGGCCAGCCTCTTCCGCCACCCCAGCGGCCACGACCCCAACCACGTCCACGTCCACGTCCACGTCCACGTCCACGTCCACGTCCACGTCCACGTCCACGTCCACGTCCACGTCCACGTCCACGTCCACGTCCACGTCCACGTCCACGTCCACGTCCACGTCCACGTCCACGTCCACGTCCACGTCCACGTCCACGTCCACGTCCATGTCCACGTCCACGTCCACGTCCACGTCCACGTCCACGTCCACGTCCACGTCCACGTCCACGTCCACGTCCACGTCCACGTCCACGTCCACGTCCACGTCCACGTCCACGTCCACGTCCACGTCCACGTCCACGTCCACGTCCACGTCCACGTCCACGTCCACGTCCACGTCCACGTCCACGTCCACGTCCACGTCCACGTCCACGTCCACGTCCACGTCCACGTCCACGTCCACGTCCACGTCCACGTCCACGTCCACGTCCACGTCCACGTCCACGTCCACGTCCACGTCCACGTCCACGTCCACGTCCACGTCCACGTCCACGTCCACGTCCACGTCCACGTCCACGTCCACGTCCACGTCCACGTCCACGTCCACGTCCACGTCCACGTCCACGTCCACGTCCACGTCCACGTCCACGTCCACGTCCACGTCCACGTCCACGTCCACGTCCACGTCCACGTCCACGTCCACGTCCACGTCCACGTCCACGTCCACGTCCACGTCCACGTCCAAATCCACGTCCACGTCCACGTCCACGTCCACGTCCACGTCCACGTGGCGCTGTCCCTGGCGGTGGCGCTGGACTGGTCGGCTGGACCTGCTGCGGCCCGTCCATGGGCCACGGTGATGGCCACGCTGGTAGCTGTTGTTGCCACGCCGGTGGCTGTTGTTGCCACGCCGGTAGCTGTTGCCACGCCGGTGGCTGTTGTTGCCACGGCGGTGGCTGTCGCCACGCCGGTGGCTGTGGCCACGCCGGCGGTTGAGGGCAGTTGTAATTTAGTTGTGGTGTTGAGTGGCAGGTGTAATTGTCCATCTTAAATCCAATAAGATAATTAAATTAATTTCCTCAAATTAATTTTTCTCAAGAAAATCTATAAATAAATATATGTCTTACCTTTACGAATAGGTTCACAAAACTAAACTAATCTAAACAAAATGTTTTATTGCTACCGTTGGTATGTAAAATACAAAAAAAAGTAAAAAAAACTTGTATACTGTATACAGATATAAAAACTTGTATGCTGAATACTCGAATACAATCATATTATATAAAATACAATACCTTAAATAAATATATATACAAAAATATTACTTTTCTCATAATTATTTTTCAAATTTAACTTTTACTTCTCTCATAGAAAAGTATAGTACCCATAAAAAAAATGTTTCTAAATTTCACTTTTTTTACTTCTCAGACTGCGTATATTACAACAATTATATTTATTAATTTCCCTCTGTCGGTCTATCTTAGGCTAGGCGACAAATGTCTTTGGTCAGATATCTTTCAAATTTGTTTTCTATTAATAAATTTAAATATAATTTCAACTATACTCAAAACATATAATTTCAACTATACTCAGAACATATATCATATGCATTGAAGCATATGATATTCAGATCTTTTAAGTTGCAAGGCATTCTAATTAATCAATGTGACTATTGACTCTAGGACATACGCAATTTTATCGTCTGTTGAGTGATAATTTGACAGGCCTTTTAGAATGGAGATAATTTTTGGTAAGTATTTAAAAATATCTAGCGATTTTAATAGAGAGTATATTTCTTTTAGATCGTTTGGGAAACTTCCAAGATTTAGGGATTGAGAGTTATGAGAGGGGGTGATGGCCGGTTGGGATCTTTGGGAATTCCATACAGAAGGAGGTGGATTGGCAGGGACCGTGAAAACATGCGAGGGAGGATTGGTAGGTTGTGAGTTCCCTCGGTTATTGCTTGGGAGTTGAGGATAGTGGTTCTGATTAAGAGGGGGTGGGTTGGGATTTTTGGGGTTTTGACTGGAAAAATTAGTTCTGGTACTCTGACCTAGATTCTCTTGTCTCCTGGACTGAACAATTTTCTTATGCGCGCTACAGCCTCGGTAGCTAGCTACGTGCTGCCCTCCGCAGTTAGCGCATTTGAGATTGGTGTTTCGTTCATAAGTACAGTCTCCTAGTTTATGGTTTTCCGAACATCGAACGCATTTTGGCTTTCTATTACAGAGCACCGAGCTATGGCCATAGGATTGGCAGTTGTGACATTGCGGAATTTTACGTGTTTCATAAGGAAATACGTTGACGAGTAAGTTTATTAGGTATTTTAAAGAGTATATTTTATCTAAGTTTTCTTTAAATAGGGAAACTGAGATTTTGTCAATTGGCATATTATTATTTTTTAGTCTAATTTCTTTTAGGAATGGGTTATTTTTGATCTCAGGTCAGCTTCTATTTCATCAATAGTAACTGACTTGGGAATAAACTTGATTACTACTTTGTGGGGGCGTTCGTTTTTGGCGTTATAGGTGTAGTATTCAATTTTTTTTTCTTTGAGAAGAGCGGTAATCAAGGTGTGGCCTACAATTGAAAGCGGTTTGCAAGTAATGTGATCCGGTTTAGAGCGAAAAAGCGGCTTTTCCGCCGCAGATTCAATAATTATGTCAATTAACTGTTTGACAGGCAGGTCGCTGTAAATATTGATAGCTGGAATGCCAGCGGTTTTTGATTTTGTTAGGCTTAGTAAACCAAGCACCAGCTGAGTCGATAGACAATTCAGAACGCGCTTGTGAGAAGTCGTATTCAGAATCCGACAAAACATTAAAGCGGTTACTTACCGGGACATGAGGGGTAAAGTTGAGAGCGGGCGTAGTTAAGTCGACGGCACGTTCTTTGGGTTGAGTAGGCGAGCCGTCTCGATAGGACATTCGAATGTGTCTTAGTTGTTTGTAGGGAGTTTTACGCGTCCTAGGTGGATGCGATGACGTTGACGTTGACGCCATTATGTATGGGGGGGAGGGCAAGGGGGCACAAATGTTCAAGAGTAATGTCAATTAAGGTCACTGATTACACTAGGGCGCACAAGTAAACAAAGTTTAGTAAAAAGGTGCGGGGGCGTTAGTACATATAAGTTTAGTAAAAAGCTGGGGGGGGGGGGGGATTAGTACACAGGTTTTATAAAATAGTTTATAGGTCATGCACATGAGGGGAAGTGACACAAAGTTTAAAAGTAATGTTTGATGGTCAATGTTCACAGTAGGGCGCACACATAGGCAAAGTTTTTTAGTAAAATGGAGGGGGGGGGATACACAGAATTATAAAATAGTGGGTCTGGTACACTTAATCACCCCCAATATTTTTGAAATTTTTTTGTTGCATTATATAGTTTGGGCCATTCTGAACCTATTGGTACCTATCTTAGTTGAGGAAATTTCGAAAATCTTTCAAAAATCGATTTTGAAAATTGTGTAAAATATTGTTTAATTGATAAGCGAGAATTAATTCTAACTACTATAGAGCCGCTATTTGGTGCAGCAGTAGCAACGTCAACTCCCATGCGTGGGTCTTGACTTTGAGCTGGCTGCTTACCTTCTTTTTTTTTAAACAATTTAAATTTAATTTGATTAATTGATTGGTAAAAGTATGGTTTACCCCCACCTTCTGATTCCATCTAAACCTCTATTTTCTTGAAATGTTTTTCAAGCCTAATTAGATGCATATAGTCCGATTATCCGGAGACAAAGGTTTTTGTTAGTTTTCGTATTTTTTTTTTGTTTTTGAATTTTTTTTAAGTATAATAGTATTTTAAGTTTGTATTTTAGCGATTAGGTATAGGGTGAGATAAAAATGCAGATTTGTATGTAAATATAGATTTATTTATTTCAAGTAAAGCGATGTGTTTGGTGCGACTAGCCAAATCAGAGTGTCTTGTTAACAATTTGATTCCTCCGAAGAAAGTAGGATAGGAACAGATGCTAGGGTCCATCAATCGATAGGGACTTCGCGGAACACAAATACTAAAAAGGGTATCATAAACTAGGCCTCCCGCGGGGTTGCAGTTGTTGTGCCTTTCGGCCTCGTAACTAATTTAGGATAGGATATGATACAGAACCAGAGAAATGTACATGTGCTGGACACATGAAACAAGTCCAAAGAATATTTACCGGGGAGAGTAGCATTACTAGGAAAAATCAAAATCTAGGAAAGGAAAATAGTATTTACAACAGAAACAATAGATATATACAATTTTTGTAACATGTGGCTATAGCCGCCACAGTATTAAGGCCACAAGTAGAATTTAGAACAAAAATACATTTTTTGTCAAACAAAATCGTAAATCAACAAACAAAATCGTAAATCTCGTCTAACCTAACCTAACATAACCCCTGCGCAAGAATAACAAACAAAATCGTAAATCTAACCTAACCTAACATAACTCGTGCGCAAGAATAACAAACAAAATTGTAAATCTAACCTAACCTAACATAATCCCTGCGCAAGAATAACAAACAAAATTGTAAACGTAACCTAACCTAACCTAACATAAGCCGTGCGCAAGAATAACAAACAAAAATTGTAAATCTAACCTAACCTAACATAACCCCTGCGCAAGAATAACAAACAAAATCGTATATCAAACCCAACATACTACCATACCAGCACCCAAAATAGTATCAAATTACAAACATTCTATTTTTTTAAATTTGTACTTATAATCCAAATGTAAAATATTAAAAATGTTGAACAAATTCCAAAAATCAAAAAGTAAAATGGCAAAAACTAACAAAAGCCTTTGTCTCCGGATAATCAGACAATATGCATCTAATCAGGCTTGAAAACTCATTCAAGAAAATACAACTTTAGATTGATTCAGAAGGTAGGGGTAAACCATATTTGAGCCAAAACTATGTTAAAAACAAAAAAATATTCCTAAAAAAAAACCAAAAAAAAGTTAAAAAAAAAAAGATTGCGGCTACATTCGAACCGTGGACTAACGCACGGCAAGCGCGCACTATCACCGCTGGCCTGCAGAGCCTTTGGAAGTAGTTTCGTGTAAATGCGCGTTAAGAATATTTATACAATAATTTGATTTTTAAAAACCGTTTTTTTAGCAAATATCAAAATTTCCTCACTTAAGATAGGTACCAATGGGTTCAGAATGGCCCAAACTACATAATGCAACAAAATTTTTTCCAAAATATTGGGGGTGGTAAAGTGTACCAGCACCAAAATGGTTTATAGATTGTACACATAAGATGTGTGGAGGGGGAGGGGGTTTACAAAAGTTTGAAAGTTTGCTTACGCGAAGCGTACACATTAATTAAGGCACTACACCATTTACAGCACGAATGTTTGTTTTAAGTTGTTAGAGTTGGAAACACAATTCAGATGTACACCATCCGAAACAGTAATAATTATTATAATATGTAAATAATAGCGCTCGAAACGAATGACGACGAGCGAACACACTCTACCTGACAACGGTTGAGCGGAGAATGAAATCACGAACACATTACAATTTCTGAGTGCGATCACATTTGATCAGGCTGTAAATCGACATTAATTGGTATAAATATAAATGATGTATAGCAAAAAAAATTAAGATAACTTACAATCGGTATCAATAATTAAAACTAAAACATGATCGGACGATACGGACAGCACAACATTAACGTGCGCACGAACACAACACAAAAATGGCAATGGTCGACTAGCGGGTGTGAAGGTAGCAGTGTAAAAGTCGACAAGTCACATGATTTGTATTCAACATTTGTGTCAGTTGCACTACTCAATTTCACAATAGAAAAATATTAGTGTCAGTTGCACTGCTCAATGTTTTGTTTCAATCGGTTACCTAAACAATTTGAGCACTATCTACCATAACTTGATATGTTGATAATTGTTGTAATTGGGGATAAGATTAATTAGCTCGGGAAAAGAATTGATTAACAATGATTAAGACGATTAAAACATTGAATATTAATATTATTCTATTGTCGAGCAGTGCAACTGACACTAATATTTTTCTATTGTGAAATTGAGTAGTGCAACTGACACAAATGTTGAATACAAATCGTGTGACTTGTCGACTTTGACACTGCTACCTTCACACCCGCTAGTCGACCATTGCCATTTTTGTGTTGTGTTCGTGCGCACGTTAATGTTGTGCTGTCCGTAAGTAGTAAGGGGATACTATAGACAGACAGGGGGCGGTCCCACTGGCGCCAGCTAACTCCGCCCCTTTAGGATTGCCCTAATTTGAGCTACTGTCATTCTATCCCCGCCCCCAACTCCGCCTCATCCACCGCCTTAGGTTTTGCTTTAGGTTCAGCCTCCGCTTTAGGTTTCGCCAAAGATTTCGCCTCCGCCTTAGGTTTGGCTCCACCTTAGGTTCCGCCTCTGCCTTAGGTTCCACCATTACCACCACCTTAGGTTCCCAATTGGTGTTTTGGGAGCCATTTTGTCGAGGGTAATAAAGTTTGTGAGGCCACTCGATTGGTTCCTTATGGAAATCATCATTGCGGTTCTTGACCAATGAGGTGTGTTCTTTGGAAACCATTATTCTTGCGAATAAGGATAGCTACGGGTAAAAAATAAAACAACTGAATATGATGACATACAAATTTAATATATAATGCGGACTTAAACTCAAAATTACATTTACATTTTATATTCAATAAATTTGTTATATAATAAAAATACATTTGATAATGAACAATGACAATAATTAGAATTATAAATTATACATTTTGGCTTAGAGTTAGATAATTTAAAAATTGGATGTTCTACATCAGTAAAATCTTCAAAATTAACAACATTTTTATTTTTAAATATTTGTTTAAGAAAATCATACTTTTGATTACCTTTTACAATTATGGTATCAGCATTTTTTGTAGTAAAATGTAACAGTTCTGATATCTTGTTGTAATCGATGTACCCGTCACTCCAACGGAATCCGTGGTAGTTTTTCTCCAACCAAATTGCTTGTTTTCTTTCATCGTCATTTAGCAGATTAAATTTTATAGGCGGTTTGAATAGAAAATGTGCCACAGAATTTCCATTAAAAACACTTACTTCTTTTGGAATAAAATTACATTTTTTATTATTAAATTTAACAAAGCCTTGCATATCAACAATAACTACTTTCATGATGTCTATTGAAAATATAAGTATTATTTTAAAAATTACTCCAATTTATATAAAAATAATATAAAAATCATATAGATAATTGTAATAAAATCACTAAAACTAAAAATAATAAGTGAAAAAAAAACTAACTAAAAATAATAAGTAAAAAAACTGAAATTAAAAATAATAAGTAAAAAAACTAAAAATAAAAATAATAAGTAAAAAACTAAAATTTAAAATAATAAGTAAAAACTATGTTGATAAAAAACTTAAATATTGCGAATTTAGTCTTTTGTAACCATATGGATTCGTAATTATCACTACATTGTCTCTTCAAATACACGGGTTTTATAATTTTTGATTGTGATGTTATAGTTGCCACTCGAAATGGTTTGACACGAACAATTTTGTTTGGAATGGATAGTTGAATTTTATTTTTCACACATTTCTCACCTTTGATTCTACGTTGTTCTTCGGAAACCACTAAATAAGAGAAGGTGTTAAAGTTAATTGTTGATTGATTTTCGGAGTTTAGAGATATCTGTAAAAAACAAAGAGAAAAAAATGTTACTTATTAGTAATAAACTAGAAATAAATTAGTAATAAAAATTAGTAGTAAATAATAAAAAATTACCCCTTTAACTTTTAGAATAGTATTTAAAATTTTACTTCCATCTGTAACTTCGAATGCATATGATTTTGGACCACATGAATAAAATTTAGAAATGTATGCATTGGAGCCATATGATTCTAATTCATTGGTCATCATACCAAGAAAATTTCTAGTTTCAGGTAACCACTCACCAGATTTGTATGTAAATATTATTGAATCAGTATCATAGTATAGTATTCTGTTAGATAAAGGTTTTAAGTATTTATAGAGATGAAGTCGTGCCAAACATGTTGTATATGCGGCGATGGGTACATTGACGCACTTAATAGGTACAGTCGTTTCACTAATTGATCAATAGGTAACCATAACCTTTTCTTCACAGATTAACAATGTAGAATGTATTTTCATACCAGGATTATTTAAATAATTTAATAATTGTTCATACGTATTGCAGAATTTAACTTGCGTGAAAATATCCCTCATTCCAAATTTTCCCCATAATGCAAATTAGGATTTTAAGAAAGCTCGATGCTTTTTTAAAAAGATTTATTGAAAATTAAACTAACGACTACAATGTTAGAAAGAACATTAGAATAATGATGTTTATTCTTGCTTATTACCTATATTTATAACATTTAAGAAATGATGATAAAACTAGTATCTAATATCCTAAAACTGCAAGCTAGTAAGATGTTTACAAGAAGATACATATGTTTATGTGTATTGTCTCTACGTTATCTCGTAACAATACCTATAGTACGTGACAATGTAACACCTCCCTGCCAAAGTTGAAAAATTACGGTTAAACACCATGATTTTTCAATTCGATCTCGCTAAACGGATCTTTGATAATATTTGGGTTAGAATTCTTTTTTTTTTATTAAATATGGGTACGAGATTTTGATCAAACTATACATTACAACTAAAATAATGGTTACATATGATATAATGGTGAACAAACTAATGTTATTAAAATGGAATTTTACAGGTTCTATTGATTCAATTTGTTGTTTCGTATTTTGTATTTGAATATTTATGTCTTTTAATTCATTAAGATGAACATCGTCCAATTGTAGCGGCACTGACGTTCAATCTTCTATGATGTTGTTGAATTGGTTTGGGATTTTTATATTAGGCAAATTTATATGTTTTATTGATGGATTCTAAGTTTGGTGGGATTTTAAAAGTTTATTTTCGATGTACAATTCACATGATTTGGGAATGGTTATTACATAAGTTCCGTGTAGCACAAATTTATCTTCATTGTCGTCACATTTGCTTGATACAGTAGTATCATTGTTTGTCACGACAATCCATTTATTATTTGACACTTTTTGAATTTTAGTTCTTGACAACTGACTATTTATTATTTTGCAGCTATTATTATTATTTTTTTTTTACGGGTGTTGCCGGCGCGTGAGCTAACCAGAGCAAATAAACCCTATAAAATGAAAAGATCTGCAGGTGGCGTCTCCTATAAGACCCATGGTGTGCAGATGTTTATTTAGGGTGCAATGTCCCGTTAAAAGTCCAACTGCGTTTCGTAGCTGTTTGTTCAGTGCCAGTAGTGCCTGTGATCTGTTATTCGAGGGCCCATCTATGAAGAGTTTGCTCTGCCGCAGACCATCTAGGTTTTTCCTGTGTTGGCTGAATTTTGTTTCAAAGCATCGCCCTATTTCGGTTTTAACCGTGTTTGGGGTAATGCCACATGCTGGTTCGGGTCCAATCAGCTCTGATTTGGAACTTTTGTCAGCTAGCAGGCTGGCATTGGACATGCCTGGAATGTCAACCTGCTTAGGGATCCACAGAATGTGAACCCGGTTTTGCTCACACAGTCTCCCCAGGGCTTGTATGCAGTCCTGGAGGAGCACCGAGTTGCTTTGGTACGAACCCAAGGCACCTAGCGCAGCTTGACTGTTGGTGCAGATGGTGAGGTTCTTATTGTGAGTCCCTCGGTTTAGGTTTTCTTGCGCACAAGCCAAGATTGCAACAATCTCCGCCTGAAACGTGGTAACCATTTTTCTTAAAGAAAGCGTGTGGCTATATTTAGGTCTTTCGCATGTAATGCTTGCTCCAGTGCCGTTTTCGGACCTAGAGCCGTCTGTGAACCAGACCGGTCCACTAGGTTTAAGAAGCCCCTCTGGATTGGAGGTCCAATCGTTTAAGCATGATATGCCAATTTCGTATTTCCTCTCGAAATTAAAGAGTGGTTCACATCTATCCCTCCTCATAGTTGAAGAGTTATGGGTCTGAGTCACGTCGGACCAGACCCTGCTGTGTCCCAGTCCTATTATCAAGAGTTTACATTCTCCGCATGACAGTCTGTATGCAGCTCTTCTGGCCTCCGCTTCAACACTTAGATGGAGGGGCATGAGTCCTATGAGCGCTTCCAGTGATGCCGTGGGAGTGGTACGCAGAGCTCCGGTTATACAGAGCAGTGCTTGTCTTTGCACTTTGGCAAGTTGGCTTTGTATGGTGAGGCGTTTGCCGGCTTGCCACCAGACCAGCGCACCATAGGTTAGCATTGGTTTTACAACCGTAGTGAAAATCCAGTATATGATTTTGGGTTTGAGCCCCCATGAGGGCCCGAAGGTTCTGCTGCACATCCATAAGGAAGCGGTGGCCCTTTTGCTTTGTCTTTCGACGTGTTTTGCCCAGAGCAGTTTTTTATCTAAGATCACTCCAAGATATTTGACCGACTCCGAGAGTGTAAGGGTGTGTCCCGCGAGTTTGGGTTCTTCAAACGAGATTTTCCTCTTGTTTGTGAACGGCACGGTGACTGTTTTAGTTGGGTTTACCGACAGTCCTCTTGCCTTACACCATTCAGTGACTATCTTCAGTGACCTCGTCATAATCTCCGACACTATTTTCGGATATTTGCCGATGGCCAAGATGACAATGTCGTCTGCGTAGCCTTGTGCGTATACACCCAATTGGTTCAGGGCCCGTATGAGTTCGTCAACGACCAGGCACCACAGTACAGGTGAAAGAACACCACCCTGCGGACATCCTTTGTTGACTTTGACCTCAACGGTCCCCCCCTCGAGTGCAGACACGACAAGACGTTCGCTTAACATCCTGTCAATCCACTTGACGATGGTGGGTTCGACCGAGTGCTGAATTGCTGCGTTGTTTATGCTTTCGAAAGTAGTGTTATCGAAAGCACCCGCAATGTCCAAGAAAGTGCCAAGTGCCATTTCCTTTTGCTCAATCGCTTTCTCCACCCGGGAGACAAGACAGTGAAGTGCTGTGTCTACCGAGCGTCCCGCTTGATATGCATGTTGTTGGGTGTGTAAGGGTTGTCTTACAAGTGCCCCATCTCTGATGAACCTATCTACCAGTCTCTCCAATGTTTTTAGTAGGAAAGATGTCAATCTGATAGGTCGGAAATCCTTTGCTTGGTCGTAGCTGGTACGGCCTGCTTTTGGAATGAAGATTACTCCTGCCGTTCTCCAGGCCATCGGTATGTAGCCCAGAGCCAGACAGGAGCGGAAGAGGTGGTACAGTGGTGCCTGCAGGCAGTTTGCCCCCTCTTGTAATAAGGCCGGAAAGATCCTGTCTATACCGGCGCTTTTGTACCTTTCAAAGTATTTTATTGCCCAGTTGATTCTGTCGTAGGTGACAACTTTTGATGCAAGGTCCCAGTCCATCGGTCGAGCCCTTGGACGTGGGGCCCAAGCAGTTGTCATCCTTGCATTCTCAGAGCCAGGAAAATGAACCGCCGTTAGATGCCTTAGAGTCTCCTCAGGGAAAGTTGTGAGCTCACCCGAGGGGAGCCTCAGAGTCGTCAGCTTTGCGTTTCTGTTTTTAGATATAACCTTATTTACCCTAAGAGCCTCTGGAAAACCTTCTATTTCTGAGCAGAAGTTCTTCCAGCTTTCCCGTTTGGACCTGCGTATGAGGTTTTTATACCTGCGTTGCGCGCTTTTGCACAGGTCCCAGTCAGACAGGAATCCTGTGCGCAAGGCGGTTCTCAGTAGTTTACGTGTTTGCACTCGCATTGTTTGGATTTCGGGGTTCCACCAAGTCACCCTTTTCCCCAGTTTTTGTGTCTTCAGTTGACAGTTCTCCTCATAAGAAGATACCACCGCCTCCTGAAGAAAGTTTGCAAAGGTTTCCGAGTCACACACTTTACGCGGTGTGGGTGGAAGGTCACTTAGCTTTGTGCTCAGAGAGACTCTATAATTGTCCCAATCTGTCTTTTTTGGGTTGCGATACTTAACTGTGTTGTTAGTCTCATCAGCCAGTTTAAAGACTATGTATCTGTGATCCGACAGTGACGGTTCGTTTGATACATGCCAATTGACAATCTTCTGAGAAAGATTGTTAGAAGCTAGTGTGACATCAATGGTTTCCTGCCTGCTCGCGGTAACAAAAGTTGGTGAGCTACCGCGATTTAGCAGGTCCAGATCTGTCGTGTAGAGATATTCTAAAAGTTTTTCCCTCCTTAGGTTGACGTCCGAGCTTCCCCACACAGTGTGGTGAGAGTTGGCGTCGGAGCCCATCAGGAGTTCGTACCTTTTGGCCTCGCAAAATTTTACCAGGTCCTCAAATTCTCTGGAGGGAGGAGGCCCTGGCGAGTCATAAGGTAGGTAGGCTGAACAGATCACTATTTGGTCCGTTCCGTTCCTACCAGTCGGTAGCAGTAGAGCTACCAGATCCCTGCTGCAAAAGTTGTAGAGGGGTTTGACCTGTAACTTATCGGAAAAAAATATGCAGGCGCGAGGGTGGGTGTGCGAGTTGCAATAGTGAGTATTTCCTCCGCACCCTGAAAGCCCTTTTACGATTCCCTTGTTTATCCAAGGTTCTTGTATGAGGTATATGTGTGTATGCCCCATAGCCATTTGACGCCCTATAAGGAAGGACGCCGCCTTGCTATGGTGCAAGTTAATCTGAGCAAACACTATTTCCTTAGCCATTGCTAGGATTCTAGGGTTTGCCGGTTTGTGGCTCTGGTCCCCCTAAAGTCGGGTTCTCAGGCTGGTTAGCTCCAGCAGTTCCGCCTTCCGCTACCACACCAGGTGTGTTAGCAGAGGTGGTCCCGCCTTCATTGCTTGTGGAGTTGCCTTGAAGAGGTTTCTCCACAGTAGAGCTTGTTTCAACCACTTCGGTTTCCATGGGTACCATTTCTACAGAAGGGTTGACTTTGGCTCTACTTGAAGGACCTTGAGGAGGAGCCTTTGTTTTGGGCTGGGGTCTGTGAAGTTCGAGCTTCATTACCCCAGAGTACACCGAGAAGCTGAGGGCTTCCAAGTGCTTCGCTGATGCCGGGTCGATACCAAGGACTAAACGGATCTTGGAATCCTCGTCCTTCCTATCGTGCACCTTCCACAACAAAGTATTGAGGTACTGATGGTTGCGCCCAATACGTTTAAGAATATCAGCCGTGGTCTCAGAGGTTTCTTCCCCCACGGCGATAAACTTTTCCAGTTTAGGGATTGCTCCCCCCTTCTCCAAGCGAAGGTTAGAGCTCTTCCAAAAGCTGATTGTTGGGAAAACCTCTTCCAGCCATTCAGCAGTGCGGGTGTCTTCGCAGGAGACGTTGATCGTCCCCAACTCCGACAACCGAAACCCACCAAACCGCGGGAAGAAGCTACCCTCAATGCAGTCTGCCTTCTTTGAGACCGCCGAGGAAACAAACAAACTTTGTTCCCTCGTTATCGTTACTTGGGGGTAATCCGAAGGAGCGATAGCGTATCTCAGTCCAGCAGCTGAGCGTAACTAAAAGCGTTGGCGGAAGGCCTCGGCTTTTTAGCAGTTTGGGTGATGCTGGGAGGAGTGTCCCCCACGCTGCGGTCCCGCTTGGAGCCCGCAGACGTGGAGGCCACTACTTCCTGCGTCACCGAAGAGCTGGCTAGAGCTGCGAGACGCAGCCTCCGCCTTCTCTTCTTTTGGGCTCCTGAGAGCTGGCCTGCTTTCTTGGCAGGTGTTGCCGAGTCACCAGACAGTTGTGCCTCTGCTGCGGAGTTCCCCTTGATAGGGCCCTCGGCTACAAAGTCCCCACTGCCGGATGGCTGAATAGCGTCGTTTTTACCGACGCGTTTCGGTGACGAGGTAAGTTCCTTGCCAGGACTAGCCTGGTAGTTCCTTACGTCGTCCGATTTTCTTTTAATTGAATTTAAATGGTCCATATTGTTCCCACGAGTATTCAGGAAATAAAGGGTCCGCCAGCACAGTGCCTGCATGTGCTGGTAAGGCTATGTACAATGGGTTGCATTAGGTTGCATTAGGTTCAGTGAGTTGTAATTTTGTTAATAATAAACTTAGAACGTCTTGGCATCTGCTTCCGAATGACATGGCTTTTTCATTTCTTTCTTGCTTAATATGTAGCAAGTCTCCTAATAAACAGTTTTCATCTCTTTGATCAGAAAAAAATTGCAACAATAATGTTTTAATAGCGTTACAATTATTTAAATTTCAACTAAATTTAACGCTCTTCCTGTTAATTTGCCAATTATGGCGCGTAACAAAAATTCATTTTGTGGATTGATTGCATTAATCATGTCCGTAAAATTATTAATTAAATATTCACTTGCTTGAATAAAAATAGCAAGGGTTGCTGGATTTCCATCAAAAACTGGAATCGCATCTAAATGATATTTCTGCATTTGAGGAACTGCCATATTTCTTCTAATAGGGCTTCTATCTCTTTCGTTATCACTCATTAAATAATTATCCAATTATATTTGTTTATCAATCAAACTTTATTTATTTTACAACTCAACAATGTATAGTTAATATCAATTTATGTAATAAAGGATGTGGTAAAATTGAATGGATAGTGAAAAAACTTACAGTATTGTTGGTTTCATAGAGTTGATTTCTTGGTGCTCTCTATTCTTTAATTTCTATCTGGGAGATTGTCACATTTAGAATTGCCGGGCAATTCCAAATGCGCCAAGAGGTTGGGTCGTAGGGGTATTTCTAAACTAAGAGCCCTGCTGCTCGATCGTGAGTGGTGTGGGTCTAATTTATAAAGAGCGCCACCTGTTTTGTGACCCCTCTTAGTTTAGTTAAACCCCCGGAGTTTAAAACGGGAAATAAAGGGTGATATGATTACGAAAATTCCCAACGTATGGATTCCAATACTTTAATAACTCACAATTATATAATGATCTCTGATATTAATGTGACAATATTCTCAAAATGATGGAAACTTGCTCTTTCTTTACGAGTTGACAGAAACTATAAACGAACGCGCCCCACCTAGACAGTCTTGTTTACAACTCCCCTACCCCCGAGGTCGCGGTAGCTTGACATCGTATAAGCTAAGTTTGACATCGACTGCGTAAGTGTTCTTGCGATCTTATATGCAATAATTAATACAGTGAATAAAGTGACGAATTCCGTGTAATAAAGTGCACCTTACTGTACGTTTACAAGTGAGTACAACTCTTAAAATCGATATTGCCGTTAATTCATTACTCTATGTGAAAGGACTGACGGTCTCAACTAATCTAAACAAATTCCACTTAGCTGTCGGTCCGGAGCGTGATTGGCGGTCAATAAAAGGTTGAATGGTCGTCCCGGCAAATACTCAGACATTCGGCAATCCAAAAGGATTACTCCTGCCACAAATCGGGTAGTACTCTAGCAAATGGGTTATATCCAATGGTCTTCTAACCTCACTTAAGTTTGGATCGGTCTCGTTATCAACCTCCAAGTTTCTCGCCCCAAATATGAAATATGGCTCGTACTACTTGCCGCACAACCCGACTTGCGGTGCTTGCGGCAAAATCAGACAAAATCAGAAACGCTTCTTAAACGTAAGTAGAGCCTTATCATCTATATCCAACTAACGTGGTGAAATGGTTACATCAACCAATAATGGAGGTAAAGCACTACTTCAATTATTCTGCGCCTCGTGTCTATCTTAAATTATATTTACTCTCGCAGGGGCGACTTGTGTCTACCACGATCTAACGAGGAAAGAACAATCCAACTCAAACTACGAAAAATATACGTAGGAATCTAGGGTCTTTTTGGCCTACTTAACACTGCAAGTCATGTGGGGTTCAAAGATTCATTTCGCGACTCGACTGACCTCTGACACTCTCTCACGGTCGTACAACTCAAATAAATTGTTCGTCAAAGTAAACAAAGAACAAACCAACAATTATTCACAAATGCTACCCTTAAGAAACTAATGAAATAATGGGACGGAGATATGGAAATGGAAAAGGGAGATCGTGGCAACCTGAAATCGGTAGGCTTAACATACGGTACGTACTCAAATAAATACTAACTTTCTAACCAAACTTTAACTATTACTAATTAGTATTTTCCGGTTCTAGTTACAAGACGATAAAAAGGGATCATGGAACCAAAAATGCTAGAGGCCAAAATGAAACCGTAACAAGATGTAACGATTATAGATGGCAGATTCGTTGCTAGAATCTCCGTACCAGTCTATAATTTCTCTCACCAAGATTTTCGCGACACTTTTATTTAGTCGAAGTAACGTTTTAATTATTATATTTTCTTAACTTATGAGCTTCGGCGATGTGTTGTCCTAGACTCGCTGGAGATGGTGTCCACTGGGTTGCGTCCACGATGATGTATTCGATTAAATCTCGAGGAACTTTAAATATCCAGTTAATCGTTTAACGAACACTATTTTCACGATTTTTGTTGATAGATAGTGCTTGATATCCTACCGACTGCGCCAATTAGAATTTTAAGAAAGCTCGATGCTTTTTAAAAAGATTTATTAAAAATTAAACTCACGACTACAATGTTAGAAAGAACATTAGAATAATGATGCCTATTCTTGCTTATTACCTATATTTATAACATTTAAGAAAAGATGATAAAACTAGTATCTAATATCCTAAAACTGCAAGCTAGTAAGATGTTTACAAGAAGATACATATGTTTATGTGTATTGTCTCTACGTTATCTCGTAACAATACCTATAGTACGTGACAATGTAACATGCAGTTAATTGTAATTTGGATACGGTACGTAGTCCTGGATTATATCTTATTTTTTGGGTATCCAGCATAACACCTTCCTTCACATAATATTCATTTAAATATTTTTGTTTCTCATAAATATCTTCAGTGTTAGACGGCCATCTAGATGTTTCTTGTTTCATTTTAAGAAATTTATTTACATATTCAGTAAATAGTCCACCAGATTTTGTCTCATAATTGTAATGCTCAATGTCGTATTGCCAAAATTCGAAAGTTTTTAGTAATTTATATCCTTGTTTTAGAGAAACGATTATTTCATCTATTACCCATGTACCAGTCAACATTCGCTCTTCATCTTTATGATTACATGCGTTTATATTATGTGTAGCACATGTATAACATAATGCAAATATTAATTTTCCGTTTATTTTTAATGGTAACACCGGGATTCTTAAATTACGTGGCGGCAAAACAGAACATTTTATAATATCATTCAATTTATCATTTAATGTGGGGCAATCTTCGCCTATGTACATTTTTGGATGACCTATAGGATATTTACCGTACTTATTTATCTATGGATATAATGAGCATACATCGTAATAAAATATTTTTTTATCATTTTCGCAAATATATAATGATTTAATAGTTTCTACGCGACCTCCATAAAATGCATCTCGCGGGTTTAATAGTTCAACCGGTAAATTTTGCGTATTAACAATTTTTTTTAGATCAGCATTATCTAGTAACATTTCATTAAATTTACATTCCCACATTTCTTCAAGTTGATATCCCGCTTTTCTATACATCTCGATTTTATTTATCGTGTTTTCGTACCGAATTTCAAACGTATCATTATATTTTAATATTTCAACATCCCGATTATTTGGAAAGCAAGATTTGCAACCATGAAAAAAACAACCTTGAAATTTAAAAAATGTATTATTAGTTTCACAATACCCATCTACTTTACGACCAAGAATTCGCCTTTCTTTACCATTATCGGTAGAAATTATTCGTATATTTCTTGTATGTTCAATAAATTTGAGCCACAATAAAGACTTAAACGAAAATTTATCACTTTTTCTATAGCCACCATGTAGGATTATACTAATAGTATTTTGTATAAGATAATTTTGTCTAAATACATACATGCAACTGATTGCAATTGTAATGCATTTACGAAACACATCTACATTATTTTCATTTAAAAAAAGTTTTCTAAATTTTATACATGTGGATTTTAAAATGGTAACATCGTTTATACAATACTTAATTAAAATTAAAAGTGTAATTTGATTAATGTAAATTTTTATACCAAATATTGAAAGATTTTTTTTTCTATTTTTGACATGTAAAATGTGACTTTTCAAAATCGATTGTAGTTGGCAAACGGCACATTTTACGCAACTGGTGATGAAATGAAAAATATTTCACAACTGGTGATGAAAAGTTCCGAATAAAGCCTACTTGTTTTGATAAAATTCACTAAATTATTAATATCATAAGTTTAAAAAACTCTTTTTTGAGAAGGTTTTTGTAAAAATTAGAAAAAATCTTGTATGCAACATGTTAGGAAATGCTATTTTGTGTAACTCGCGTTATTTTGCGGAACTTGCTGCGCTTGTCCCGCAGAAATCCGCTCGTTACACAAAAAAATGCATTTCCTAACTGGTTGCATAAATAGCTATTTCATTTATTGATATTGATTCACAACCATAAAATTTCTTATCTGGTAAAGTTCCATTATATTCTAAATTTTCCATTTTATTAAAAAAATGAAAAAAGTATCCTTTTTCTAATCCATCAATATTGAAGGTTTTTGGTAACTTTGAAAGAGCCATTGGAAAAAAATTTAAAGAATCAATAAATTTAACACCCAATTGAAGTTTAATAAGTAAAATTTTATTACCATTCATTAAAACTTTTGGTATGTATTCTAACTCGTTCAATATATACTTTAAAATAAATTGGCCATCGTATGATTTAAAATTATGTGCAAACACAATTACTTCTTTAAAAATTTGTCTTGGTAATTTACACAAATAGTCTATAAAATATTTTACAGGGTGATTTTGATAAAATATATGTTGACGTATACCACACATATTACATATATTTGTAGTATCTTCAAAACACTTATAACAACATTGTTGTGCTACACATAGAATTGGTACGTGTTCAAATTTTAAAACAAAGAAAACATATAGTGTGTTATCTGAAAAAGAATGCCTGTTGATTTTAATTTTTTGCATGTAGCACAAATGATTTGAATCTACATGATTTTTACAAATTTTACAAAAAATAAAATTGCATTTATGTATATATTCACTATCTACTCTATAGACTTTTCTACATTCTTTACAATATTTGATACCCTCACAAATAGTTGTAACATTTGAAAAATATTTTTGGGTTATGTGTATATTGTAACATTCATCTCCATAAAAATTTCGGTTACATAAATTACAAAAGACAATTTTATCGGAAGAATTGTGTTCTTTATAACATTTTGTACAAGCTATTAAACAACGATGACGACCGTGTTGATTATAACTTATGTTACTTCTACATAACTTCTACAATAATAACCAGTATTAGTAAAAGCTGTAATTTTTGTAATTAAATTGTAATGATTAATTTCCTCAGAGTAAACAATATCGATGTGTTTAGCATTTACATTACTTGAATGACCTTTAAATAATATTACTTTTGATGTAATCCCTGAAAATACAGTTATTATAAATTGGTCTTTTAAATAATTTTGAAATTTAATAATGGTTTCCAAAGTTGCTCCATTTTCATTTATTTTGATTTCAGATTTTGTACATAAATCTAATAATCATAAATCTAAAGATTTCTGTAAATTTTCATTTTTACGCATTTTAATAAATTTAATTTTATCGGTATTATTAGTAATACCTAGTACTAATGATCGAACAAAACATAAATTATCGGAATTTTGAACCACTACAATACATCGTTTTTTTAAGCAATATTTGGTAAATGGTAAAAAAATATTTTTTCACTTACCACGTCCTATAGGTGTTTTAGTATAACAAAAATTTACTAGTAATAGTGAAGAATTGGGTCACACAATAAATTCGTTGTTACTTTGAACAATCTTCGCTAAAGCATTAAATATAACATCGGATGTCAAATTTATGGCATTTCTATAAGATTCCTATAAGAAATTTATGGCATCCTACAGGTATATCTCGTGAACTAACAAAAGAAATTTCCAAACATACTTTGTCGTGGTCTTCTACGCCGTATCGATTTTTCAAATATTGTAGAAGCTCGTCAAATGTTGATTGAATCCATTCGTTTAATGTTTGTAAAGATAAGTCGGGATGTAGGGATACCGAAACTTGTGTGCACCCCGAGTGAAAACGTTTACTTATATTTTCCGAAACAGTTCTTGTTGTGATGGACCTTAGTTTATCAATTTTATATTTCTTCCCATTTTCGAGGGACTTTATTGATGCCGTTTCACGAATTTTTAATGAACTGTTTATTTTATTAAATAATTCTTGGGACATTGTTACTGTAGTAAGTACGGTGTATGTAATATTAACACTAGTTATGTATAGAAAATCCTCGCCTATTTATACACAGTTCGATAAAAATGCAAGATACTTTTACATTGTAATTTATTTTTTCTAATTTTGGCATGTAAAATGTGACTTTTCAAAATCGATTGTAGTTGGCAAACGGCACATTTTACGCAACTGGTGATGTAATGAAAAATATTTCACAACTGGTGATGAAAAGTTCCGAATAAAGCCTACTTGTTTTGATAAAATTCACTAAATTATTAATATCATAAGTTTAAAAAACTCTTTTTTGAGAAGGTTCTTGTAAAAATTAGAAAAAATCTTGTATGCAACATGTTAGGAAATGCTATTTTGTGTAACTCGCGTTATTTTGCAGAACTCGCTGCGCTCGTCCCGCAGAAATCCGCTCGTTACACAAAAAAATGCATTTCCTAACTGGTTGCATAAATAGCTATTTTCTAATTTTGACATGTAAAATGTGACTTTTCAAAATCGATTGTAGTTGGCAAACGGCACATTTTACGCAACTGGTGATGTAATGAAAAATATTTCACAACTGGTGATGAAAAGTTCCGAATAAAGCCTACTTGTTTTGATAAAATTCACTAAATTATTAATATCATAAGTTTAAAAAACTCTTTTTTGAGAAGGTTTTTGTAAAAATTAGAAAAAATCTTGTATGCAACATGTTAGGAAATGCTATTTTGTGTAACTCGCGTTATTTTGCAGAACTCGCTGCGCTCGTCCCGCAGAAATCTGCTCGTTACACAAAAAAATGCATTTCCTAACTGGTTGCATAAATAGCTATTAAGTTCATCATTAATTGTGACATACGTATATGTATAAAACGAGCAATTATTTATAACGAGCATCTTCGATAAATGCATAAAACCACTTTCAAATAAAAAAGCTTCGCCTACTTGTACATTTATTATAAGTAATAAACGTGATAGTACTTGCAGAATATAATTTTCCCACATATATATTCTGTAAAAATATATTCCTTACATACAATAACATTTTATTGCGTATCATTAATTTCGGATAATTGCATTAGGTACCTATACAATGTATAAACGTATAGGTATAAAATGTGACATACGTATAGGTATAAAACTAGCAATTATTTTTAACGAGTATCTTCGATAAATGCATAAAACCACTTTCAAATAAAAAAGCTTTGCCTACTCATACGTTTATTATAAGTAATAAACTCGGTAATAAACGTGTTAGTACTTGCAGAATATAATTGTCCCACATATATTCTGTAAAAATATATTCTTTACATATAATAACATTTTATTGCGCATCATCAATTTCAGATAGTTGCATTAGGTATGTACGTTGGCATCCAAGTTGTAAGTTTGGACACAGTAGTGGAGTTGTAAGTTCCACTGTCAGCGTATGAGTAATAGTACTAAGTACTATTGGGGTGAATCAAAACTGCAGTTACAATTAAGACTAATTTATTATATTATTTTTTGGCCAATTTATATATTTTAATTGGCCATGGATTTGATTACAATTTATATTACAATGCTTACTATTTATATTATAATGCATGTTATTTATCATGTTATATTTAATACACCTAAACATAGGTGTATAGTGTTACATATTATGATAACACTTTTTTCTGGGTTAATTGGCGCGCTTAACCTTGGCCGTGCAGTTCGTCTGTTTAGCTTTGCCTAAACATTCTGCCGCCTGCGCGCTCCCGGCGTTGGTAGGGTTTGGATCGCCTCATGTCTCTGTGGAGGGCCCTTTGCTCCAACACAATGTTGTTGCAGCTTGGGTCCATTCCCAATGCCCAATCTTCGTCGCAGTGGACTTCTGGTGGAGCATTGATTTGACTGTCGCGCAGCTGGATCCAGTATTTTCAGTCTACAATAAAATTAAAATTATAAAGTTTAATGAGCATATTAAATCTTTAATTAAAATTTTACATTGCACAAATAACAATACATTTTTGCAGGTAGTGGTCCATCAGGGGTGTCGCCTTCTTGTGAAAAGTAATGCTGTAGACATGGTAGTTTTTTTGCAGGTTTTTGTTATTTTTGTAGGATACAGGAAGATGTTCCCAAATGTCTAGTAATTTTGTTGATCTTGCACACTCAAGTAAATATTGTAACGGAAAGTATTTTAAATTGTTAATATTTATTTTATATAATGGAACACCATGAACACTATGAAGTAAAATTACTTCACCAATTTTGTCTTGTACATGTGACATATTCTTTGTAGACTAACTTAAATTGTAGATTCAACGTATAGTTATACTATAGTCAAATTTTTTTCAACAAGTAAATTTCTATTCGAGTTAAAATAAAGCCTGTCAATAAACACGTTTTTGTAAAATTGCGCACCAATATAGTCTAAAGATGTATTTTCAAATTGTGCTGATTTACCGTTTTCAATTTTTATAAATAAATCTTCAGTAATTATTTCGTTCTCATAAATATTAACACAAATCCACATGACATTATCAGGTAATTCTACAATTTCTTTAGATTCATCTAAAAACCAAATTTCCAGATTTCTTGATTTAATATTAAATTCTTTAATTATTTTTGCATTAAACACAAAACAAATATTTACAAACAAAACACAATAATCTTTCTTTATAGCTGAATAACTACTGAATTTCGTTAAAATTTATCCATGAATTGAATTTTGTATCTATTTCCAGCCATTTCACATAAGCTTTTTTTTCTTTTTTTCTTAAAATTTTCTCGACCAAATATATATCGGGATAGTTCGTCTATTGTAACTCCTGTTTGTAAAATGCCCCCTTAATATTTGTGTTCAGAGTGTCTTTAAGTTTATAAGTTATAGGATTCGTTTTTTGAATTTTTTCAATAATAAACAATTCATTTGTCTAGTTTTGTGTGTAAGACTTATCGAAAATACTTTTATATTTACTTATACGAACATAATCTCCTACCGAAAAATTTGGTTTGGTACGCGCTTTAACATTAAAATATACACGTTTATAAATTTCTTTTTCATTCTTACTATTCACATTTACAGGTTTCATCTGTATTGTAGAATGCTTTCGATTATTATAAATTGTAACAATTTCTTTTAATATATATGTCCACTTGTATTTTCCACGATTACTGAATGCTTTATACAAATCATGTTTTATCGTGCGAATAACCTTCTCAGCCATAGATGCTTTTATTGTTGAGTAAGTGGAATACAGATTAATATTATTTTCTTCACATAATTTCTGAAATGGTTTGTTTCAAAATTCACGGCCATCGTCCGTTTGTAAATTACGTGGAGTTTTGGGTGATTCTTTTAAAATGTCTTTCATTGCCTTTGTAACTTCTTCTCCATTTTTATTTTTAAGCGGTCTGGCCCACAAAAATTTACTAAAGCAATCT
>CAUVYR010000103.1:76113-101150 GCA_963556235.1 Cryptophagus acutangulus | reverse complement strand
GGGGCGCTACCGTCGAGGATTTGATTGTTTTGTTGAAGTTAGTGATTAATTAAAGCTTTAAATATGTAAATATATAAATATGTCTCATTCATTCACTGACCACCAATCTTAGATAGCGCTTCGACTGATCTGATCGTAGAACTTAACTTAAAGTATTAAATTTGACCCCCAACTTGACTTAAAGCTTTAACTTAACATCGAACTTAACCTAAGTTATTGAACTTGACCTCCAACTTGACTTAAACCTTTAAACATAACATTGAACTCAACTTAAGTTATTGAAGTTGACATCAAACTTGATTAAAACAGTTTTGATTGTGTTGAGAAAATGGAAACCAAAGATAAAAGAAATATTTTGCGGGAAATTGTTTCAACCAGTAATGCTATTAGAAGAAAACATCGATTGATGAGATTAGGTGAAATGGCATCAGATGATATGTTGAAGCAAAATTTCAAGTCAATCACTAATCCCTTAAACGAACTGGTCAATGTGACAAAAAGTAACAACGTAATGAATCAATTAAAAGAGAATAATAATGATGAGTTTAATAATAATAATAATACTAATAATAATAATACTAATATTATTAGCAAGTATGAAAAACTTTTAACGATAAAAGGAAAGAACACAAACCTTGATCATTGTTAATTATTTAGTTTATTTAGCTATAGTTTGTATTGTTTAGTTAAGAATTTTAGTAATATTTTGTTTTGAATTTCGCGCGCTTGATGTGTGTATTTTGTCGCTACGGCGTAGTCGTTTCGCGCTTTCAGCTTGCGCACCTGCATAAGAAGGGTTTCGAAAAAACACTCCACTCCTCTCTGAGCGCTCGTACGCTGTAGTCTAGTTTTTTGTCGTCTTTGTATATTTTCAACAGTACAATAAAAATGTAAATTTGAACTAGCAATAAAGTATTTGTTAAAGTTTAATGAACATCTACAACTATTAAATATGGTCCTTCGAGCCGGATCTGGCAACGCCCTACTGGACAGTTGCGTTCTAATGGGTTTCTTCTCAACGGCATTGATGACGCCATTTTTGTCTCTTTGTGTGAAAACCACGCCGCATGGTTTAATCAAAATTCTGATATGGTAACTGGGTGGAAGAAACTACCAATTGCCACATCTAACATAGTAAATTGGTAGAATCATTCTGCGATATTTAATTCGTTCAACTGATGAAATCAAATGGTGCATCAACCAAGCAGTGGAGCAACTTTACATCATTAATGTGAGTTCCTACTGCATTTTTCTCCTTATTTTCCCTCGATACTTCAGGGTAGAATACTCTTGTTACTTATTATAAGTAAAATAATTTCTATTTTGCTCAAAAAAAAAACGGTCTTATTTAATTGTGTTGCGAGCTCGGTCGCAAATTCAAGGTCAATAACCTGCAAATACATTTTTTCGTCCAACAATTGAGTTGAGTTTAGATTATTTAGGGTTTCTTAATTTGCACCATCTATATATTACATTTCGCGTTTTAAATTTTTGTTCATGCAATCATGTCTATCAAAAAAGAAACTAATGCTCAATGCACTACTGCTATGCAACGCATTGGCGAGCTAGCAGAATTAGCTGATGCAGCCATGGCAGACAGCTCTCTTCGAACATTATTACGAATTCAGGCTAGATTCATCAACGACATTTATGCCGACTTTACATTCTGTCATATTCAAATTCTTGCTGGAGCTAATCCAGAAAAATCGCTCGAACTCACAGAAATTAGGAAAAAGGTGGATAGGCAATATGCTTACATAATTTCTAAGCTTGAAGAGCTATTTCCTCCCCTCCCACCTACTCCTATCATTCAGAGTAATATTAATTCTACTGCATGTAATCCTAGTGCGCGCAGTTTGCCGAGGCTCCAACCACCACAATTTAATGGTAATCTTGGTTGTTGGCAAAGCTATATCGATCCTTTCAATGCGCTTATTCACCACAACGATCAGTTGTCTGATATCGAACGGTTTCAATATCTTATCACCTCTCTTCAAGGCTCCGCGTTAGCTTTAATTAAAACAATTCCGTTGGCTGCTAATAATTACAAACTTGCATATGATACTCTCGGCGAACGCTATGCCAACAAGCGCGTACTAGCTACGCACCACCTACATTTGTTGAAAAATATTCCTCCTATGACTAAGGAAGATCCTGGTCGTTTGCGCCAATTAACGGATGCTTTTAAGGAAAATTTAGCTGCTTTAGACAATTTAGGTTTTCAAACTAGCAATTGGGATTTTATGCTCTTTGATTTATTATTATATAAGCTCGACCAATCTACTCGTAAACGTTTTGAATTGCACATTAATACTTCTAAAGTTCCTTCCTTAAGGCAACTCACAGAATTTCTTGCTCAGCAATGCATAGCACTCAGCAATGCCGGTCTTCCTAGTTCAGAATCATCAAGTAGTCGCACTTACGGAAATGCACCAAAACCAAAACCAATTTCAAATGCAAATTCTTCTAATAACAATTATCGCTCTGGTTTCCCAACTAAAATTGTTGCACTGTCAAAACATTCTGTGACAAATTCTCAAATCTCTCCGTCGCCGCTCCCGACTTGTCCATTATGTAAGGGCGAGCATGCTCTGTCAATGTGTGATGAGTTTCTTCGACTAAGTCCGCGCGATCGTTACTCATGTAGCAAACAGAAGCATGCGTGCACAAATTGTCTTAAAATAGGACACATTTCTTTGAATTGTCCGTCTAAATATACATGCAAAACTTGTTCGAAACCTCACCACACACTCTTGCATTTTGGAAATTCGGAATTGGTCTTGCCCACTACAAATGAGTTTTCATTGGGACAGGTCTCTATTAACACTACCCAAAATAACCTAGAGTCTCCTGCCTTTGTTGAAAATAATGTGATAACAGCTTTCTCCTTTAATTCTGCTCAAGTATTGCTACCCACCGCCTTGGTAAATGTTTTAAGTTCTCCTCACAACAGGTCTGTAGCTAGAGTCCTTCTGGATAGTGGATCAATGTGCAATCTAATATCTGAGAAATTATTTAAAGAATTAAAACTTGAAGCAAAGCCAGTTAATGCTTCAGTCGCTGGTATTAACAATGTAGCATCCAAAATAAATGGAATGTGTGAAGTTAGCATTGAATCACAATCATCTAATTTTAAAACTAAAGTATGGTGCCTAATTATGCCCGTTATTTCTTCCAATTTACCTCAAATACCAGTCGACATTTCTAAGTTTAAAATACCAAATTTAATAACTCTTGCCGATCCATCTTTCAGCTCTCCCTCTTCTATAGATTTGTTGCTAGGAGTGGATGTATTTTGGTCTATTTTACTCCCTGGTCAGCATCGCTTTGGCTCTCACCTACCTATTCTTCAAGAAACTCGTTTGGGATGGGTAACTTCTGGTTTAGTTCCATTGCCATCTTCTTCGCAACTTTCTTATAAGGTGAATCATTCTACCATTAATATTCAGGATCAACTTGCTAAATTTTGGTTAGTAGAGGAAACATGCGTTGAAACTGTTCTGTCCCCCGAAGAAAATCTTTCCGAACGATACTTTAAATAGCAAACCATGCGCTCTGAAGACGGAAGATTCATCGTCTCTTTGCCCCTCAAGGAATCTCCTACGGTTCTGGGCGATTCTTTTGCTCAAGCTAAGCGGCAATTTCTTTCGCTTGAAAGGCGCTTACAAGCTAATGCTAAACTTCGGGAACTGTACGTAGAATTTATGAAACAGTATGAAACACTTGGACACATGTCACAAGTGGAGCCTTCCTCTAATGAAATTTCCTAGTATTTACCACACCACGGAGTACTTAAAGACTCTATCACAACAAAATTACGGGTTGTATTCAATGGCTCTCAGCCAACTACTTCTGGCAAATCCTTAAATTCTATACAATTAGTAGGTCCTGTGATGCAGGAAGATCTTTTTCACATTTTGGTCCGATTCCGCAAACATAAATATGCTCTTTGTAGTGACATACAAATGATGTATAGGCAAGTCGCTGTCAACCCAAAGCAACAGAACTTGCAGCGAATTCTCTGGCGATCGTCTCCTGATGACCCTCTTTGCACTTACAACCTGAAAACTGTCACATACGGCACAGCCTCAGCTAGCTTTCTTGCCATTCGATCTGTTTTCCAGCTAGCCATCGAATGTGCTTCCACACATCCGGAAATATCTCAAATAATAAAAACCGATATGTATGTGGACGACATAATAACAGGATGTGACTCAATCGAAGATGCTCGCTCTATTTGTCAATCTCTTACTGAAGTACTTCAGCGAGGTTGTTTTATCTTACGTAAATGGTTGTCTAATGACCCAACCATCCTAAGCTCTATAAACTCTGATAATATTCATCCTACCATGCTAAACTTTGGCAAACCCGAACAAGTGAAAACTCTTGGCTTACGTTGGGAAGTGCAATCTGATTCTTTCGGTTTTTGCATTTCTTCGTCTGACAAGGTTGAGATTAGCAAACGCGTAATGTTATCTGAAGTCGCTCAGATATTTGATCCTCTGGGTCTTCTCGCCCCTTGTATAATTAATGCCAAAATTCTCCTTCAGGAACTATGGCTCGAAAAATTAGATTTGGATGATCGTTTACCTCCCGCCACACTCAAAAAATGGTTGTTATTTTGTGATGAACTCGTGCATCTTAATGATCTTCAAATCTCTCGGCATGCTATCTGTACATCTCCTATCTCTATTGATCTACATGGTTTTTGCGATGCCAGCCTTCACGCTTATGCCGCTTGCATTTATCTTCGTTCTTGTGATGATGCTGGAAATATAACAACCCATCTGCTCTGCGCCAAAACCAAGGTTTCGCCACTTAAACCCATGTCTATTCCTAGACTAGAACTTCAAGGTGCTTTTCTCCTCTCTAGACTTGCCAATCAAATTTGCTCTCATTCTGGCATTCATTTTAATAGTTTAACTTGTTGGACGGACTCCACCATAGTCCTTGGATGGCTCAAACCACAACCTCATAAGTTAAAAACATTTGTTTCTGGAAAAGTAACTGAAATCCAAGAAACTACGCAATCATTTGACTGGCGGCACGTGCCCACTAAACTCAACCCCGCTGATTTAGCCTCGCGTGGAGTTGCTCCTAGTATGCTTAAATCCCAGGACTTATGGTGGTATGGACCTTCATTCTTATTGCATGATCTGTGTGAATGGCCAGTGTCTAAATTAACCGGTTGCGAGCTGCCGGAATTGAAAACTGCGAAAGTTCAGTCATATCCTATAGTAATTAATCAGTCCTTTCCATTTGAAAGATTTTCCCAACTCCACAAACTGCAGTACACTGTGGCTTACATGTTTCGATTTGCTCATAACGCGTCTCATTTTAAACCTCAAAGATTAACTGGTACCTTAACTTTAAGAGAATTGAATTCTGCCTTAACTTCACTTGCTCTTGCTTCTCAGAAACAATCATTTCCTGGTGAACTTTTAAGTTTGATTCAGAACAAACCCTTAAAAAACAGTCGAATTTAAAATTTAAATGTTTTTATTGATGAAAAGGGACTTATTCGTGTTGGTGGCAGACTTTGCAATTCTCAATATTCCTTCGATAAGAAACATCCTATCTTGTTATCTGATAAACATCCTCTTTCAAAGCTTATATTAAATCAAGAATGCAGGACCGCAGTCTCTTCTTTCTTCTGTTCGCGAAAAATTCTGGGTTTTGTCTGGGAGAAATTTAGCTAAGAAAATTGTGCATGATTGTGTTCGATGTTTTCGAGCTAAACCTAAAACCTTGACTCCACTGATGGGAAATTTACCTTCATCTCGCATTGAGCCACATCCACCCTTCTATATTTCTGGAGTTGACTATGCCGGTCCCATCCTAATAAAGGACAAAAAAACTAGAGGTTGCAAATTATTGAAATTGTATATTTGTTTATTCGTTTGCTTTGCAACAAAGGCTCTGCACCTTGAACTTGTGACCGAGCTAAGCACTGAACACTTTATTTTAGCGCTTCGTCGATTTATATCGCGCCGAGGAAAGCCTCATACTATTTATTCCGATAATAAGCGTAACTTTGTTGGCACCCAGACTCATCTTCACGATTTGTACAAATTTTTTGAGTCTAATCAGAAAGGTATTAGTGCAGCTGCGCTTTTAGAAAAAATTAATTGGGTTTTTATACCTCCTCATTCCCCTCACTTTGGAGGGATATGGGAGTCTAACATTAAGTGTTGCAAACACCACTTGAAGAGAATAGCTGGTAGTCGCAATTTCACTTATGAAGAATATTCTACCTTGCTGTGTCAAATTGAAGCTATCCTCAACTCTCGTCCTATCTCACCCCTTTCTGAAAATCCTAATGATTTCTCTCCACTCACTCCCTCACACTTTTTGATTGGCCGCCCACTCACTGGCTTTCCGTCTGCTGAAATTCCAACCGACATGGCACCAGGAAGATTAAATTTATACCAATCTATTGAAGCCGCTCGTGTGCAATTTTGGAAGCGCTGGCGAAAGGATTACCTTAGTGAACTTCAAGTCCGGACGAAATGGCAAGTTGCATCATCTGATTTGCAACCGAATCAATTAGTTATCATCAAGGATGATGCTCATCCTCCAATGTTATGGAAAATGGGAAGAATCGTGGAGACGTTTCCCGGCGCTGACGGCATATCACGTGTTGCAAGAGTGCTAACACAACATGGAATGGTTCTGCGTTCATTTTCGCGTTTGTGTCCGCTTCCAGTGTCATGAACATTTTTTGAGACAATTAATTGTTATGTTTTTGCAGTTGTTGAAGCTATATACTTATTTATTTAGCTATTTTTGTATATCTTACTGAGCTCTTTCTCCAGCCGCTCAGGGCGGGGAATTAATGTTAATTATTTAGTTTATTTAGCTATAGTTTGTATTGTTTAGTTAAGAATTTTAGTAATATTTCGTTTTGAATTTCGCGCGCTTGATGTGTGTATTTTGTCGCTACGGCGTAGTCGTTTCGCGCTTTCAGCTTGCGCACCTGCATAAGAAGGGCTCCGAAAAAACACTCCACTCCTCTCTGAGCGCTCGTACGCTGTAGTCTAGTTTTTTGTCGTCTTTGTATATTTTCAACAGTACAATAAAAATGTAAATTTGAACTAGCAATTAACCATCCAACACTACCATCCAACAAAACCATCCAACAAAACCATCCAACAAAACCTGGGTGGACAGGATGGATCATATTCTCAACGAACACATAGAGAATATACTAAGAACAAACGAAAATGCTGCCACGAAGAGAACGAAGATCAAGAAGGCGATATATGCATCAGGCGCTCTAATTAGAAAGATGCTGTACGGCGAGGAAAAGGAGGAACCGAAGCACTTAATTACCGCTAGCAGAGTTAAGGACTTGGAGGAGCACTTAAGAAATGGGAAAGAAATCCTGAGCTGGAAGAAAGGGAAATTTCAAGATCACCTAAAGAAGGAAGCCACTATCATCAAGAATATGAAAATGACACCCAAACAATACGTGAAAACAATGCAAGACCGAATAGACATCCTCAAGGAAGTCCTGACAGCGCAGCAGAAACGAGAGCAAATATTCAAACTGAGGAGCCGATTCAACACCACGCCGTCCATAAAAATCCTCCGAGAGCAGAAACCAACGAAGATGCCCACTGCAAATGTCCTGGAAGCATTCTACAGGGATCTGTACGCCGAAGAAACAAACGCGAATCCTACCCCGTTCTTGAACGAAAGGATTAAGAAATACAAAAAGTTTGCAGCTGGGAAAACGTATGGAGACCAAGTGGCCTTCGAACAAATAGAAGGAAAGGTGTCGAAAGCTCTGTCAAAATCATCTCCATGGAAAGCTCCAGGAGAAGACAACATCCCTAATTACCTTTATAAAATACTGCCTTCAGCAAAGAAATTCCTAATCAATTTCATTACAGATACCATCCAAAGGAAATACCAACTTACTGAAACCGACACAAGAGCAACTATCTTACTCATACACAAGAAGGGTAATGTAGAAGAGCCAGCCAACTACAGGCCGATCGCCCTACTCAACACCGATTACAAAATACTGACCGCCACGATAGCCGCTACCATTAAAGAAAAACTACCAGACTGGGCCATTCCACCTGAACAACTTGCCCAAGAAAACACCTGGGGGACAGTCCAAGGCCTACTTCAGGACAAGGCTATCACCCAAGTCGCCAGGCTGAGGAGAACTAAGAACCACTCGGCATGGTATGACTTTAAAAAAGCGTTCGACTCTATCTCCCACACGCAACTAAAGCGGCTGGTAAGTGTGCTTCCAGTACACCCTAATTTTAAAAATGTGTTGAAAGGAGCTATGAAGAGATGGTCCATACGTGTAAGAACAGGTGCCAAACTCACGAACCCTATATACGTAAAAAGGGGCGTTTACCAGGGCGACAGCATCAGCCCGCTTCTATTTATGCTGATAACAGCGGGAATAACAGCGAACATCAAGGAGAACCCAGAAATCATCAAAAGCACTAAGGGCAAACATCACATTCTTGTTTTTATGGACGATATAAAAGTACATTCACCGACGAAAGCAGGATTAGAGATGATCACAAACCATATAAGAGCCACCGCGGACGAAGTAGGACGCTAATTGAACCAGGGCAAGTGTGGAATGTTCAGCAGTGGAGAGACCCAAGGAACGGAAGAGGATGCGATCCCTTTTCTACCTCAGATAAGGGAAGGCTACAAGTACCTGGGACTGGAGCAAATTGAGCGTGACACAGAGGTCAATTTCGAAGTCATTCGAGCAAGAGTCCTGAACCTCAGCGAGGAAATTTTCACCTCACAACTAACAACAAGGCAAAAATCTATCCTATACAACAGCACAGTAGTGACAGCCGCCAACTACGTCATGGGCAATCTATACCCTAACGAGAAACGAGCCACAACACTAAAAAACTGTAGGGAGATGGACAAAGACGTGAGGAAAATAATGGTAAGAAGTGGCATAAAAAACCAAACTACATCGAATGCACGAATCTACCTACCAACAAGCAGAGGTGGATTAAACATAAAGTCCATAGAGCTGGAAGCGGAAATGCATTTTATCCGGAAAGGAATATACCTACAAACCAAGCCTGAGATGGAAAATACCTTGAAAGCATTTAAAGCTCTGCAAAAGGCGGCATGGAGAAACCCAGTTTCCGACTACGAATTCGTGATGGAAAAATACAACGTACCAACGAACTACCAGGCCCATGATGACCGCACGAAGATCTGCAAAGAAATCCTGAAACACATAAGAACGAAATACACAGGAAAGCTGGAAGAGGAATGGTCGCTGAACATGCATTATGGAAGAGTAGTGCTGGAGCAGGGCGAAAAAATCAGCTTCCCAGCCTACTCTTCCCCACACATGGATGGGTGGAGACAGTCAATGCTGAATGCAGCGGCGGAAGAGCAGATCCATGGACTAGGAACCATACCCGGCCGACAACACCAGTGTAGAAAAGGATGCAGACACAACGAAACTGCCTACCATGTGGCGACTGGATGCCCCAGCAATGCGTATTACACCAGGCATGATAACGTAGTCCATTGGACCCTAAAAGCACTGCTGCACAGCCTAGAAGCGCCCGAAGAAATCCAAAAAAACTTACCATTCGGCAAAGCCAGCCTTAACGTGGATTTCAAAAACGGAGAAAGAGATGTCAAGATAAGAGCAGGAGGGAAAATAATTATGGACAAGAAACTACACCATAACAACCCTGATATTATGGTGCAACTATCGAACCCAAAGGAAATCTATATACTCGAAATAGCCGTCACCCATATCCAAAGTGTGAGGCTAACTGAAAAAATCAAACGTACAAGATATGCCGTTAACTCAACAATCCACATCGACCACACCAACGTAAACCAAACTGAGCGGGATACCAACCTAGTGAGCGAGATGGAAGAGACTCACAGATGCCCAGTACAGCTAGGAATAATGGTAATGGGATGTTATGGCGAAAGCATCAAGACCGACGAACAATCCAACCTAAGGAAAATTTTGACCAAACTCAAAATGTCCAACCTAGACATCCAAACGCTGATCAACAAATCCTGCTATAGTATTGCGATAGGCACCACCACTATCCTTTCAAGGCACATGCGCAACACTATACCAAACTCGAGCAACGCGACACCACCAGGATGAAACGAGAAGAACCGACTGTGATAACGTGTGATACCCTATATACACACAAACTTATTTATTTAATTATTTACATCTTATCTATTTATTTAACTAATTGATATATTTGTAGAACAACACCGCCGCACCACTATGATGATGATGATGATGATAACGAGAAAAACTGTGATAACTGTGATAACATGTGAAACTTTATATGATATTGTATAATTATGTATCTATTTATTTATTTATATAATGGCCCAATTTTATATTCTATCGTTAAAACTGTTAAATTATATTCTCAAACACTGCTCCAATACCAATACACTACGAAAACTGTAAACATGCTGTAAAAAACTGTCGAACTTTGTAAAAATGAACATTACCTGTTATACGTACAAAGTTTTGAATAAAAATGTATACTACCAGCTTCACGCGGTAAACACAGCATCCTCGTCTTCATGGACAACATCAAAGCACACGCTCCAACGAAAAAAGCTCTGAAACTAATAACAGAAGAAATCAAAAGCAGCGCTGAAGAAATTGGGCTCCAACTAAACCAAGGAAAATGCGGCATGTTCAGCAGCGGATCCGGTGGAAACGAACATGAAGATGAAACACCATTCTTACCCGAAGTCCGAGACGGCTACAAGTACCTTGGCTTGGAACAACTGGAACGAGACACAGAAGTGAACTTCGACACCATCAAGTCAAGAGTGCTGAAGATCAGCGAAGAAATCTTCGAGTCCCAGCTGACAACACGCCAAAAAGCAATGCTCTACAACAGCACAGTTGTATCCGCAGCCAACTACGTAATGGGAAACCTATACCCCAACGAGAAGCGAGCCACGACGTTGAAAAACTGCAGGGACTTGGACAAGGACGTCAGGAAGATAATGGTGGAAAAGCGAGTGAAGAATCAAACAACATCGAGCGCGAGGGTATACTTATCGAGACAAAAAAGTGGCCTAGGCATCAACTCCATAGAACTGGAGGCAGAGATGCACTATGTAAGAAAGGGCATCTACCTGAAGGTACACCCAGACATGGAGAATGCCAGGAAGGCGTACTCTGCGCTCCAAAAAGCAGGATGGAGGAACCCTCTAAACGACCACGATTTTGTCATCGATAAGTACCAATGCCCGAACCTAGACCACACTGAGGACAACTACAAGAAAAACTGCAAGAAAATCATGCAGCACATACGCGCGACCTACGAGAGGCAGCTTGCAGAGACCTGGGCCCTAAACATGAACTACGGGCGAGTAGTACTCCAAGAAGGCGGAAAAGTCCAATTCCCTGCGACTTCATCACCATTTATGGACGGCTGGAGACAGTCTTTGCTCATTGCAGCCAGTGAGGAGCAAATTCACGGACTAGGTGGTACCGCGGGTCGAAGATCCCCATGTAGGAAAGGATGCAACAAAGATGAAACGGCCTATCATGTTGCATCAGCGTGCCCGACCAATGCCTACATCAGCCGACACGACAATGTGGTCCACTGGACATTAAAGTCAATGCTGCTTAGCCTAGGTGCACCAGAGGAAGTTGTAACGAAGTGGTTTTCGTTTGTTGATTTCTCGCCGTTTTTCCCTAAAACCGAACACATTAGTAGTTATTAGTATCCTAAATTTATCAGATACTCACCGTAATATGTAGATCCGCCTGCCGATGAGTGAATTAATGTAAAGCCGTCCGAAATCCGCAAATCGCGGTAAACATCCTCATACTCGACCGTTTATGTAAACGAGTAAGGTTAGAATCGTGTTGCAAGTTAATGAGTTCAAATTTTCACTTACCGAGTTTCCGATGCACGTCACTGGGCTGTTGCACATTGTTGCCATCTATTTGAATGCTCGCCACTTGCGCATTCACTGCACTCACATTCCGATGCACTGCTGGTGTTTGTTTACATTTGCGCACAATGAAGTTAGCATCTGTCAAACCGAACACCGTCAACTGCACCACGGTGAGCAGCTGTTGCAGTTAAGTATAATAATGCAAACTGCACTTTAGGATGCAGTTTTTCTTTCCGTTTTAGTGTTCCACCGGGTTTTCCACCAAGGAAAAGTGGTTTGTATAAATTTTGGTAAATAGAGTATGCACGAGCCCTCGCCCCACCGTTTCCTCCACCAAAGGCCGAAGGAAGTTTTTTGTCTGATTTGGCGTCAATAAAAGTGCTGAAAGGACGAAAATCGCTCTCTTTGCATCGCCACCATCCAGCTCGTCGTTTCGATTAAGTGCAACGAACATTTGATATACTTAACCTAAAACGAAACCGCGTGGTCGACAAAACCGAATAATTATGCAGTAAGTGTCAAAATTTGTGAACAGAGAAAGGGGTAAGCCATAACCAAGCAACAGACATCGCGTTTAAGGGTAGAGTTTAAAATTCAATTTAATTTTGTCAACTTCCGTTAAGTATCCTTTGATAGTTTTGCCGTAATGTTTAAGTACCGTTTTAATTCCGCTTGTTAAACGTTGAGTTGAGCGTTCTGCCATCTGCGTCTCCCAAGCCGTAATAGTTGTTTTCCGTTGAAAGCCATTTAATTTTTCACTTGTTAAACGTTGAGTTGTGCGATCTGCCATCATCGTCTTCCAAGTTCTCGTAAACGTTTTCCGTTAATTCCGCTTGTTAAACGTTGAGTTGTGCGTTCTGCCATCTGCGTCTTCCAAGCCGTAATCGTTGTTTTCCCCTTAAATACCTTTTAATTTTAACTTGTTAAACGTTGAGTTGTGCGTTCTGCCATCATCGTCTTCCAAGTTTTAGTAAACGTTTTCCTGTTAATTCCGCTTGTTAAACGTTGAGTTGTGCGTTCTGCCGTCAGCGTCTTCCAAGCCTAACATTTTGTTTTCTCGTTGAGTCCGTTTGCTAAACGTTGGGTTGTGCGTTCTGCCATCAGCGTCTTCCAAGTCGGGTCTTCTTCTGAGACATCCGTTCCGTTAGTTTTAGTATCAAGTCACCCGTAATTCAGGCCATAGGCTCGTAACTACTTTTAGTTTACGGATACGAAACGGAAGTCCGCCGTTCACTTTAAGTTGACAATTAGAACGTCCGAACTGATTGAAAGGGCTGACTCTGTTTCTCTGTTCTACCGTCAATTTTACTTGTCATCCGTTATACCCAATCTGTGATTGTTATTTCCGCCTTATTCTTGGGTCTAACTATATATTTACTGGTTTGTTGAAATGTATGTAAATTAATAAAGTATTTTATACGCATACCGTATTAAGTATTCTATTTTATTTGTGCTACCGAACCCTATTTTCTCCGACTATAGAATAGCTACCCGATTGAGAGTAAACTCACTAAATCGTAAGTACAGTTATTTAATTATTTACGCCCGAAATCGGAAAGCGCGTCACAAAGTACCAAAAAATCTTCAATTCGGCAAAGCCACACTTAATGTGGATTTCAAGAGCGCACACCGCAATGTCTCCATCAGAGCCGGCACCAAAATACTCACGGAGAAAAAGATTTATCACAACAAGCCAGACATCATGATTACCCTCACCAACCCAAAGGAAATCATTCTACTGGAGATATCAGTAGCACATCTCCAAAACGTCCGACTTCAAGAGAAGATGAAGCGAACCAGGTACGCCGTAAATTCCGCCACCAAAGTTGACAACTCAAATATCCACACAGTGGAAAGAGACGTCAACCTGGTGAGCGAACTGGAAAACATCCACCAATGCCCGGTCCACCTAGGGATCCTCATAATAGGCTGCTACGGCGAAATCATCCAAACAGAAGAGCATGAAAAACTCAAGAAGATATTATCGAAGCTGGAAATGTCGAAACGCGAAACGCAAACACTAATCAACAAGAGTTGCTACAGTGTGGCCGTATCAACTTCAACAATCCTATCAAGGCATATGAGCACCAACCAGAAAAATGAGTGACAGCATTTTTCTGATAGGAGCTCAGCCCAACCACACCGACAACAACGACAACCATAACTTTATTTAATACCATAACACCATAACTTTATTTATATAACTTTATCTAATTACTACTCATATACTGTAAGGACTTCATAAACTGTAAGGAACAACAATTCATTGTTAATATGTACAATTTATGAAATAAACGAATTATACTACCGAGGAACCAAAAGCAAAAAAATTCATACCAAATAATAATCACCAGGTAAAAATATACTACTAATATTCTTTTAAATTATCAGTCAAGGCTGTACAACAATAATACTTATCAATCATGTTTTTGGTGTGAGACTGGTGGATAATTAAAAAATGATTGGAGATAGTCCAATATATTTTGCTGATGATAAAATCATTGTAAATTATTTTAGCTGTCCTAATTCTGAGGGTTTGTTGGAGTTACTATATAAAAAGCTTCCTAATGATGATGTTATTACTGAAAATGACTATATTAATTATAAAGAAATATTGAAAATATGTAACGGTCATAAACAAAAGTATAGACCCGAAATCAAAATTTCTGCATCAAAAGGAGAAAAATATCGTAAATACATATCCAAATTATTTGAAGATGATAAAAGTGTTAGATCAAATAAAAGAGCATCAATCAAATCAGAATCTGTGCATGGTTATGGGATACCAAAAACTTTAAAGATAGAAGGCGCTCCCCCGAAAATAGATTATTTATATTGGGATAATCCAAATGAGCTAGTTGATCGTTTAAGATTATTAATCTCTTCACAAGGAGCTGGCAACAACAACCATGGAAATGAAATTATATCAATTTTAGAAGAATTGCGAGAAGCGGGTATTATATATTAATCATTACTTGAGGTAACCATTTAGTTGCATTTTAAATAACGATTAATAAGCATGTAAGATGAGTGTCGACAAATTCGGTAATCATCAGGAGAATAACAGAAGCTCGAGTAGTAGCATATTACCACATGGACCTCCCGGAATTGGATTTCTTTTAATGTCTGATAAGCATTTTAATATCAATAATAAACTTTTGCGAAATGTGGCAAATCCAGAAGCTGAAAATGATGCTGTCAATAAAAGTTATATAGATAATATTACTCAAAATATTAATGAAACGATAAAAACATTGAATGGTAATATGAATGACTTTAAAATTGATGTTATGGAATTGAAAAATATGTTATTAGTCACCATTAATAAAAATGAAACTATCTCAATCACATTAGAAAATAATTTTAGTGAATGTCAAAGGCTTGTGGATCAAACCGCTAAACATATTGTTTATTTAAATGATGAAATAAACTCTTTGAAAATGCAAAAAAAAGCTTTATAAAGAGTAATTATTTTAATATTGGCACACTATTAAATATTCAATCGAGAATGCAGGAAGCAAAAGAACAGTTAGTAAAAGAATTGCACACTCCTGCTAGAAGGAATTATCAAAGAAGACATTCCATCATTCAGGGTTTAGATGAATCATGGCAGGCTGATTTGGTTGAAATGATTCCTTACGCTAAACAAAACAAACATTACAAATATATGCTAACAGTTATTGATAACTTTTCGAAATATGCTTGGGCTGTGCCTTTGAAATGGAAATCAGCTGTAGATGTGGTTGATGCTATGGAGGAAGTATTATCCAGTGGACGTAGCCCTAAAAATTTGCAAACTGATAATGGTAAAGAGTTTTATAATTCAAAATTTAAAGCTCTTTTATCGAAATATAATGTAAATCATTATTCAACCTATAGCAATTTAAAAGCTAGCATATCTGAGAGATTCAATCGCACTTACCGATTCTTACCAATCGAAAAAAGCTGTAAAAGCTGCTAAAACATGCGATTCAAATAAAAGGATTAAATGCGCATTAAACGCTGTTAATGGTTTGATGAAAACTGTTGAAATTGAAAATAGTGTAAAGACACCTAAAGTTATACCAATACCCAAGACAGGTGGATTTTTACCCATGCTTATTTCAATATTTGCCGGATTAAGCGCGGCCGGGGCTTTGGCTGGCGGGGCGGCTGGTATTGCTAAAGTTGTTAACGATGCTAGCGCAGCTAAGAAGCTGCTTGAGGAAAAAGTGCGTCATAATAAAGCAATGGAAGCTGTGAAAATTGGTGGTCGTGGGTTATATATGAAACCATATAAGAAGGGTTATGGGTTATTTATTTCCCCACCAAACAATTCTTCAAAAAACTAATAAGTAAGCTGCCTGATAAAGCACTAAACGATAATGAGCTGCATTACTATGCAAAACAGCTTAGGATTAAAAATTTCCGTGGTGTCTTTATGAGAAATGATCTACCAACCAAAGTTAATACAAATGAGTGTGGTATTGTAAACTTAGACAATAAAAACGGACCTGGCACCCACTGGGTATGCTATAAAAAACGAGGAAGTAATGTTATGTACTTTGATAGTTTTAGAAATCTTTGTTCACCATCGGAAATAGTTAGGTATCTAGGAAGCACCGTTAATTATAACTATGAAACTTATCAAAACTATGATACGTTTGTATGCGGCCATTTATGTTTAAAATTTCTATGTAACCAATTATATGAATAATACATATATAAATAAATATATTATTTGGAAGTCATTTGATATTCTACCGGCTAGCAATGTCGTTTACCCTTTCACTCTCTGGTAATAAATCGGTTTTATCAACAAATTATTTTCCTCCAATTGAATTATCCGAAAATGAAAATTATGAGTTAGGTTTGGTTAATCTGCAAACATTTAATTCCATTCCAAATATTGATGAAGATCATAATAAATTTTACGTTGATGATTTTGTTATCACTTTACCTGTGGGTTCGTATGAGTTAACAGATATTGCTGAATATATAAAGAACGAAGTAGAAAGCAAAGGAATTGTTTTTGAATTGAAAGCAAACAATAATACTTTGAAATGTTTAATAAAGTGCAATCGAAGTATACACTTTAGTCCAGAAGATTCCATCTATAAATTGCTAGGATTTAGGAAAAAAGTTCTAAAACCAAATGTTCAATATGAATCTGATCTGCCGGTTAATATCCTGAAAATTAATACAGTACGCGTTGAATGTAATATAATTAGTGGTGCTTATTTAAATGACCAGCGAGCACACACGCTATATGAGTTTTTTCCAATAGTACCACCTGGATATAAAATAGTTCAGGAACCTGTAAACGTTATTTATTTGCCGATAAACACGCGGATTATAGATAATATAACTCTTCAAATACTCGATCAGGATAATAAGTTAGTCAATTTTAGAGGTGAAGTCATAACGATAAGGTTGCACATACGAAAATATTAAAATGGGTGTTGTTTACAATAGATATGATGATGTTAAATGTATAAAAAGCGTTATCAAAACATATTTTAAAGAGGAGCAATGCAAGAAGAAGATAACTCGTGCACCGTAAATCAAAGCACTCACACCAGCAAACAGAGCAATTCTAGAGAGTCTAAATCTAACAGTTGTTCCCACCAAATCGAGAACTCCACCAGTTTTGAAGTAAAATTGAATTGCACAAAAGTGATCACCAAATATTTACGGTTGTTTATATCTAATTATAAAAATTCAATTATGGTTAATATGTTAAATATTCGCTCCAATGTTGAGTATGATGATTCAATTACTAACAATGAAATTCATCCACCATACGCATCATGCACGTTTAATAACAATGATGAAATTCGAATAACGATTCAAAATCAAGATTTGTATGTTAGACCTAACAAAAGCAGTTTGCATATTTTTGGTTGGTTGTTGAAAGAAGATGGTACTGCTGTAGCACATACAAACATTATAAACAACGGAATATGTCATTTGTTTGATGAAATTCGCTATGAATTGAATGGAGTAGAAATCGATAGATGTAAAAATGTTGGAATTACATCCACGATGAAAGGATATTTTTCTGTTAATATTAACAAAAGCCGAATGTTGGAAAATGCTGGATGGAAAGCTAGTCCTAACACCACAATAACTAATGCTGACAAATACTTTGATATAATTATACCTCTTAGTATGCTTTTGGGTTTTGCTGAAGATTATCTCAAAGTTATTGTGAATGCCAAACATGAACTTATCCTTGTTAGATCAAGAACCGATTTAAACGCTATTGTTCAAACAGTCGTCGAACCATTCAAGTTCGTTTTGAACAAAGTTGAATGGAGGGTGCCATATATCACGCTTTCTGATAAACAAAAATTGATATGTTACAATACATCGAAAAGGATCCAACAATTTCAGTGAGTTTTCGAGCATGGGAGTTATATGAAAATCCTATGCTTCAATCAACAGAAAAACAAATTTGGAGAATAAAAACTGCCACTCAGTTAGAAAAACCCAGATTTGTAATTCTTGGTTTTCAAACCAACCGAAAAAATAATGCTAATACTGATGTGAGTAAGTTTGATCATTGTCATGTTAGTGATGTTAAGTTGTATTTAAATTCCCAATCGTATCCATACGGAAACATGGTTTTAAATATTGATCATAATCAATATGCGCCTCTCTTTGATATGTATGCAGGATTTCAAAATGCATACTACTCACATAAAAGCGAACCGTTGTTAAATAAATCTGATTTTATAAATATTGCTCCACTAATTCTAATAGATTGTTCTGAACAAAATGAGTCTCTTAAGTCGGCTCCAGTTGACATTCGTTTAGAATTTAAATCAAAACAAAGATTCCCCGCGAATACCACGGCCTATTGTTTGATTTTACATGATCGAATCATTGAGTATAAACCAATTAGCGATAGGGTACAGAAGTTAGTCTAATACCTCGATTCAAACAATGGAGTTCATTGCGGTATTTCAAGGTTTTATAAAAAAACACAAGTTCATATTTAAAGAAGTAGCATTAGTCCCAGTTGATAATCTTAAAAATGCAAAAGAATTTGTATTTAGTGCACAAAACGATTATGATTATTTAAATTCTGAAAAACCATCAAAGAATTGGCTTCTGAATCACCATCATAGTATACATTGGCAAACCGTTGGTATACACTACGAAGATTTGAATAATATCCTTCATGAAGCGTTGCGTGAAGCTATGATAATTTATGTAAAAGGGTTGGATAAACAAAAATGGTTAGAAAATTGTGGTTTTAATAATGTTAAAAACTTGGAAGATATGAGGTGTCCAGCTTTGAAGTTATTACGAAATCCAATGTTTAAATTTCAAAAATGTTCTTCACCGCATGCAAATGCTAATACTAATCATTGTGCATTTACAAACATCCAACTTTTACATAAATTTTATATGACACTTCAAAAAAAAACCCACGGTTAGACAAGCAATATTATCATTTTACCAATTCAAAGATCTTGCATTGATGTCGCTTCCAGAAATTGAGTGTTTACCAGTAAAATTTTTAACTACATTTGCTGCTGAGTCTATAGAATGTGTTTGGGAAAGACTATCAAACAAATTAAAGCGCAATCCAAGTATTTATGGTTGTAGACGTTGTCTTCAACATTATAACAAATCTACTAGAGATCAAATTAATGGTCCTCCACCAATGATACGTAATTGTTCTGAATGTGTAAAAAAAAAACTGTCAGACAACATTGTAAATAAAGGTCATGTTCGCTTTGCTACCAATCTAAATAAAAGATACCCAATGGTTCAATGGGCGTTTGTTTATCAAGCAGCACGAAAAGGATTTTGGTAAGAAGCTGCAAGGGATCGATCAAGATTTAACCGTCGAGTTGTGGATGTGGAGAGTAAAATAAAATCTATTTTTGATATGGATGCTCGTCAAAGATTATATGAGCAGCGCTTTGTTTCAAATGTATTAGATTAAACTTATTATTGATTTACATAAATGTTTGAGGTATAGAGTTTATGATAAAAAAATACAATTTTTTACAAATTTATTTTGATAATTTATTTCACTTAATAGATATATAGATGATACCGAGGATAATACATTTAATATACAATAAAATTAATCCATATAAAATCATTACAAAATTTATACATAAACAATAAACTTAGTGTGTGCTAACTTAAACATTTAAAGAATAATGTCCCCACGGTAGTGTTTCTATATTATTTTCACTGATATATCCTTTTTCATCATTATAATTTAACGCAACTTTATTCTGTTTAACTGTGAAAACTTCATGTTGCTTTGAGACAATTCTATCTTGAGTTTTATATACATTTTTCTTTTCAAACAGACATTTCTTATATTCTTCCAGAGTTAGATTTTGAGCCACTGATTTACCTACCCCTTTGGCTCTATTAATTGTTTTGTTATTTACTGAATATGAATACATCTTCGAAAGTAAACCAACAAACTCCACCATAATTTCACCGTTCAATTCATCCTTAAATAAGCCTAAAACTTTATTATTAATTTTGGGGAAATTAAATGGATTATTTTCATCATAGTCAGATGTATCAAACCATTGTGGTAGGTCTGAGAAAATATCCTTGTAAAAATTGTTTGTTATCACAAAATAAATTAGAGAATCAGTGTCCATGTATAATAATTTTAAACTTGCAGATTCATATTTCTTTTTCATATATTCATAATGAAATCGGTACATTAAACACTTGCTAATATCTAGAATAGCCATCCCCACATACAGAGGTTTATTAAACGTAACTTTCAGGCAATATAACTCAATGGCTGCAAAATTCTCATCAAAAATAATTCTGTCTTTGAAATTGGGTTTACCCATATATTTTCCTGCTCCATAACTTAGCGGCTGCATATCTGTTGCAGCATTGACTCACTTCACCACGAATACCTCTCTCAACAAACAATAGCATATCAATGTCCGTCATCAATTCGAGTTTGACTTTGGTTAATTTTAATAAACTGTCCCAAGATAATCCGGGGGCGGTTATATAATTTGAAGGATCTAAATCATAGGTTTTTTTGCATAGCAAACGAAATTGTTCGAAAACATCTGCCAACAGAAGTACATCTGTTTTCAAATATAGATTTGTGTATTCTCCTAGATTTACACATCCAAATTCTCTATAAACTGTTTGAGCATGATCATATTCTGCATTAGTAATATCCGATTGAGATAAATTATTAAAAAAATGTTTTCGTTCAGGCAAAGCCGTTTCTGTAAAACGATCAAAGTTGTTTAAGTAACTGTAAGGTAGAACACCCTTTCTACATAGCAATTTTAATTTCGTTTCTGACAGATTTGCAAAATACTTTTTAGTATTATCATATTCTTTTAAATATGATGACAGTTTATTCAGGGATGAACTCATAAAATTAAACGAATCTATAAACTTTATTTTTATGTTGTTTGTAGAATCTTCCTCTTCACCATCTAACGCAAAGTCTGAAGGTTGAATAAAGTTCATTTCACAAATGTGACAAATTTTTGCATTTTCAAATTCATCTATTTCGACTTGTAATAACGGTAGCATTTCCTTCTTATCATCATAAATATGAGATACTTTATCTGTAATCAGATTGAGTTTGCTTACAAACCACTCAACACAATCCTCCCTTCTATATAAATCAAATTCTGAGTAACTATCATTGAAATCACATTTTAAATAATATGAAACACTACATGGTATATGTTTTTGATATTGATATGTATAACTTTTCGAATCATTAGGTTGACATATGTCAATGGGTAAAATAAGACATTCAAGATCGGCATAAACTACAAATGGATGCATCTGTTTATGTTTATAATTTTTAAAATAAATCCATTTAGTAGAGTCTGTGGGCATAACACATTTTACGGGTATAGAATTTGTACCATAAATTTTATGCTGTTCGAATTTATCTTGTTTATAAAAATAACACAAACATCTATCACATAAATAACGACATGCACGATGATTTTCAACCATTTGTTTACTCACCAATCTAGACAAATTTTTTATCCAGCAGAAGTGGTATTTTGGGGATTGTTCTGTTGTTGTTGTAGCACTAGGTATTTCAGCCATTAATAAATTAATATGAACGTTTTTATGATGCTTCGATATATACACAGGTAGCACTTCATAATTTATATTTTGATTGTCTGATTTGTTTCATCACCATCACATTCATTTAAAATTAGCCAATCATTCTTCTTTTTCAATGCATACACGTTAATCGATATATAATTCTGCTCCTCAAATTTGGTGATTTGAGATAAATCCATCGGAAACTTTATTCCATCCAAATTAAGGATATCTCTAAAATTAGGATACGAAGCTAGTCTGTCAGGGTTGTTTTTAGCCGGTCGAAGTGCTGAAATCACCGCCCAAGCAAAGCAGCATTCATCATCAGATTGTACATTTATTACCGCTTTTCGAGCTTCAACATACTTAGGTAAAGTTAAAAACTTGCTCCCCACGGTGAATGGTGTATACTTGTTAATGTTTAATTTGAGTTGTGTTATTTTGTACAATGCCCACCCGCTTCCTCGCTCTTGAAATGTATCCAATCGCATTAAAATTTTCTCCACCGCCTCATTATACCATTCTGATATATCAGACGTAAGGAAAATAGCAATGTATTTCGAATTCAGATAGATCGTCTTTATTTCTTCTGTCTTTGGAAGAAGCATCTCACAAACTAGAGATATTTGTGCTTTAATCGGTGCCATTTTTTGCACCTCATCTACTTTCGATCGTATTAGATTTTGTGTTGTTTGTAAAAATCGCTTTGGATCGAGGGTTTGGTTTATGTTTAATATCGCATGAGTCATCATTATTTTTCTAAATGCTGTTTCCAGATAAGTTAAAACTAATTCTTTTTCCTGAAAATTCGATTCGATTGCATCTTTGTGTTGTGTCTTAGGATTTAAAATTTTGTTGATATATTGAGAGTACTTATTTGTATTATCAAGCTTTTTATGTTTGGGTTGCGGTTCATTTTCTTCTTCCAGTATTCGGTTTTCGGTTCTTCTTCTTATTAAAACCGAGTTTAAATATTCACCATAAAAATTTCGCTTCATAATTTGTCGTGATATATCCCGTTTTGCATTTTGATTAGCAAACATAGATTGCAAATATGTTTTATAAAGATGTTCCATTGTTTCTAAAAATAATTTATCAACATAAGTAAAATGCTATCAATTTATTTATTAAGATACAACACTCAGTATATATGTATATTTTACACTTAGTTAATAAATCATTATAGAATATATATCTAAAATAACAAACCGCAGCAAGAAACACTTATATGAGTATATTATTTTAAAATTGCTTTGCGGCATGGTCTTTATGATATATATTGTATGTTTATCTTAAATTTAAATGATAAATTTAAAAAATGCTATAGATCGCTAGCCCTGATCTGAAAGCAATATTCTTCAGTACAATTATTAATCTGTGGTTGATAAGTTCGTCAGTATTTTCGGTTTTATATATATTAATAACCAACAAAATGGGTAAGTTTTATAATATTCGTTTAACTAATAACATATATAAATAATAATAATTAATTTTACTAATAACTAACTAATTACTAATAATAAGTGTTAATAATATTTTATTTTATTTTGATTTTTTATTATTTTAGATGTCAGTCAAATGTTATACGGTTATGTCCATTCTCGCCTTCCAGTAGGATTAAGAGTAAGTAGTTAGTAGCTAATTTTGTTTTGTTTGTTTTTTTTTTATTAATTTTTTTTTTTTTTTAGAATTTGCCCATCGTTTTTTTGATGGGGGCGGGAGTGGCGCCATCCCCTAGCGTTATGCGCCAAAATGGGCGCAGGATGCTGAGTGTGTGTTTGGGGCACCACCTCAGCTTCGAGGTCGTCGGAGGAATGGTAATGGTTTCGGCCATCCGGTTTTAATAATTATATATTATATATTCTTCAATTATTGTCTTGTTCGGTCATATCCGCTATAGTGGCAAAATAAATATGTAGTATTCTTTTATATTTATAGTCTATTTTTTTTACTCCCTCCACTTAGTTATAAGTGTTTTTTCAAATTATCGAATGTAATATCACAAGTGCTCAAATTTTATCGATAAATTTTTGAAACATTTTTTCGAAATCGTTTTGGCCGTGTAATTTAAAGAGTGGAAATTGGGGAATTTTTATCTGATTAAAGCCCGAGAGCTTTAGCTCGAGGGTAATTTAATCTGATAAAAATTGTCCAATTTTTACGAATTAAATTTGTCCGGAAATAATGATTGAGTAAAAATGTTTGAATAAAATTTAGAGATAAAATTTTCAGCACGAGTGGTATTTGCCAAGAGTATTTCACGAAACAATTCAATGCTATTTTATAAGATTTAATTTAAACAAGTAGATACAAAATGCAGTAAATTGATTCCAAATACTATTTTCTGTCTTGGTAGTGTTATCGGGAACAGTTTGTTTAACTTCTTCTGAAATATTTGGTAAACTTATACTTCCAAATCTTTTCATTGCCATTTTTGCACAACTTTAAAATTAGTGTGACGATAAACGTCAAAATTTTATCATGATAAAAGTGCACTGCGATTTCTTCACCCTAAAACTGATTTTAGAGCATTTCAGAATCAAACTTGTGCCCTTTAAACAGAAATTTGACAGTTGTGTGAAATAATCAACAGTAATACCACAAGACCTTTACAATAGCCGGCTATTTTTTTTTCATTAATTTATCAAGAAAGCTTGCATTTTAATAATTTAAACGAGAACTTATCAAGCATTAATAATCTGATTAAAGCCCGAGAGCTTTAGCTCGAGGGCTTTAATCTTTGATTATTAATGTTTGATAAGTTCGAGTTAAATTATTTAAAAATGCAAGACTTGAGATAAATTATAAAAAAAATAGCCGATATTGTAAAGGTCGAGTGGTATTTAGAAAGATTATTTATTGAATGAAAATTTTGATCGCTTCTCAATTGCTTTTCAATTGCTTTTGCAGTAAAATTATAACATGTAAAACTGTCAAAATTAAATTTGCGTCGCCTACTTCAAATTTAAAAATGTCACACGTGATCGGATATTGCTACCGATTAAAATAGTCGGTGATATTCCAGCTAACGCATACCTCATCCCGCA
>CAUVYR010000103.1:0-75913 GCA_963556235.1 Cryptophagus acutangulus | reverse complement strand
TCCCAAAAAAGATTAACACAATTTTTTTTTTAAATGAAACACTATGTATTTTTTTACAGAAAATAAAACCTTTGCAGGTTCTGTACATAATTCCAGATTTATAAAAGAATCGATTACAATGTTGCCAAGTTATGCATTTTTTAAGAAAATTTTGGTCAAAAACATACTATTTTAAAAATGTTGTAATTCCCCCATTGTTTTTTTATTTTTTGTAAAAACTTCAAGTAAAACTTATTCTTGGCTTGCTTTATCTAAAACAATTTTTAAAATTTGATTTAATTATACAGGGTGTTTAAAAAAATCGTTCAAACATCTCGAACTTCAATTCATTTTTTTTTGATTTTTTTAAATGCAACACCCTGTATTTTATTACATCTCGATCAGCACTTTTCGATCAGCAAATCTGGAGTGAAATTGCAGTTGTCAAAACTCCAGTTCAAAAACTCCGACTAGATTAATCTTTAAATGTAATTAAAAGTGTGGAAATAGCGAAATACATTAAATACTTGTGTAAATTCTACTGTTGCAAGTGTCAAACAATCATATTTATTATTTGACAGTATTACGAACCTAGGTATGTAATGTTCAACTTCCCGACCTCTAAATCGTTGGTAATCACAACATTACAATAACGATTGTGAATAAACAATAATTTATACTCAACATAGTAATAATATTTATTTTGTATAACATATTAATACATAAATAAACTATTGATAATAGCAATTGCAATTCATCACGTAAAATGTATTCAAATGAAGAGTATTTCGAATTGTTATTGATGTACGGCAAATGTGGACAAAATGCAATTGCGGCGGCAAGAAGATACGCTTTGCGTTTCCCCAACTTGACCATAAAATAAAATAAAAAATAAAAAATTGATAAATTAATTACTTGTGATAAATTGCAACAAATTCAATGTAATTAAAAAGTGCCAAACTGACATTTATCAGAATCATTTAGAATCTAGTGGACCAAATAAGTAGAAAAAGTTTGTTCGCAACAACCTAGATTTAAAAAAAATGGTCAATTTGAAATTCTGCGTTGTGATTGGTCAACTTCAATGGTCCATAACTTGAGCACTATCATACCCTGACTTTTTTTTCTAACACTGTTGGTCTTAGAATGTTGTCCGGAATCTCCAGTTTACGGGTCCTCCACCTTTGGCTGCCTTCCCACAATTTAATAAAAAAAATCACCAAATATACTTATCCAGCCACTATTTATCATCGTAACATATTCAAAGAAATGGGATTCTATCAACAAATTCGCACTCAATTTGTAAAAAATGGACATCAATCAATATGAAGCATCACAAAATAATAGAAAAATATTTTTACTCAAATGCAGACAAAATGGACTTATACCAAGACATATCACTGACAAAATGAAAGGAATATGTGAAATGATTTCGTTTCAAGATGGAAGATTAGGAAACAACACTAAAAGTTTTATTAACAACTTTAGCATGAAGATTTTGAATCTGGAAATTAGGGTTACTCATTCTAATATTAATATAATGAACAAAGAACTAAACCATTTAACAAACAAAATTTGTGAAATTTTACCGAATGATATTTGGACGGAATTTAAACAACGACAAAATATTGTCTTTAAGAAAGAGTTTAACAAAATTAAAATTAATAACTTAAGTAAATTTGAAAAATCAAAAAATAATTCAAAATCCAACATTAAAATAAACACTAAATGGTTAAAAAAACTTAACTACTATTAATATTCTACCATACATTTTGGTCCTTCGAGCCGGATTATTCCGGTACTGGCAGTTCTTTCAGTTTCGCATTCTCTCTCGCTCTATTTCTCTTTCGCTCGCTCGCCGTCTCTTTTTTACATAATTTTAGTTGCTTTTTAATTCGGTTCAATCGCGTAATTTTGTGAATATTTCAAACACATTCGATTCTGCGGTTTTTGCTGTGCTTCGCATTCTTCGTTTCGAGTTTTTTGTTGCGCTACTGAGTGTCGAGCGCTTGACCTTGATTCAGTTCGGCTAAGTTTTCTTACGATTTATTTGCAGTGAATTTATTTTATTCATTTTATTTTCGTACATTTCTGGTACATTTGCCGAATTTTAGCAGGATTAACTCGTGTCGACTCGCATTATTTCGTATCGTTCATTATGGCCGCTGCCGCCGCAAAATTGAAGCAAGCACTTGCATTCCGCAATGACGTCATTTTGCAAATAAAAACATTAACGCGAGTGGCAAATCAAGCACATAACCAGGACGAATTGTACGATTTTTTGTACGTTGAATTTAAATCTAGATACGCTCACGTCGACGATTTGTTTGCGGAATTTACGCAGTTGCAGGCAACTATCTTAACCGCAATGTGTGGTTTAGAGAATGCCGATTTAAAGGCACAATTGACAATTCGGGAATCTTTTCATGACAATTATTACCGAGTTAAAGCTGTCTATGCTGATTTATTCGAATCGACTTAGAATCCGAACGCTTTGCAGGAGAATGTGCCAGACAATACAACGGTTAAAAGTTAAGTAAAACTTCCGCGTTTAGAACTACCGAAATTTAATGGAGATCTTCTAAAATGGAAACTGTTTGTAGACATGTTTGCCGCTACGATTCACGATAACGCCGCACTTTCAAACATTGAAAAGTTTAACTTCCTCACTTCTTGTCTCGAGGATGAGCCCCTATCGCTTATTCAATGCATTCCCAAATCGCCCAATAACTATCCCATCGCATACGACACTTTGTTCAAACGATTTGACAATAAGCGCCTGCTAGCTTCGTTTCATTGGAAAGCTATCGACAACGCACCTGTTTTATCGGACGCTCCGACTAATGCACAGTCCGTTCGCGCGCTCATCAACGTTTTTTCAGAAAACTTGGTAGCCTTAACTAATCTAGGATTTGCATGTGATCAATGGGATTTTGTTATGTTTCAAATGTTGCTCAAACGACTCAATGCGAATACTATTACTCAATTTTAACTAGCATCAAGCTCAACAGACATACCAACGTTTGTGTCATTGAGTGATTTTCTCGCAAAACAGTGTAGCGCGCTTGAAAATGTGGATGACGCGAAGCCAGGTACCATTCGCAAAATACCTAATTCGACTCGCAACTCGCCTCAACCATTCTCTCGCACCGGCTTACCTCAGCCCAAACGCGGGGCTTCGTTTTTTGTAATGGGAGGTACTTGCTGCCCGTTCTGCCAAGCCGATCATCTTATTTACAAATGCAATGTTTTTCTAGCGAAGTCTCCACAAGAACGGTATAATGTAGTCAAAGAACGAAAGTGGTGTTTGAATTGTTTAGGTTCGAAGCATCAGTTCAAAGAGTGCAAGTCTACGTCCGCGTGTAGGATCTGTTCTCAACGACACCACACTTTATTGCATTTTAATACAGACCGCACTGTTACTCCGCTTCCGTCCACAAGTTCTGCGCCGCGCACCGATCGGGCATCGAGTACTCCTCAACAGATTACCTCATTCACCACTATTGGCCCAGCCAAATCTACGGTTTTGTTAGCAACCGCTGTTATTGAAATTAGGAACTCGAAAGGAATATTTGAACCTGTGCGCGTGTTGTTGGATAACGCCAGTCAATCCAATTTCATGTCTGAAGAATGTGTGTCTTGTTTGGGGCTGTCGAAATATTCTCTATCGTTTCGCGGATTAGCGGATTAGACAAAATGAGCTCCACTTCTTCGACTGGAGTGACTTGTACCTATCGTTCTCGATACGCACCGCAACGTCAATGTTGTCTGGAAGCAGTCGTTATTCCGAAAATTTGTGGCGCAATGCCCAACTTTAGCTTTTCTCCTCCACCGTATTCGTATCTCTCTAACCTCACTTTGGCTGACCCTCAATATTTTGAATCTCGATCTATTGATATGCTTCTTGGAGCTGAACTCTTTGCTCAAATTTTGGAAAACGGCCGACTACAAGGCCAACACAACCAACCTATAGCTTGGAACACAAGTTTTGGATGGATCTTGATGGGAAAGATTGAACTTAACACAAATTCCTCTTCAAACGCCATAAATACATTTTGCTCGCTAGTCTCTGAACCGTCCTTGGATATATTGGTTAAAAGATTTTGGGAAATAGAAGAGATAGTATTGCCCCCACCTACGCGTCCTGATGATGAGCAGGCTGAAACAATCTTTGCCAGAAATCACTTTCGTAAGCAGTCCGGACGATATGTTGTACCGTTACCATTCAAAGTGGACTCTCCCGCATTTTTGGACTCAAAAATGATTGCACACCGTCGATTAATTGCTTTGGAAAAGCGACTTCAACGGGAGCCTTCGATTCAGCAGCAATATCATGATTTTATGCAAGATTATTTAGACTCAGGTCATATGCAGCTACTTTCTCGGCCTGATGACACTCCCTTTTGCTATTACATCCCTCATCATTGCGTGGTAGAGCCAGATAGCGTCACCACAAAACTACGCGTAGTGTTTGATGCTTCCGCAAAAACTTCATAACAATTTTCGCTCAATGATTCGCTGTTGGTTGGTCCTAAGCTCCAACAGGAAATTGTTTCGCTTCTCTGCCGCTTTCGTTTCTACCCGATCGTGTTCACTGCCGACATCAAACAAATGTATCGGCAAATTTTGGTCTCAGAACAGCATCGTCCATATCAGCGAATTTTATGGAGATTTTCCTCGGCCGAACCTATTCAAACTTATCAATTGAATACGGTTACTTACGGTGTATCGTCTGCCCCTTTTTTGGCACTAAGAACCATTCTGCAATTAGCTACAGACGAACAATCTCAATTTCCGGTAGCCTCTTCGGTTCTGTTATCAGACGTTTATGTAGACGATATTGTGACCGGTTGCAACTCCATCGAAGAAGCTTTAGTTTTGCGCGATCAATTGACTCAACTCCTGTTATCTGTAGGTTTTGAGCTTAGAAAATGGGCTAGTAATCATCTCGGCTTTTTAGAGAATCTTGACCAAACACATTGTCAAATCAACCCTCTCATCTTCGACTCAGACCAACCCCAAGTAGTGAAAATCTTAGGACTACAATGGAATTCGCACTCGGATTGCTTTGCATATAAAGTCCAACCATTGGATCGCCTTTGCACCAAACGAACGCTTTTGTCTGAACTCGCTCGCATTTTCGATCCTATTAGATTTCTCGCTCCTCTCACATTTTGTGCAAAGGTTTTGATTCAACGGTTGTGGGCTTTAAAGTTGGATTGGGACGAACAACCTCCGAATGACATTGCTGATCAATGGACTAACTACAAATCTCAGTTACACTCGCTGATCAATCTCAAGATCCCGCGGTTTTGCTTCCTTTCGAACTATACGTCTCGCGCTCTTCATGGATTTTGTGATGCGTCAGAATTGGGATACGCCGCGGTAGTTTACGTAAAATTTGTTGACACGGATAACAAAGTCACTGTGCATTTGATTTGTGCAAAATCTAAAGTCGCGCCGCTGAAACGAATCTCTGTTCCGCGTTTAGAATTGTGTGCTGCGCTGCTTCTGGCCAAACTCATGAATTCCACTGTAAAAACTTTTGAAAATTTAAACACTTTCACTCATTTCTACGGTTGGTCTGACTCAACAGTAGCTCTCGCTTGGATTAAATCGTCTCCGCATCGTTGGAAAACGTTTGTGGCTAATCGCGTAACACAAATTCAACGAATCGCTCCTTTAATTACATGGTTTCACGTTCGGTCAGAAAACAACCCTGCCGATTGTGCCTCTCGCGATCTATCGCCTTCTGATTTAATTTCGTTTTCGCTTTGGTGGGCGGGGCCCAAATTTCTTCAAACTCTTGATTGTGAACAGCTTGCTTCCTGCCCTTACGACGACGTGCCAGGGAATTCTCTTGAGGAGAAAAAATCGACGGCACTAATAGCAACGCAAAATCCGTTGGTCTTTTGGGATGACTTATTAAATCGGTTCTCTTCACTGCGAAAGGTACAAGCTTTTGTGGCATATTCTCTCCGTTTTATTACCATTTGTAAGACAAAAATTCGTAATTCCTCTCCATTGTCGGTCCAAGAGCTCCAAGAATCTCTTGGCCTACTTGTGAAACTGACTGCTGCGGACTCCTACTTGTGAAACTGACTACTGATGCGGCAACAATTTTGCCGCATCAGTCGCGGCAACAATTGGGTGACTTGTTGTTGCGGCAACAATTTTGGATCCTGGGTGCAAAACGCGTCATTTCTCGAATTGTCTCCAAATGCCTTCGATGTTGGCGTCTGAATCCTTCAGCCACGCAACCTCCTATGGGTGACTTGCCTACTCTGCGACTCTCTCAATTGAAACCGTTTTCGTGCGTCGGCGTTGATTAGGGTGGTCCGTTCAACGTCACTCTTGGCAAACATAGAGGCGTTAAAGGTGTGAAACCGTACATTTGTTTATTTGTCTGTTTTAGCACCAAAGCTCTGCACATCGAACTCGCGTCAGATCTTTCAGCCGAATGTTTTCTGGCTGCCTTCCGTCGGTTTGTCGCGCGTCGTGGATGATGCACTTATGTGTTTTCAGATTGCGGCACCAACTTTGTGGGAGGAGCAAATAAATTGATACTGCAATATATGCAAGAAGCGGCCGTCCAAATAGGTTTTGAGTGGCATTTTAATCCACCATCTGCTCCTCATTTCGGAGGCTTATGGGAGACCGGGATCAAGTCGGTTAAAACTTACCTCTATCGCGTTGTTGGTGACCAAATTCTGACGTACGAAGAACTATATACAGCACTCGTTCAGATCGAAGCTCTTTTGAATTCGCGCCCTATTTGCCCTTTAAGCAATGATCCGAACGATCTGTCCGCTTTAACTCCAGGCCACTTTTTAGCTCTTGAGCCAATTTCTGCTGTACCGGATTCAGATCTTACTCATATCAGCATGAATCGGCTGACACGTTGGCAGTTGCTACAGCGTCTACACCAGGACTTTTGGTCGCGTTGGCATGTGGAATACCTGCACACTCTTCAGCAGCGTAGCAAATGGACGGTTCCTTCAACTCCGATTGAACCTGGTACTCTAGCATTGATAAAAAACGATTTGATTCCTCCTCGACAATGGAGTCTTGCTCGGGTGATCACAGTCCATCCGGGACCTGATGGCATTGTTCGGGTGGTTACGCTGAAGACAGCTAACGGCACACTTAAGCGACCAGTGGTCAAGGTATGCCCTTTGCCTAATGTTTCGATTAATTAAAACGCGGAAGCTCATCGAGTTTTAGGTGGGCGGTATGTTTTGTCCCCCTTTTTGTGTTTGTTTTTAAATATTTAGAGAGAGAATGCGATGTTTTAGATTTACAGTATTCGCGTGAAACGAAACCGAATTTTTTGTTTTTTGCTCTGCTTTGGCGTTCACGAGCGTTCACGGGCGAGGAGAGAAGGAAGAATTAGTAATATTGATTTGTCGTTCGATCTCTGTACTGGTTTTTTTAACTTTTCGCTGATTTCGCTTTGTAGAATCTTTTTTCTCTCCGCGACTGTGAATGCTCATCGCTTCGCATTCTGTGCATTTTTCGCTCGTTGCAACCTCTTGCAACCTCTTCGTTACGCTGCTCAATTCCTCGCACATTCCTCAACCTCAATTCCTCGATCCATTCCTCGCGCATTCCTCACTTTTCCTCACGTCAATCACCACATCAAAATCATCAGCTACAGAAAACAAGGTAGGTGCATTTAACACATTATTCGCCCCACTTTACTTCGCTTTTTTATTGTTTGCAAATTGATAGAACTTCGCCGCATAACATTTTGGTCCTTCGAGCCGGATGTTTTCTGCCGGATGTTTTCTGACCAAAATACTACTAATATACTTTCTTTGGGTCAAAAATTTAGTTTAACACCAACAAAGACTGACCTTTCTATAAAACATCTTCTTGCTGATGTAGAATATTCCTTGATTGATTTACAAGATAATAATATTAAAAATTTATATTTTTCACAGATAACTAATATTATAACTAAAGTCTTTCCGGCGAATGTTTGGACTTGCGTCATCAATTTCTGAACTAATGATAGACATGACAATTTGTTGCTGTTTGCTTCATACACATATGTTGGTACTATGCAATTGTAAAAACGTATCGGGATCCGGTGAACTGACAGAGGGCGGCACAATCACTCACATCCATGACTTATCTGAGTTTTGTGTCCCTCTCACTCAGCGTGTGATAGACAAGGACAGTGCGTGCGGTTGTTTGTTGTGTTAGTTTGTTGGTTATGTAACAAATCAGCGGCGTTTCATCATGGTTTTTTCTAATATTTGTTCGAGCTTGTGTTCCAATATTATTAAGTTTTGTATTTTTTTAAGTGAAAAACAGTGCTATTTATTTAATAATGCCCGGGAAACGATTAGATGTGAATCATCTAATTTTTGGTGATTCACCACAGCGATTTGTGGTGAATTTGATCAATTATTTCCAAAGAGAGTTACAGAATGGGGGTCTCCTGCTTCCATTAAATTGTGTCCAAGAGGTATTAAGAACTTCATTTAGTGAAATTAAATTATTTGTTAATTCTGAGTGCAGCGAGTGGCAAATGCATTGGACATTTCCAGGCACACCGTTGCAAATTGCCTTAAAAAGGCAAATGCTCCACCGACGGAAGATACATCGGCGGCCTCAGCCCAACCTTGTTGCAGTAAGGCAAATGCCAAGTTTCTGTATACTCCCAGGAAGAAAATGAAAACTACCGATTTACCGGATGTACTTAAAAATGAAGTTCGAAATGTAATTTACGACATGTATGCCACAGGTTTGTTTTTATAATCGATATAAATATATTAAATAATTACTGCCGACCACAGTGGACGAGAGGTGTAAACACCGACTCACAATCTGTTGGTCCTGGATTCGAATCCCGGTGAAGAGCAAGAGCGTTGTGAGATATTTTCTCACAACGGGGGAGAAGTTCAATGTTTGTAATGTACGGGCGAAAAGGCGAAAGCAAATCGCCTTGCCCCCAGAGGGGCAAAATCCTGAATATATTCTTGAATATGTCTTGAACAGTACTGGAAGATTTCTGGATCTTGTGTTATATAACGCAAAGTGTGTCGTTAATAGATGCTTTGATTCTCTCCTTCCGGAAGATCCTTATCACCCATCTCTGTTAATTAGCATTCACACCAATCCTGAACCTAAACAATTCTTTCCGCATACTACGTGCTCCACGTTTAATTTTAAAAAAGCTAATTTTCAGTAACTTATGAAAATCTTTCTTCTTTCGACTCGTCAGTGCTAAATAAATTTGATAATGTGGATCTTGTTTTAGATGAATTCTATAATATTTTGAACACTATGTTTGTTAAATTCGTTCCATTGAAGAAACCGTGAACTAAAACTTATCCGCCTTAGTTTAATAGTGAAATTATACATAGAATTGGTCTAAAAAACAGACTTCACAAAAAATATCGCAGTTATAGTAATGATGTAAATTATAATCCATTTAAAAATATTCGGACTGAGTTGAAAGTTCTAATTAAGAACGCATATACAACCTATGTACAAAATTTTAACTACTCAATTAAAGCTGATCCTAACAAATTTTGGACATTTGTCAACTCTAATAAACGTCACGTATCCAGTATTCCTTCCCAAATGATTTACAACGGAACTGCCTTAAGCAACCCTCTCTCCATTGTCAATGCATTTGCTAGTAATTTTTCAGCATCCTTTTCCCCTTCTATTAACAACGGTCATTTCGATAACATTTCCAGTAACATTAATACTGTTTATTGGCAAAAAGTATCTGTAAACGATGTCTACAAAGCGCTTCGTTCGTCTAAAAATAAGTTGTCTGTCTGTCCTGATGGCGTTCCTTCGTTTATAGCTAAAGATTGTGCTTCTGTGTTGTGTAATCCTTTATCCTTCATATTTAATCTTATCCTTCAGCATTCCCATTATCCTAGTATTTAGAAATATTCACGCGTTACGCCGGTTTTTAAAAAGGAAGATCGCAGTAATATAGCCAACTACTGTCCAATTGCCATTATGTCCTGCTTTGCCAAGGTTTTCAAGTCGCTTTTATATGATGTCATCTACAGTCACACCAAAAACATGATTAGTGTACACCAACATGGTTTCATGGCTGGTCGGTCCACAAGTACAAATCTCGTGTGTACTACTCAATTTATCTGTGAATCACTTGACAAACGTGGTCAGGTTGACGTTATATACACTGACTTCTCGAAGGTGTTTGACAGACTTGATCACTCCATTCTCCTTTCCAAACTTGACAATATTGGCCTTTCCTTATCTTTAATCATTCTAATCAAATCCTACCTTATTGACCGTCAACAATTTGTCCAATGCCATGGGTTTAACTCAAGGGTATTCTACCAAGTTTCTGGAGTACCCCAGGGCTCAATCTTAGGTCCACTGTTTTTTAATATTTTTATAAACGACATTGTGAGTAATTTGTCTGTGCATCATCTTCTCTACGCTGATGATCTCAAAATATTCTGCAACATCGAGTGCGAGCTTGATTGTTTGCGGCTGCAGAATGCATTAAATTCGATTGGGTCTTGGTGCTTGGCAAATAGACTCCCGCTTAACGTCAGTAAATGTTTTATCATGTCCTTTTCCCGATCTCGTAATCCTCTTCTTCATACCTATGAGCTTGCTGGGTCTTGCCTCGCAAGACCACAACTTATAAAAGATTTGGGTGTCACCTTTGATAGTCGACTATCATTTGGCCCACATATTGAGTTCACTGCTAATGCTGCCTCAAGACAATTGGGATACATAATTCGTAATTCGGTCGGACTTGACGTAGACACACTGAAAACCTTATATTATTCACTTGTTCGGTCTAGGCTTGAGTATGCTTGTTGTGTTTGGGCTCCCAGGTATGAGGTACAGTGTAATACTTTGGAACGTATACAACGAAAATTTTGTAAATTCATTGCCTTTCGCTCTACTAGAGTATATCCTCCTAAAGGTTTCAACCACAATCAATTGTTGCAGCGGTCTCATATTCATAGTCTTTGGGAACGAAGAAATTTTATGCTATGTGTGTTTTTATATAATATTGTGAATCACAAAATTGATTGTCCAAATCTAGTCAGTCTAATTTCATTTAAAGTGCCACGGCTAGCTAGTCGATCTAATTCTTTGTTTTATCGTGCTGTTCCTCAAAGTAACATGCTGACTTCATCTCCTTTGCACCAAATGTATGCAGCCTATTTGAGTTGTCCAAACAGTTGTGACATTTTTAACTGTTCTAGGAATAATTTGAAGTCAACAATGTTGACTGATTTTTTGTGATTTTTTGTGATAATTATGTTATACATCTATATTTTTAATTGTCACGTCTTATTTGTTATACTATTTTACTATTTTACTTTTACACTATCTCACATTAATTTATCTTGTTTTACAATTCATTTTTATACATTATTATTTTATACATTATAACTATAGTTATACCACCTTATTTATAATTATTGTACTATTTCTTCACATGTAACTTGCTCTATAACCTCACTCTACAACTGGGAACTGTCCGGTTGAGTGTTGTAATTAGTAAATAAAATAAATAAATAAATAAATATTAAATATTTAGGCTACAACAGCTTCATTGGTGTTTTCAATTGTAGGAAAGCACGTAACCTTAGCTACTTTAAATGAGAAGTTAAGAGTAAAGGAAATAGTTCACTTCAGCAAAACCAGTTTGCACCTATTGCTGCAAGAAATAGGATTTACTTTTAAGAAGCACGACAACCGCGTCGACAATTGTCATCTTCCATGCAGGCCATGAGGGTGGTTTCGTGGAGAACCACGCCCTGATTTTTGGAACTAAGTCCAAGCTGGCTGATTATCATGGGGACATGAATGCGGAGTTGTTCGAGCGGTGGGTGGCAGAAAAGCTGGTGCCAAATTTGGAAGAACCATCGCTCATTATTATGGACAACGCGAGCTACCACAGCGTCGTTGTTAAACGTCACCCCACGGCTGCCTGGACGAAGCAGCAAATTAAAGATTGGCTAACAACTCACGGCGTATCATTTACCGAATGTTTGTTAAAAACAGAATTGCTGGCACTGGCACGCGTGCAGATCCCGCCTAAACGGTATAAAGTTGATGAGTACCTCCAGCAACATGGTCACGAAGTGGCGCGCCTCTTTCCATATCATTGTCAATTCAATGCTATCGAGCTAATATGGGCACAGGTAAGTGCACATAAACAATTTTTTTATAAGCGCTTGCAGCAATGATCTTTTGTTTTAGGCAAAAGGTTATTACGATGCTCATATGGGGGAGGACGGCTTTGGGGACGAGAAAGTGTTGGAAATGTGGAATACGGCACTCGGTCAATGTACGCCAGACCGATGGTGTTTCGCGGTAAAGCACACCGACAAAATTATTATGGGGTGGTACCAGCGGCTACGAATTATTGATGAAATCCCGGAACTGATCATTAACGTCGGAGAAGACAGTTCTGACGAGGACGATTTTTTTAATTAATGACATTTTTGACAATTTCCACATTTAAATTTAAATGCATCGCTGCAAAAACAGAACTTTGTTCGTGATAACGCCTGAAAAATAGGCCACCCACAATACACGCATATACCCTTTAGAAATGATACGCTACTGGTAACTATTTTAGTACTGAATTGGTTCATACGCGTCAATTGACGCAAGTCCAAACATTCGCCGGAAATACTATAATTACATTCACACAGACTTAAGAAAATATTCAGAACTTAATCAATAGTATTTAATGACCAAAACTTTTTTAAAAAATCATCCAGAAATTATTGTTACTAAATCAGATAAAGGAAATGTTTCTGGTATTATGTATAAAGAACAATATTTAAATTTACCAAAAGAAATAGTTAAAGATAATATTCATTATAAACCTATTAAAAAAAAAAAACTTCAACAAAAAACAAATAAAATGATTATGTCTTTGAAAAATAAAACAGAGATTTCTAAAGAAATAGCTAAAACTTTAACAATTTATAATTCAGTTATTCCAAAATTTTATGGATTACTAAAAATTCATAAACCAGATTTATCATTTTGACCAATAATTTCTTGCGTTGATTCTCCAACAAATAAATTAGCTAAATTTATTACAAACATTCTTACAAATGCATATGATATAAATAATGATTATTACATAAAAGATTCATTTACATTTTCAGAATTGTTTAATAATTTTCAAATCCCCAACAATTTTGAATTAATTAGTTTAGACGTTGTATCATTATTTACAAATATTCCTTTAGATCTTGCTTTAAATAGTATAGAAAATAAATGGGAAAGTATTAAAATTTGTTGTGATTTAAAAAAAGAATCAATGATATTTATTATTAAATTTATTTTTAACAACACATACTTTTCCCTAAATAATAATATTTATCAACAAATTTTTGGTACACCAATGGGATGTAGTGTATCACAAGTAATTGCTTATTATGTAATGGATTATTTATTAGACAAATGCATTCCAAAATTATCATTTCAGCTGCCGTTTATTAAAAAATATCTTGACGACATTATATGCTGTATTCCTAAAAATGAAAAACAAGAAATTCTAGATACATTTAACAGCTTTAACGAAAATATTCAATTTACAATCAAATCTGAAAATAATAATTCCATTCCTTTTTTAGGCACTAAACTAATTAGAACTACTGAAAACAAAATAATTTTAGATTGGTACATAAAACCTACTAGTTCTTCTAAATATATGAATTACTATTCTTACCATCCTGAAAAAACAAAAATAAATTTAATTCTTGGAATGAAAAATAGAATAACAAAAATATGTCATCCCTTCCTAAAAAATTCTAGTTTAAATAAACTTAAAAATATATTATTAGAAAATTCACATCCTAAAAAATTATTAAATAAACTGATTTTTTCAGCTAGGGAACAAGTTAAAATTATTGACCATAATCGCATAAATATTGAATCAAATTTAGTACAGTAGGTTTAAAACAAAGCATTCATGCGAAGCGTTCAGCTCATCGTCAATACAAGTCGACCGGCTCCGAGAACGATTATGCAACGTTCAAACAAGTGCGGTCAGCTTGTAAAGCACAGGTCAAGTATTGGGTCAAGTTAACTACAGTAAACAAGTGGAAGAGTCAGTCAATGTCGATGCCAAACAGTTTTGGAACTACACCAACGATCTTAAATCCGATAATCAAATTCCGGCTACGCTGTCTCTTAAAGACTCTACTGCTAGCACTGCTGATTCAATTATTCAAACAACACTATAATATCTTACGAGATCGACGACGAGTTAGTCCAGCCCTCTGATATTATTCTCGGCCCCTTCAGGGAATCATTTAATCTGGTAAACGGTTTTTCCTTTTCAATAACGGATATCCTTCACAAGCTTAACGCATTAAAAATTACCAAAGGTAAGGGACCAGACAACATCCCTCCACTAGTTCTTAACCGTTGCGCCTTCGCTTTTGCCAGGCCTCTGTGGCTTTTATTTAACAAGTCGATTTCGACTGGCTCTTTTCCAGGTGCATGGAAAACCTCGTATGTAACGCCCATTCATAAATCAGGCACAAGATGCTTAATAGTTAACTATAGGCCGATCTCCATAATGTCAGCTATCCCAAAAATGTTCGAATCGCTGCTAACAGACAAACTAACCGACTTATTTGCAAATCAAATCGCTAAAGAGCAACATGGTTTTTGTAAAGGCCACTCTACAGTTACTAATCTACTAGTTTATGAATCTTACATAGCGAATGCCTTATCTAGGGGCAAACAAGTTAACTCGGTTTATACTGACTTTTCTAAAGCGTTCGATAAACTTAACCATTCAGTACTCATGGCAAAGCTAAGTAGATTTGGTATTATAGATCCTTTGCTGTCCTGGTTTCGCTCCTATCTATTTAATCGACGTCAGATAGTTCGTGTTAATGGCGGTTACTCATCCGAAATGCATGCTTGCTCCGGGGTACCTTAAGGTTCACACATTGGTCCTCTTCTATTCAACATTTATAATAATAATAATAATAATAATAATAATGTTTATTTGCAGATGTATAGGCAATTACAATATACAAAAAGTACACAATACAATTACATCAAGTACACTATACTGATAACATTAAGCAAACAGCAAAACCTAAACAGCAACTGCACAATTGGAAAGCAACATGTTCCACGCGTGGAACGGTTGATATAAAAAAAAAATTAGACATTTTTTTTTCCAATTGAAAAATTAACAAAGAATTAGTTAGCAAGAGTATAACAAGAACTTAACAAGAAAAATGTAGAAAAATTTAGCAAGAGTTAATACCGCCATTGTTTAACTACTTCCATTAATAATAATAGAGACAATAAGAACAATGTCAGTATTAATGGCCTAATAACAAGTAAAATAATTATTACAAATTAAAATAAAATTATAACATATATGCCCAAAAAAAAATAAAAGTAAAAAGTGGGTTCAGATTTAGGAAGTTTGTATTGCAACACAAACAGAGCGTAGCGAAACATGCCTACTGGAGAAGTAATAGATCGCACCAAGGCAATAATTTCAATAGAAAAGCCGTCATAATATCATCAGAAAAAGAACAGATTGAACAGAATGCGTTATATGTTAGCTTGTGCCAAATAGTTTTTATATGCTGTTTTAAAACGTTTAGGATTTAAGTTTTTAAATCGTTTCGGCAGTTTATTGTACAATATGTAGATATTATATGTAAACGATCTTTGATATAAACTAGTTCTGTGTAAAGGTGGTGATATAAGACTTCTAAATCTCAAACCTAAGTTGTGTATATCAGTTCTATATCTAATCTTGTCAATGAGATATTGAGGACATCTAGTTACGATAATATTATGAAAAAGACATGCACTATGCAACTTCCTTCTTTCTGACATATCTAACAGATTTGCTTCTTTAAGTTTATGGGATATCGGTAAATATTTTCTTACCCCATATATAAATCTAAGACAAGATTTTTGTACTTTCTGAATTTTTTCTGCAAAAACGTTATCTAAACAAGATCCATAGACACTATCACAGAAACTAAAATGAGACAGAACCAACGAATCTACAACATGAATTCTTTGTTTTTGAAGTAGCAGATGTCTATGAGGATATAGATTTTTTAAATTTATATATGCCGTTTGAATGCAATTATTGATATGTTTCTTGAATCTTAAATCGGTGTCTAAAATGACACCCAAATTTCTTGCTTCAGGGAGACATATTAATTTATTACTATTTATAGCAACATTAATGCGACTTTCAATTGACGATTTCAATTTACCAAAAACTAGCATGGCGGATTTAGTATTGTTAAGTTGAAAGTTATGTTTTTCTGAAGCAGAGAGTAACCTAGCAAGATCAGTATTGATACAATTTTCAGCGGTTTGAATTTCTGAAGGGAAGAAAGAGTAATATATTTGAGTATCGTCAGCATATAAATGAGGTGTACAAAATTTTAAGCATTTCGTTATATTGCTTGTGTATATGCAAAACAATAATGGTCCAAGTATGGACCCTTGCGGTACCCCGCAAGTTATATTACCATATAATGATTTTCCTAAAGAAGTTTCAACATATTGCTGACGATCACTTAAGTAACTTGATAAGAGAGCAATTGCTTCGGTAGAGAAGCCACAAAAATGTAAGATTGAATACATCAATTCATGGCTGATATTGTCGAAAGCTTTTGAGTAGTCTAGAAGAATAAGAACTGTAGTTTTACCCCGATCAGTAGCTTCAAGAATATCATCCACAATTTTTAACAGCGCAGTAGCACAGCTAAAACCCTTTCGAAATCCTGATTGATAAGTTGGCAATATATTAAATTTATTTATGTGACGTATTATTTGAGAGTATAATATTTTCTCTAACACTTTTGATAATACCGGTAATATACTTATAGGCCTGAGATCATTAAAAGTTTCCAATTTCTTTTTTTTAGGTAGCGGTATAACCCGTGCTATTTTCCAGATTGTTGGAAAGATGTTATCAGTTAAGCATGTATTCACCATATGAGTTACAAATGGTAGTACATATGGGCAGCATAACAATACCATGTCAATGCTCAAATTGTCAACACCTATAGATTTTGTTTTTAAACCTAGTAAGAAATTATAAACTGTATCTTCACATATTGTCTCAAATTTAAAAAGATTACTGAAATCGCATTTAGTATTGTTCAAATAATAATTTAGCAGGTCTTTATCTGCTTCTCTGCTGTTAGTGGAAGTGCGCAAAAATACTTTATTTATTTCATTCGGATCCTTTAGATTACTTGGTATATCTATTTTATTTCCTTTATTATGAATATTTAATTCCTTTAATTTTTTCCAAAACAAATTGCTTTCGTTATTTTGAAAGCATTTATTTAAATATTGTTTTTTCTCATTTCTGATAGAAATGGTTGTTTCGTTTCTGATATGTTTATAATTTTCCCAATGAAGCAAATTTTTCGATTTTTTAAATTTATTAAACGCTTTCTCTTTTAAGTTAATTAGATTTTTAATACTTTGCGTTAGCCAAACAGGAGTGCGTTTTTTTATTTTTATGGTTTTTACAGGAGCAATTGTATCAAATAAGTTCATAATCAAAGCATTGAAGAAGTTCAGTTTGTCGTCAACACATTCCATATGAAAGATATAATGAAAAGGCGTTAAATGTAAAAGGTTTTTTACTAATTCTAAATCAAGGTACTTTAAATTACGAAATTCTCGATAATGTGGCTCAGGTTTGACAGTTGCCAAAGTTAGGCTACAGTAAACTAGACAATGGTCACTGACATTCGGAAAATGCGTTCCACATACAGAGAATTCAAGATCACAAGACATTAATATTATATCGATCAAAGTTGCACTATGATTGGTAATTCGTGTGGGTTCTGAAATGATTTGTCGTAAGTTAAAGGACTCGATAGCATCTGTGAATAGAGAGGTTTTCTTGCAACAATGATCCATAAAATCAATATTTAAATCTCCACAACATATTATTTCATTTGTCACAGGAACAAGTTGAGATAATATATTCTCAAAGTTATTTACAAATTCCATTACATTTGACTGTGGTGGTCTGTATAAGCATCCAAATAGAAAAATTTGCGAATTTAATGATACCTTTATTCACACTTGCTCCAGCTCATTAGCTAAATCTAAATTCAACCGCTCATATTGCAAACATGATTTTAAATAAATTCCCACACCTCCTCCTCTAGTCATTCGGTCTTTTCTAATAAAATCATAACCCGGAATATCCACCATACCACCAGAATCATCAAGCCATGTTTCAGATACACAAACTAAACTGTACTCTTCTTGCAATACAAACTCCCTAAAATTAACAAAATTATGTATTAGCGATCTTACATTTAAGTGAGCAAAGGAAAATATCATAGATTTTTGTGTTAGTATCAAAAAGTGTTTATAAAGATTTTATGTACTTATAAAGTAAAAAGGAAAAAAAAAACTATGTGCTAGGTACCAAGTAGGTGAAAATACGAAAAATAGAAAGAATGTAGAAACCAATCAGATACTTAGGTCCGTTTTTGATTTAATGCTTCCAATAATTTTTAATAAACAATTACAGTTTTTATCATTTGCTGAATGATTAGTTGAAAATTTAGTTTTAAATAGTTGGTTGTTTTTTTAACACAATTAAGCCATTTTAGTTCTCTACATTCATTTTCTGTATCGTGACTAACACCACATTTAGAACAAATAGTACATGAGCTTTCACAGGCCCTGGAATAATGACCAAATTGAAAACACTTGTAACACAGTTTTACATGAAACGAATCTTTAATAATACAATTTTTCCATCCAAAATATATTGAACCTTTTTCCAACATTACTTTTCTCAATTGCGCAGTAACTTCTATGATAAGAAAAACATAATCTTTGTCTTTTTTCGTTTTTTCCCTGCATATTATTTTAATATCACCTTCAGAGGCCATAAAATTATTCCTTGTAATTATTTCATTAATAATATCGACATCCTGTTCATATAGGTCACTCAAAAGTACACCTTCAATTTTCAGTCGAGGTAAAAATTTGTGCGGCATTTGTATTTTGAATTCATCACTGAGTTCGGTTTCTAGCTTCTGTTTGAGTTGCACCATGCTTTTTTCATTATCACAATTTATCATAATACCGCCCTTTGCAACTTTTTTGACATTAGATATTTGAAGATCACATTCACCTGGTTTTAAAATTTTCATTAATTCAGACGGGTTTACAGTATTGTTTTTGTTAGCCGGCATCACAAATATTGAATTTTTATGTTTTTTTTGCAAAACATCGCTGTAGGTGTTTGGTATCGCAATCTGACTTTGCGTTGGATTAGAGGACAACATTCCATTCACATTATTATCATTATTAAATAATATATTTTTATCTGAATCACTAAGACGCATTTTCAGTAATTGATTACTGCACTTTAATTCGGCATTTAATTCTGTTAAGAGTGAAATTTCGCGATATAAATTTTCAGTTATATTATCGTTGTTTGTGGGATTTAGCGAGCACTTTTTACAATTCCAATTTGTTTTATCCAATTTCACTAATTTGCACATAATGTCGAAACACCGAAGATGCACTTTCAATTCGCACTTTGCACATTTCACAAAAGATCTCATTTTAGTGTAGCAAATTTCACATTTTGTTGCTTTATTCTGAGATTTAGTAGAAGATTCAGAGTCGTCAGCCGAAAGTTCACCCATCTTGATCGAGTGTTCGATCGAGCCAATTCCATAATATAACACCTAAAACTTGTTTACATTACACACAAAGACCGCCTTTGTTTGTTCTAGAAGTCGCATATATATCTACTCTCATAGGTGGTTATTTTATTAATTATTTGATATTATTATTTTATTTATTATTTGATTTTTATTCTACTCTCATGGTGCGCAGTGAGGGATCGCGATAAACCTAACTCTCTATCTCACTCGCACCCACCCATATATGCTGTTCCGCGCTCGCTCCTACAGCTACCTTACATACATGTCTGGCAAGGGGTTGGAACTATCAAAAATGTTTGGCTAATTAGGAAACATCATCTAATTATTACCCAAGTATTATATATAAAAATCAGCTTTATACTATAACGTAAGTAGAATTATAATTTCATAAACATTAAGGGTGTCTGGCAACGATGTTAAGTGTCTGGCAACTAACGACGTGATTTTTAATAATATTCTGAAGGTAATACCAAATTCGCTGGAAATGAGATTCCACAGTACTTCTCTCGTTGATATGTTAAAATTTATTATTCCAATTCTTAGAATTTTGAGGCATCTTTTATTGAAAAAAATTTATCGGGTTATTTCAAAATGCTTTTTAAATTTTAACTAAGAACCAAATTTGAAATAAATTTAAGCGATAAAGTTGAAACGTGTGGATAAAAGATTAAAAAGTCAAAAAGGTGTTGTAGGTACTCTATTTTAATGAAACTATTTGAAGCTAGATTTAAAATTACCAATATAAATCAATGTTTAACAACCTAGCACTATCAGTGTAAGGGGTGTGTTAAAACCTGAATTGAGGATTCTAGCCTATTTTTGAATAAACTAGTTAAAATTATATTTCAATTTATTATTAGAAAACAAATTTGAACAAAATCTCACAAATCAAACTGTAAGGGGTGCATTAAGGGTTACATTTGTAATATGTAAGTCCTACCCTAATTTCAATTAAATTAACTAAATAATGATAAGTTAAAATTACTACTGGAATCCACATTTGGAAGAAATCCGAGCATTTTGACTGTAAAGGGTATATTAAGGGTTGAAGTTGTAAAATAAGGGTCGCATAATATTTTAATTAGATTATTGGTAAATTTGCTTTAATGTATAGTAGAAATATAATATGAAGAAAATCCGAATCATATAACTCAAACTGTATATTTGGGGGGTGGGGGTGTGTAGTTAGGGTCGTAAATTTTTTTTAATCATTGATTATGTAAATATATATAAAATTACTGATGGAAAATGGTGGGTTATGCTGACATATATGAATCAAAACACCGTCAATTTTTGAACAAATAAATTAAAGGACCAACAGGGCACAAGGGCTTATTTTTAGGGGATGAAACTTTTACCAGCATTTTCTTCAATGTATTCCTAATATGTATGCCAAATTTGGTTCAATTAAAATGTTCCTCCTGGCAGGTATTCACGTTACGAATTATGCATTTTGGCAACTTTTTGACCCTTCAACCCTTAATAAAAAGTCAACCCTTAAAAAAACTCCAGATTTTTTGAAAGCATTCACCACTTGGGGTAAACACGAAACATATGTTCAATGTTTTGTCAAAATCGGTTTGCAACTTTAAAAGATTAAGTGGATGCACCGATTTTGCTGTTTTTGGCAAGTTTTTGGCCAATAATGCGCAGGTCCTTGAGAGTTTCTTAACTTTTTTGGCTTTAACCTAATCAATAGGCAGGTAGTAAAAAAGGACGCGAATTTTGCTTTAATCGGGTCAGTAGATTCCGAAATATAGCTGTTTAAAGAAACGAACAGACCGACAGACCGACAGACCGACACACGGAAATTAGTGAATATGATTTTTGTAATCTTCGCATTCTATAATGTAGAAAAAAGTGAAATTTAGAGAAATTTTTTTTTTCATGAATACAATACTTCCTCTACGAGAGAAGTAAATAACACTTTATTATTTGATGAATTTAGATCGGTATTTTACACACCTTTAGTACCGTTTACCTGCCAAAGCCACGGTAACCCAAACTTCATAATGATCCATCGTTCTTACCTGTATTGAAAGCATGCGCTGACAAACTTTCAGCTTTTATAAAATAACGAAGGTCTGGGGTTCACGGGCTCTTAGACTAGTAGGAAAGATTGCTTGATTTTGTTTTGGGTAGATACAACAATTTAATTATTGCGGGTGACTTTAATGTCGACTTTAAGGGCACTTCTTGTACCTTGACTGATCTGCTGTGTCTGTTCAACACTTACGGCCTGGCGCCCACTATATCTAACTGGACTAGAGTTACATCTGTTTCTTCTAGCTGTATTGATAATATTATCACTAACTTGAATTGCGATAGCTTCGTCAGTGCTGTATTGGACCCTGTACTTTCTGATCACTTTGGTCAAAGTTTTAATCTTAAATCCAACACTACTACTCAAGTTAAAGCACTATATAAACGAACAATATTTGATGTGGGCATTTCTGAATTCAGACTTTCCCTAGGTATGACAGACTGGGACAAGCTGATTATTTCCTCAACAGATGTCAACACTACTTCCCAGTCGTTTGTTAATTTGTTCTCTATTCTAGTAGCCAAACATTTTTCTCTGAAAATAGTTAAGAAATCTACTAAGCCTCAAGTGTACTGGTTTAATAATGAAATTCGTAACTTTAGAGACACATTACTCACTATTAAACAATTATACAATGTCTCTTCAGACGCAAATGTCAAAACTCTGTATATCAAATTACGCTCAGATTATAAGAAACTTATTAGCTCTACAAAGAGAATGGCATATAGCAATTTTGTTAGAAACTCTAATAATCCAATTAAAGATTCTTGGAAATTAATTAACATTGAAAGGAACAAACCTCATCTTCAAAAAAAAACGGTACCGCCTAACGACTTCAATGTATATTTTACTTCAATCTCTGAAAAAATTACTCAAAGTTTGCCTATCTTGACTGATGAAGCTGTCCCTTCTAAAACTTTTTGGATTCCTTCGTTCTCTTTCTTCATTGAACCAGCTACGAATAATGACATTCTAACTGCAGTAAACTCACTGGGAAACTCCAACACTTTGGATATCTTTGATTTAAATCATAAAATTAATTAAGCAGACTATCGATTTATTTGCATCACCGTTTACTAGTTTAATAAATGCTTGCTTAGCCAGTGACATCTTCCCTGATGTCTTTAAGAAAGCTTTAGTTATACCTATTTATAAAAAAAGCGACCCTGATAATATGAGTAACTTTCAACCGATCTCTATACTCCCTGTTTTTGGAAATATTTTCGAGAAACTATTTAAAATTGGGCTCACCAAATTTTTGGAAAAAAAGTCCCTGCTGTCTAATTGCCAATTTGGTTTTCGCCAGAATCTTTCTACAGTACAAGCTGTAATGAATGTTGTTAAGAACATTGTCGAAGGCTTTGAAAATAAGGAGCATACAGCAATCACGCTTTGCGACTTAAGTAAAGCATTCGACTGCGTCTCTCGTGATAATTTAGTTCTAAAACTGAGCTATCTTGGTGTTCGTGGAGTCGCTCCGTCACTATTCGATTCATATCTGCAAAACAGGACTCAATCTGTTCAGTTACATAGCTGCCTCTCTAGAACCCGGCAAAATAAACATGGTGTGCCCCAAGGGTCGGTCCTTGGACCTATATTGTTTATCATCTACGTTAATGATCTCTGTGAATATATTCATCCTAAAAAATGTGTGCTTTTTGCAGATGACACAACGCTAATTTGCTCTAACACTGACCCTAATTTGTTACTCCAAGACATTGCTGAATGAGAAAAAATAGTAGGTAATTGGTTCACCTTAAATAAACTGAAACTAAATGTGGATAAAACTCAGAAATTAATTTTCTCTCCAGATCAAAGAATATCAGGCATAACCAGTGTTAAATTACTTGGCATAGTCGTTGATAGTACACTAAGTTGGTTTCCATACATATCTCAGCTGAGCAATAAGCTTGCTTCGTCAATTTTTGTTATTAGAAAGTTACGTAATCTGGTGCATCTTGACATGTTAATATCTTGTTATTATGCTCTGTTTCAGTCCCATATGGAGTTCGGTATTGTCTTGTAGGGTAACTCTAGGTACACTATCAAGATCTTCCTGCTCCAAAAGAAAATCATCAGAATATTAGCGAGTGCAGCTTTTCGCGATCACTGCAGACCTTTATTTGTATTACTGAGAATCCTAACACTGCCTTGTTTGTTTATTTACAAGAGTCTATTGGAAATTCATTCCAATATACATGATTTGATACACACTCTAAATGTCATTCTTACAACACCAGATATGCAGATCAGCTCAAGCCTCAAAGATTTAGGCTTTCGAAGTCGACTGCAAATAGTCTGGACCTTTCTCTTTACAACATTTTACCTAATTATTGGAGGCAACTGCCTCTTAATTCTTTTAAGGCCAGAGTTAGATCTTACTTGACAACCAAAGCATTTTACAGCATTAAAGAATATATGGAGACTCCTATGTGTTTGTAATGACTACTGTTTCTTAGATTCGCGTTTTGTAATTTATTTATTTAATTTATTTATTTAAGTGTTACATTCTTTTATTGCTTTTGTTCCACCAGTGTACTATTTATTATAACATGTGCTGTTTATCACTTTAGTTTTTTCTTTTTACTAAATTGGTATATGTTTTTTCTCCTTTCTGACGTTTGTAAAAGTGTTTATACATTTCGTAACAATAAATAAATTTGATTTGATTTGATTTGATATTTGTCACTTTTAGTTGTAATATGCCACTTTTTGTCAAAATTGAAATATTCAGTTAGCATCTTTTAAAATTAATTGATTTTATTGGCATTTGACTGTCAAAATTTAGTGACAGCTGTCAATTAGTTTTGAGGATAACTGAAATGTTAAAACAAAATAGTCAAATTGGTTATCTAATAGCTAATGCACTCTTTTACAAACGCAATTTTTAACGTAAATCCAAAAGGTAAAAGAGCCGTAAGGGTTGAACTTTAAGAAATTAAATTTTTACCATTTATTCTCCATAAAATTACCAGGTTTGAAGAAATATCTTCAAGTTTGTGAAAGATATATGGCATACAAAAAAACATTATTTTTTTTCATTTTTTTTTCTTCAATCCTTAAAAAAACAAATTTGGTTTGAATCGGTTCATTAGTACTCGAAAAAAAGGCATTTGTAAAGGTCGACAGACAGACCGACGGAAATTTGTGAATATTATTTTTGTAATCTTTGTATTAGAAACTACTCGAATCACTGAAAATCTCAAAAAGTGAAATTATCATAATTACAATACTTCCTCTACGAGAGAAACAAAAATGAATGAATAAGTTTCAAATATTCATACATCGCGGTAAAAAAAAATAATAGCACTCAGAATAGACAAATTCAACAGAAAGAAATTGTTTCACGTTCATAACTATAAAACACATTGTTTTGCACGAAAACCCTCTGGGAGAGGTGCTGAACCAGAGGAGGATTTGAGTCTTAGGAACTTGGTTTGATATATGACTATGGCACGTTGAAGTGTTGTCAAAGTGTTGAGGTTGAAGTGTTGGGGAATTAAAGAAAATTTAATTATCTTCGGTTGGATGTTGCACAATTTTTAAAATTTCATCCATTAAGTGAAATATTAATAAAAAACAGACAATTTTTTTTTGGATATTATTATAGACCTGTCCAACGTTTTAACCTCACTTTCAAAAAGATGGTTGCTGTGTGTAATTTTTTATTTGTTTACCTTTTGTACTCCGTTTCTTTTTTATAGTTTTTTGGTGTTTTTAAGTGTTTCTAGAATGAAATTTGTGTTTGTGGGATTTGTCTCACTTGTGCAAGTGCTTTTAGTTAAGAAAATACTGTGAAAATGGGTGATTATTTACAAAAATTGGAATGTAAACATAGTGATGTAGCTGAACGTTATCGTCAGAAAATTAAATTAATTAATAACATCGATCCATATTCAATGAATCAAAGTGAATTAAGCTTTAAACCAGTCGATTTTCCCTCAATAACAAACATGGAGAATAGAGATTGTCAGTTATTTGGTTTTGTCGACAAGTTTTTATACTAAAAATCAAATGAAGTGTTACAAAAGTTTAAATGCTTTTAACTTTTTTGAAGCTGGTTTTTGTCACGAATTGTGGTATGATGAAGATAAATAATTTTGATGTGATTATTGGATCTGTAAGTATTGTAAGGATGGAGGATGAATAACACTAAGTACGGCTGGAATAAGGCTAGCGTTTCGTTAACAGGACTTTATTACAACCTCTTGTTACAACGTTCGAAATCGTTCTCCCTGCTTATCGATAGATTATATTTAATTAGTATCGATCAGCAGTGTCAGCTTTTTATTAACAATAGTTCAGCGCATTTAATTAGGTGAACATATATTGCAACAATGCTGATTAAGTGAAGTGTCGTAAGAGTTAATTCAATACACCTCCCTCGCAAAATTTTTTTTTTTTAAATATATAAATTTTTTTTTTAAATCTAACCTAACCTAAATACATAGTAAAATCCAAAACATAATTCATAATAACTAAAACCTTACATTAGCACATCGTGACAATAATGAACAAATAAATTTACTTATTTCTAACAATACAATTTAACCCTATCTTTGTGAACCGTAATATTCTTATTTGCTACTTTTATTACAAGATTAGGACTCTGGTCTTCGACTACTTTGAATGGCCCTTTGAAAAGTACATCTGTCTTAACTCCTGCTTCGTTCTTTAATAAAATTTTACAACCTGCTTCATAATTTATATTTTTACAATTTTTATTGTACTGATTTTTTCTCTTTACCTTTGATGCTATCAAATTACTATGCGTTTCCTTCCATGCGCGCTGTAACCGATATTTCAATTCCAACGGGTAATTTGCAAAACTGTATAGTGCATCACTACGATTTACTACATTTGAAGATATTCTACATGATTGGCCAAAAATGAATTCATAAGAAGCGTATTTAGTTTCCGTGTGTACTGTATTGTTGTATGCAAAACAAACAAATACGGTACCCAGGAACTCCAAAATCCTACCTTTTTGTTTATTTGCATCCGTAAAAAACTGCCTAAACCTTTATGGGAATTTTCGAGCGCACCTAACGTCTGATGGTGATATGCCGTGGCATTTAATTGTTTTATCTGTAAAAGTATACACGTCTCTTTAAACACATCCGCTAAAAATTCAGTACTCTTATCTGTTACAATTTGTTCGGGAATGCCGTACTGTAGAATAAAATTTTCAACGAATACTCTTCCCACAGTTTTGGCTTCTTTGTTCTGAATCGGGTAAGCCTCTACAAACTTAGTTAAATCGCACTGAAGCGTCAAAATGTATCGGTTATCTTCTTCATCTATGTCTAAAGGACCTACCAGATCTTGAAAAACTTTCTGAAATGCCGAACCTGCTGTTGTTGTGAGTGTCATTGGTTCCTTATTAGATTTTGAATGTTTATACCTTTGACAATCATCACATCGCTTTATAAAGTTTTCTACATCTTTTCGCATACCCGGCCAAAAGTAAAGTTTTTACTTCTCTCGTAGAGAAAGTATTGTATTCATGAAAAAAAAAAAAATTCTCCAAATTTCACTTTTTTCTACATTATAGAATGCGTAGATTACGAAAATCATATTCACTAATTTCCGTCTGTCGGTCTGTCGGTCTGTCGGTCTGTGCAATTCTTTAAACCACTATATTTCGGAATCTACTGACCCGATTAAAGCAAAATTTGTGTCCTTTTTTTCTACCTGCCCATAGATGATATCGAAGGAAAAAAGTTTATAAAATTCTCAAAGACCTGCGCGTTATAGGCCAAAAACATGCTAAAAATGGAAAAATCGGTAGATCCACTTAATCTTCTAAAGTTGCTGACCGATTTTAACCAAATATTCAACATATGTTTCGTGTATACCCCAAGTGGTGAATGCTTTCAAAAAATCTGGAGTTTATTATAGGGTTGAATTTTTATTAAGGGTTGAAGGGTCAAAAAGTTGTAAAAATGAATAAGTTGTAACGTGAATACCTGCCAGGAGGAATATTTGATTTGGACCAAATTTGGTATACATATTAGGGATACATTGAAGAAAATGCTGGTAAAAATTTCATCCCCTAAAAATAAGCCCCTACGACCCATTTGCCATTTAAGTTAATTGTTCAAAAATTGACGGTGTTGTGATTCTTATATGGCAGCATTACCCACACTTTTCCATCAGTTATTTTAGTAATATTTACATAAAGAGTGAGTAAAAATAATTTTCGACCCTTACCACACACCCCCACCCCTCCAATATAGAGTTTGAGTCATATGGTTCGGATTTTCTTCATATTCGATTTCTACTATACATTTTAAACATATTTACGAATAATATAATTTAAAATAGTATGCAACCCTTCTTTTGCAATTTGAACCCTTAACATACCATGTACAGTCAAAATGCTCGGATTTCTTTCAAATTTGGATCCTAGTAGTAATTTAACTCACTTAACTTGTCATTATTTAGTTAATTAAATTAAAATTAGGGTAGGACCTACATATTACAATTGTAACCCCTAATGCACCCCTTACAGTTTGATTTGTCAGATTTCTTTTAAATTTGTTTTCTAATAATAAATTGAAATATAATTTAAACTAGTTTAATCAAAAATGTCCTAGAATCCTCAATTCATGTTTTTAACCCTTAACACACTCCTTACGCTAATAGTGATAGGATTTACTTCAAACATTGATTTATATTGGTAATTTTAAATCTAGCTTCAAATAGTTTCATTAAATTAGAGTACCTTCAACAAATTTTTCACTTTTTAATCTTTTCATACACACGTTTCAACTTTATCGCTTAAATTTGTTTAAAATTTGGTTCCTAGTTAAAATTTAAAAAGCATTTTTAAATACCCGATAAATTTTTTTAGTAAAAGATGCCTCAAAATTCTGAAAATTTGAATAACAAATTTTAATATAGCAACGAGAGAAGTACTGTGGAATCTCATTTCCAGCGAATTTGATATTGTTATATGTTCGATTTATACCTGCATGCCCTGCTGTTGGTAACATGTGGTAATCGTTCATTATCAATTGCTTTGTTTCTAAATCTGATATGCTTTCTTTACCTTTCACAATTGATATTTTTATACCTGTATTTGCTATCTTTGAGGAACTTTTTATTAACATTTCTAAGAGTCGCGCGAACGTTTTAGTCTTAATAACAATTAATTCGGGAATGTTAAACTTAAGACATAGTTCTTTCAAGCCTATCTACGATGTACATAATGTCGAAGTTGCTTCAGGATCTTGAATTATATAAATTATTTTCAAGTCTTTTTTATAGACTACGTTCCCCACGGTAAAGTCGTAGCTTTTAGGTTTTATGGAATTCTCTAAATCGGTACCTGCAATTAAACGTAATTCGGTGAAATTTCCTGGACATTTTAACAGATCTACGACTCCGGGGTGATCAATCCTTTGGTCTGAACGACCGTTAAGATTTTCTGGCGTGTCTGACTGCAACTGTTTATGAGATCGAGTGACAGCCAATACAGTTTGTTCCATATTATTATTTATGTTCTTAAGATCGTTTCCCGTGATTTCGACCCGTGACAAGGCCTTTTCTTTGCCTTTAATATACTGCACCGTAAAATCGTATTCCTCCAGTACTAGTCTAAATTTAGTTAGTCTACTTGACGGATTTGTCATTTGAAATAGGTAAATTAATGGTCTGTGGTCTGTGAAAATTGTAAACTTTTTCCCGTACAAATATGGCCTAAATAAAACAAATATGGCCTAGAGTTTCACTGCCCAAACAATCGCAAGAAGTTCTTTTTCAATCGTACTATAATTTTTTTCTGCTTTGTTTAAACTTCTACTACCATATGCTACCGGCTTATCGTCGCCGTTGGAAAGTACAGCTCTAATTGCATATCCCGACGCATCCGTTCTTAAAATAAATATGTTTTCTTTTGAAAAATTGGGATATTGTAAAACCGGTGGGTTTGTTAATGAATGTTTTAATGTTTCGAATGCGCACTGACATTCCTCTGTCCACTCGAACAGTACCCCTTTTTTGATAAGTGATTTAAAGGGCTAGCCATATGGGCAAATTTTTCTATAAATCTTCTATAGTAATTTGCAAATGCCACAAATCTCTTTGTTTTATTTGCATTTTTTGGAACCGGATATTTCCGAACTACTTCAATTTTTGACGGATCAGGTGACACGCCCTTTTCTGAAATTATATGCCCTAAATACAGAATATCTTTCTTCATAAAGTTACATTTATTGGGATTTAATTTTAAATTAACATCTCTTAGCCGCTGCAATACCTTAATCAAGTTTTTATTGTGGTTTGCCAAAGTATTACCAAATACAATAAGGTCGTCTAAATAAATAAAACACGTCTCGTACGTGAGTCCTGCCATCGCGATACTCATAACACGCGAGAATCCTCTAGGGCTAGTTTTTAACCCCATTGGCAGCCTAGTCACTTGGAATTGCCCTCTATCAGTAGTAAACGCTGTGTACGGTCGACTAGATTCGTCTAACTCTACTTGATGGTATCCTTGTGATAAGTCAAGGTGCGAAAAATATATTGCCCCTGACAATGAGTCTAAAATTTCGGTAATGCATGGAAGGGGAAATTTATCGTCTTCTATCCGCTTGTTTAATAACCTATAGCCAATAACTACGCGCCATTTTTTGTTTTCGTTTTGGTCCGCTTTCTTTGGTACAATTATACCATCCTCTAACATTTTATCGATTTGCTTGTGAATTTTGTTTTTTTGTGCTTGTGGTAAGCGGTACGGCTTATCATAAACAGAATAGACCGTTTTTTGGAGATGAATAGTTTGTTTATATATATTAGTTACCGTTAACCTATCGTCTTCTAAACGAAAAACGTCCGAATATTTTCCGCAAACTCTTTGCAATAAGTATAATTCTTCTTTATTAAGATGATCTGTTTTAATTAGATTCAGTAAACTATCAACTCGCTTTACTGATGGGGTCGTTTTATTAACGCTATTACATAGTTGGTAATTGTCTAGTTTTTCTAGTTTTGGTACTACATTTTTAAGCTTTATTTCCTCATCTCTAACGTTCATTATTTTAATTGGTACTTTATGATTCTTATTAGCTCTAACTAACGTACTTGCGACAAAAACATTTTCGCACAATTCATCTGCTAACACTAAATAATCATCTTTTGAATTGATTTCGAAATATTTAATTGTCCCGCACCGCGGCAGGATGACGAAATACGAGTCGGATTTTGAATACATTGGTGTTGAAATCCTGGTATTGCCTTGCCAGTAGGTCAACACAAACTTTTCAAAGTCAATGTTTGCTGAATATTTTATAAAAAAATCCGACCCAATTATGCCATACATATCATCTTTCCGCTCGTCTAATATTACAAACTCATGACTAATATTTAAATGATTATTGTTTTGTAATTCAATATTTGCTGAACCGAGTGACATAGTAAAGCCACTGATTCCGTTTACTTTAATTCTTTTATTTGAATTAATTAGTTGATTAGTATTTAAACAGTTCTTAAACATTATGCTAACCGAGGCTCCTGTATCTACTAATAATATTACTTCTTTTGTCCCATACCTAAACTTTACAAAATTTTATCCATTTAAGCTAAAAACAGAGTTTATGTTATTGTCTTGGAGCCTCTGGTTCTCGAAAAAACCGTTCTTCCACTGAGTGCGAAGGCGGCGCTTCAGTTTGAACCTCATGTGCATCTTCTTCGCCTTGTTCTAATACATATGCTCTTTACTCTTGATTTCCTCTAAAGTTTCCGGTTCTATTATAGTTATTGTACCGACCTCTACCTCGAGATCTATCAGAGTTTTGCCTCCAATTCTGTTTAGTTCCAATATTTGAGTAATTTCCAAAGAACTTGTTTTGAAAATGTTCTCGGCTGTATTTATTGTTAAAACTATTTCCTCGACCTTGTGTATAAAATACTTGTGGCGCGTCTTTGCGCGGCATCTCCTCGTCACTTGCTCCTCGTATTGCGTCGTTCAATTTTGAGTAATTTTTATAGATTTTACGATAGTCCGTAACTCATGATTTTGAAGTCCGTTTGCAAACGCATTTATCGCAATTTTCTCGTTTACCCTTTGCAATACCCGGGGCGCATTTAAATCGGCTTCTGCTTGTGCAATCGTAAGGTCCACAAACATTTCCTTAACTATTTTACCAAAGTCCTCGACTGAGTTAGCCCCTTGTCTCGAATTACTTAATTTAACTGATAGTACAGCTGCGATTTTTTTTGTTATGAAATGCTTCTTTAGATCAATTATTAATTGATCATTAGTTGCATATGTACTCGCTAATCTCAGTTTAGCACTTTGGGAAAGCCGTGTCTTTAAAACATAGGTTAGTAACATTCTTTTTCCGTCATCATCCAGCATAGCATCATATAATTCGATAGCATCAATTAGCTGTTTGGTGGTGTTTTCCGAACCATCCATAGTACGTAGCAGGCTACCTGCAGTTTTCAGATCAAATTTCTCCCCCATTTTTTCCTCTAATTTAGTACCGGTCCCCTCGCGTAATCTATTTTCTAAAACTAGACTAATATCCTCTAACACTTTGTCAATAGCTTCTACAAACGCTTTAACCTGCTTTAATACCTCTGAGTCGCTGGCCTCTTTATTAAATTTTTCCTTTTCTTTTTCGTAATCGCTTCTAATTCTAGCGAAGGATGCTACTTTTTTATTAGTTATATCTAAATTAATACGTCTATCTTTTGGTTCTTTATTAAGATTTTTACTAAATACTTTTAACTCCTCCAATACATGTCTAAATGGGTCACTTTTTTTCATTACCTATACCCTTAGTTAAATAACAATGTTCAAATGTTCATAACTTAGTTTTCCTTAAATGGGCCGTTATCGCTTCTCACACACACACCAACACTTCCGCGTCTTCTCGTTTTTACACTAATTCCTGGCTTCTTGTCAGTTCCCGGCGAATCTTCTTCTCCAACATCTTCTTGCTCTTCTTAATCATGATTATTATTATTATTATCATCACAATCACTACGAATGCCGTAATTCCCAAAACTTCTGCCGCGGAAAATTTTTTACTCCCTGCTGTGCTTGCTTCATTAGTAAGGCCTCCGCTGCTTCCGGCTTGGGCAATTATTATTTCTTCTTTTACTTTCTTAGATTTCTGGTTTCCCATCGTGAGTGCTTTACTTCTGTCTGCGGATTACTTAATCTGCACTGGCAAGATCGCCATGTAAAGGATGGAGGATGAATAACACTAGGTACGGCTGAAATAAGGCTAGCGTTTCGTTAACAGGACCTTATTACAACGTTCGAAATCGTTTTCCCTGCTTATCGATAGATTATATTTAATTAGTATCGATCAGCAGTGTCAGCTTTTTATTAACAATAGTTCAGCGTATTTAATTAGGTGAACATATATTGCAACAATGCTGATTAAGTGAAGTTTCGTAAGAGTTCATTCACTACAGTATATATACAGGATGATTTACAACTGGTATAAAATCCAAATTCAACCTTAGTTAAATCGAATATCAACAAGGTCTTTGAAATCCAAATTCAACCTTAGTTTCATCATCGAAAGTAAAATTTGGTCTTTCGCTGATATCGCAGTTCGTATATCTACATAAGGCACCAACGGTTCTATGAGACCTACTAGAATAGCAAATGACTTGAAGCTTGGTAATCCTGCATAGTACTTAGTTTTCTTAGCATCATTTTCTAAATGGTTATAATTAACGACTTTTTTTTCAATTTTTTTTTTGTAGCTTTGTCTGTATTCGTTTTCAGTAGAAAATCATTCATTTCCATATCTGTTTGAATCGACTTTGCATTAGAGGGACCTACTTCTTCCATTTCTACATCCTGAATTTCTGGTTCTTCCAATTCAGTTTGATCAACATTGCTATCACCTTTTACCTAATTAATCCATTAAAAACATGAGAAAAAATATTAATACCTAAAAACTGCCCAATTACACGACCTGAAACTACCGACAGAAGTAGTTGTTTATTAAAAAAAATGACAATTAACTTAATTAAATACTATGTACTACTTTTTTGTGAATTTTGTCGCTTATCCCTGTAATTTGTAGTAAAAATGTAATGATTAATATAACAAAAAACGACCTTGTACTATGTAGGCGATACCTATTTTCATAATACTATTTTAATTACCTACCATATTAAAATCATTGTTTCATCAAAATTTACCAAGAAGTATCTGTTTTACCTTTTCCCGTAATTGTTTTTATTTTGTATCTATGAAATTTCGTTAATGCTTGACCTAAAAATGAACCTTTGCTAGATTTGGATCCCATTTGCAAGCTTGGTACCTTGGAGAAGGGGGAAGCAAGTTCTGCTCCCTCTCTTCGCTTCGCTCGACCAAGCATGGCAACACACAAATATGTAACCGTTTTACTGTGCACTATCTAATTTAATAAACGAATAAATTGATCATCGGTGCTTCTAATTGTTTCAAACACATTTCAATACTCCACATCAAGAAATCAGGCTAGATATTTACAGCACTTAATGGTCCTTCGAGCCAGATGTTGAATAAGCCACACACGCCGACATCCTAACCTCAACTTCAACTTTGAATTCACCAAAAGTAAGAACCTTTGAATCATTTTGATTTATTATTTGAACAATCAGTAATACATATCTGAATTTTATATGCCAATATGGCTAACGAAGAATTATCAACGGCAATAAGAAAACGCGGCTCTTGTAAAGCGCATTTGACACACTTACGAATATTTTTGCATGGCATGCGAGCCAGTATCACTCGCCAAGATGACTCAACGGATTCATTGACCAACATTCAACGCATCAATCTTCAACACAGATTAGGTAAATTAGAATCAATTCTTTCCGAGTTTGACGCGTTGCAAAATGAAATCGAATTACTAGTCGTGATGGCCCACATTGATCGGGAGTATGCTGAACGCGAATCGTTCGAAAATACATTTTTTGAGTACACGTCTTTAGCTACAACGCTTTTAGACAATGTAGACAAAATGTAGAGAAATTAATCCCATTAAGGATATTGCCGCAACACACTCTGATCAACGTGATTGTGATCCTGCGGATAACGACAATGAATTGCTTGCACGCGAGTCGGACGAGAATTTCGTAGATTCGTTAAATGACACTTATTATTCATTTAACATCAATAGCAAATTAAAACTACCACCGATAAAATTATAGCAATATACGGGTTCTTTTGAAAACTGGCTAGAGTTTCGGGAAACGTTTAATTCACTTAGTCACAATCGTACAGATTTGAATATTATCGAAAAATTTCACTACCTCAGATCGAGCCTCGTCAATGAGGCAGCACAAGTTATAAAAGCAGTTGAATTTTTACCAATAAATTACACAAATGCATGGAATCTTTTATGCGATCAATACAATAATGACAACATTTTAATTAACAATCATGTTCAGGCTCTTTTCGCATTGCCCAAAATACATAACGAGTCTGCGAGTAAAATTCGGGATACTAATCGACTAATTAAAACTACTTCTCGTCAATGGGAAAAGTTTAAAATTTCCAAAAGGAGTAATTAAAATCATTTTTAAGAGGTCGAGAGGTCGAGTTAATTGAATCTCTCGAACATAATCGTGGTAGAAGTAACAAATCTAATCAAAGGTTTGAGTACAGGCCTAAAATAAAATCATTGAATATTGCGATAAACAATTGCATATTTTGTAAAGGCGCGGGCCACAAAGCTTTTAATTGTGCGGAATTATTGAAAATACCGGTAAACAATAGGATATAAATTGTTTAAATAAAGGTCATGTTTCTAAGCATTGCAAGGCAAGTTCGTGTACCAAATGTCACAAAAGGCATAACACTCTGCTACATTTTCAGCAGGGTAATCAAACCAAAAATCTCGATCCGCAAGCATTTTAAATTAACAATGAGGCTATTACAAATTGCTTTTTGATCAATTCAAAAGTTCTCCTCTCTACCGCGCAAATAATGGTAACTTCCGCCCTTGGCGAAAGTATTGTATGTAGAGCCCTATTAGATAGCGGCTCCCAAGCAAACTTTATCATCAACGAGTTGTGTGAGAAACTACGATTAAAACGCGAACAAATCAATATCGCGGTATCAGGCATCGGCCAAAATGCCACTTCATTAAAGCATAAAGTCTTGGTAAAGGTCGAATCAAGTCAAGTCTTGTTTAGTCTTGCAAGTCTTGTTTAGTCATTAAAAACATGGACGACAACGTCCCAACAACGCCGTTTCATATAAATTCGCTCACCATTCCTACAAGTTTAACATTAGCCGATCCTTGCTTTAATTTGCCCGGCAAAATCGACATGTTAATCGGATCTACACAATTTTGGAATCTGCTCGCGATAGGCCCAATAAAATTAGAAGAAAACTTTCCTCTTCTTCAAATAACGCGATTAGGTTGGATAATATTAGGCACAATGCCGGCTTCCGCGACAAATTCCTATAAGCTTCAATGTTTTTTTTGCAAAACACGCAGCTACAAAAATTATTAGAAAATTTCTGGATACTTGAAGAAACTGACATTAAAGCTAATAAATTTACCAACGAAGAAATGCAGTGTGAACGACTTATCAAACAAACCACCTTTCGATTGCCTACGGGACGCTTTGTCGTACGTTTACCGCTGGAAATGACACAGCCTCGCTTGGCTACTCAAATTCAATAAAAAGATTACAAGGCAGTGAAAGGAGACTTACTAATCTCAATATTATCATGAATTTATGAGTGAATATCTTGGATTAAAACATATGTCAAAGATTTCTTCAACTAATTCGCTTCGTTATTTTATTCCCCATCACCCAGTAGTGAGGTTAGATAAGACCACCACAAAGGTTTGAGTGGTGTTTGACGCGTCAGCTCCCACATGTACTTCATTATCCTTCAATGATATGCTTCTCGTTGGTCCAACCATCCAACAAGAACTTTTTTTGATTGTGCTGAGATTTCGCAAACACGGCATTGCACTAACAGCTGATATTCCAAAAATGTATCGGCAATTTCTCATCGGTACTGATCAGCGTTATTTCTAGACCATTCTATGGAGAGATGCCACAAACAAAACTCCTGACGTGTACGAGCTCAACACGGTAACTTATGGCACAGCATCGGCTGCCTTTTTAGCTATTCGTTGCTTGCACGAAATTGCGTTTCAAAACAAAAAAACGCACCCAAACATTTCAAATATAATTCTTTCTGATTTTTAGGTTGACGATCACTTGGCGGGAGCCTCCACGGTTACAGAAGCAGTCACAATAAAGAATTCTATAATTAAACTTCTCGGTTCATATGGGTTTCCACTACACAAGTGGATTACAAATCATCCCATCGTGTCACAGACTGATACAAATGATTTTACAACCGGGAAAGGAGAAAACACAAAAACATTAGGCTTCTTGTGGCAACCAATTAACGACGAGGTTTTTTTTCAGTTAGTTTAATCCCGCAGACAAAATTCTCGAAACGTATTGTATTGGGTATCATTTCGCAAATTTTCGATCCAATAGAATGTCTAGCACCCACTATTATTTTGGCAAAAATGATTATGCAGCGTCTTTGGGCAGCAAAGTTAACATGGGATGATTCGCTCCCACAAGATATTCATACTAGTTGGTTAGCCTTATTTAACGAATTACATCTTTTGAACAATTTTCATATCAGTAGACGAATTCTTGCGATAATTATGAAAATGTAGAGCTTCACGGCTTTTATGATGCCAGCATGTTGGCCTAAGGAGCATGTATTTATGTTCGATCAACAGCAATGAAAATGTTTGCGTTGCTCTTTTGTGTGCATCAAAAGTGGCACCATTAAGGATGCAAACAATTCCTCGGCGGGAACTTTGTAGCGCGTTAATGTTAGCCAAACTTATGTCAAAGGCAGTAAAAACATTAGACCTTCGCAAGATAGACAAAATTGCATACTGGACCGACTCGAGAATTGTTCTAGGACAACTGGACAATAGTTCTAGTTCTAGGCAAATCGCCTAGTATTTTTCAAACGTTCGTTTCTAATCGTGTAACCGAAATTTAAAATTTAACACACGTTAGTTGTTGGAACCATGTAAGTACTAAAACAAATCCAGCAGACCATATTTCTCGTGGTCTACTCCCGAATCAAATAAATTCTAGTTTTGCTCTGGTTTTGCGGTCCCGATTGGCTTTGGCTAAATAAGATAAAATATATGTCGATTTTCGCGTCCGATAAATTGCTTCCGGAAATTCAAATTGCTTGTGGCATTCACGCTTGAAATTGCAACAATAGCCTTTGAGCGGTTCTCGATCCTTCAAAGACTATTAAATTCATTTGTTTATGTACTACGGTTTTGCCGCACTTCGACAAATTTGGACCAAATTACAGTAACTGAAATTGAATTAGCTCGTAAATATTTGATACGTATTTCACAAAAGGCAAGCTTTCCGGAAGAATTCCATCAGCTGTTGAACAAAATGGAATTAAATACAAGAATTAAGTTATTAAGATTAGCTCCTTTTATGAACGCGGACAAATGATCAGAGGACAGGCTGAAAAAATCCGAATTTAAGTATAACAAAAAACACGCTTTGCTCTTAGGCAGTCAACATCAATTAACCAAACTGATTTTTATATACGAGCACATACGTCTACTGCACGCTGGTCCACAGCTATTACTTTCTTCGAGCCACGAGCGAAACTGGGCTATATCCGGTCGAAACTTAGCCAAATAAACAGTACGACAATGTATCAAATGCTACAGATTTAAACCAAGCCAATTGTTTCATATAATGGCCGATCTGCCTAAGTACAGAACATTACCTTCAAGTAGTTGGCATAAATTATGCCGGGCCGTTTATAATAAAGGACCGTAAGGGCAGAGGATGCAAAACTTGCAAATGTTATTTGTCGCTATTTGTCTGTTTTGTAACGAAATCTGTCCACTTAGAAATCGTGTCAGCATTAAGCACAGAAGCGTTTATAGCCGCTTTCAGACGTTTCTTTTCGCGCCGCGGAAAACTTCTGCATTTATATTTGGACAACGGAACCAATTTCGTTGGCGCCAGAAATCATTTGAACGAACTCAGTAAGTTTGTACGGAGTACTGAGTCCGATATTAGGGAATCGTAGTTCAAGGAATCCGTTGAGTGGCTTTTTATTTCTCCTCAGACGCCCCATTTCGGTGGGCTTTGGGAGGCTGGTGTGAGGTTAGCCAAGAATCACCTGATGAAAGTTGCGGGTAATGGCATTTTTTACTTTTGAGGAATTATACACTTTGGTTGTTCAGGTTGAATCAGTGATGAATTCCCGTCCAGTATCCAGTTTATCTTCCGATTTCAATGACCCAAGTCCCCTTACTCTTTCGCATTTTTTGTTGGCAAGGCTATCACTTCGTCGCCTGAGATGGAGAAAAATCTATTGGACAGATTAATCAATCGCTTGGATTGGTAGACATCCATGCGATTAATTGCTCTGAACAATTCAACAAATGAAACATTTTGAACAAATGAAAGAACACTTCTGGCAACGCTGGTCAAAAGAGTATGTCAGCTATTAAACTCTAGCGTAGTTTTAGTTATTCCTTTTCCTTTAAAGGCAAAACCTTCAAGGACGGGGGCATTATATAGTTATTTTGCAAATAATTGTTTGTATGTTTTTTTTTGTATATTTGGTTGTATATTATCTTTTAATAATTGTGTGCGTGACATGTAAGATGACGCGTGTGTCGCCGCAAACTTGTTTTTCTCACGAGAGAAGGGAGAAGCGAGTTCTGCTCTCTCTGTTCGCTTTGCTAGACCAAGCATAAAGCAACACAAAAATATGTAACCGTTTTACCTGTGCACTATCTAATTTAATAAACGAATAATTTATTAAACGAACATTTCAATACTCCACATCAAGAAATCAGGCTAGATATTTCCAGCACAAACATTGCTTATTGTGTTACGAAATAACATAAAAAAAATTGCATGTGCATTTGTCGTTTCATCCTTCCTCTTTCCAAAACTACCATTACATTTTTTCTATTGTAAGTATTAACAGAGAGCTTGTTTTTTTAAAAGTAGTCTCCCTGATACTTTTAGCTATGTTTTAGCATGTAGGTCCGCGCCATTTAAGGGCACGAAACCACTGTGAAAATTTATGCGTGAAACGTTGCTTAGTAGCTCAGGGAATTTAAGACGGCAAAACCGCTATACATATATAGCCGCTCTGGGGCCTATTTCATAAATAAATACTGTAGTATTTACTACTGAAAAAATGGTAAATTTTTCTAGTAATTACTATTGTTTGTTTCATAAAACTACTACTGTAAGAAAAGTTTTACTAAAGTAATCACCGATTTACTCTTGCTTTGTACTACAGTAAATTGCAGTACGGTTCATAAAAATATAGCAAATTTACCTATTGTAGTAAAAGGTAGTATAATATTACTATTGTCGGTGGAGTCGTAAATAGTAGTTGTGTTCAAAGTTTGTGTCGATTTCTGTAATAATATTACATTTAAACTATGTCTTCAAGTGAATCAGAAGACGAAGTGGTTGAATACAGAAGACATAGAATATTTCGAGAAAGAATAAACTACGATATGATCGAATTATCGTATGAGTATAATGAACGATTTAGGATGCGTTCCCAAGTTTTTAATACAATATTAGAACATATTGAAGTGTATTTACGACACCCTACGCAAAGAAATAAAGCCCTATCGCCAAAACAACAATTACAAATAGCGTTACATTGGTTGGGGACGGGTGCTCAATATCATGCAATTGGTGACATGCACGGAGTATCAAAAGCTTCTGTTTGTCGTGTGGTAAAAAAAGTTCGCTCTTATGTTAAATGGCCCGAAAATGTTCATAATGTAGTGCATAATTTTTACAACTTAGCAGGAATGCCTTTAGTCTGTGGAGCCGTGGATGGCACTTTAATAAAATTAGATGCACCTACTAATCATGAAGCAGCATATGTTGATCGCCATGGAAACCACTCCCTAAATGTCATGCTAGTAAGTGGCCCCGATTATTATTTTTATTATTGTTCCGCTAATTGGCCTGGAAGTGTCAATGATGCGAGAGTAATGAGAAACAGTAGTTTATGCAGAAGAATGGAAGAAGGTTGGTGGCCAATAAATGATGGAGTTTTATTGGGAGATTCCATATACCCGTTGAAAAATTGGCTTATTCCTCCTATCGTGCAAAATCCTGAAGTCCTTTCTCAAATTCAGTTTGCTCGCGCTCACAAAAAAACTAGACGAGTTGTTGAAAATGCAATAGGTATCCTTAAAGAAAAGTTTCGTTGCTTAAATTTGTTGGCAGTAAATCCAGTTTTTGCTTGCCATATTGTGCATTGTTGTGTAACTTTATGTAATGCAACCAAAGAAATCGGCAACTTGATTAGAGACAACAACAACCATGATGATGAAGGTATTGAAGAAAATGAAAATAATGATTTGGAAATTATTGAAAATGACAATAATGCAAATAATAAACTACAATTCTTTTATAACGTCTTTAATGAGTAGGTAAGTAAAAAACAAATTAATTATAATGAAATTTATACAGTTAAGTAGAATTTGGATCAATAATTGTAACAAATTGCACATTTTCTTGACTTATTTCTAAATCAGAAGTAAATTTTGATGAGGTAACTCCTAGTTCTCTCTCTTTTTGAAAAAGTTCTAACTTTAATTTATAATTAGACATTTCTAAGTGCAAAATTTCCAAACGAAGTTTTTCTTTTTTCAACTCATTGATATCTGTTTGCACCGACTTTGTTGTTTTTTCATTTGTGACTATAATTTTTTTCTTTTTTATAGGTGGTTGTTTCTCATCTTCAATATTTTCATTTTCAATAGTCTCTTCGTCCACGATAGTTTCGGGCATTTCGGAAACGGAATTGATGAGATTACTAGAAGATTCATCATTATCCAAACTATCAACGACACCTAAACCTTCTACTATCGGAGAATCTTTTCCTAAAATGTCTAGAACCAAAATATCCGTTTCCGTTTGTTTGCATTCCTTTTCTCCTCCGGTGCCTGTTTTTTTACTATTATCGATTTTTGTCTAAATAGAATGTTAAGAATTTAATGTAACAATGAATTGTAACATTTGTAATAATAAATATTGTTTTTATACTTACAATTGTTTTTTTTCTAATATTTCCCCAAGTAACATTACGAACAAACACGTAGTCTTTGTCATTGGTCACTAGTCCTGTTGCGACCGCATAATTTCTAATTTCTTCCCATTTTTCTCTTTTTTCATTTCGAGTCAGCGTGTCAGAAAATTTGCCAAATAGAATTTCTTTATTTTCAAAAATCTTTCGTAAGAAATTCACTTGCTTTAAATTTTTTTGATCTTTTGCAGCCATTTTGAACTTAATTAGTAAACTTATTTAGGGAAAATATGTATTACTACAGTAGAAATACTATTTAATTCTACTGCAGTAAAAATTTATTTTTGAAACGGCAATAGTTACTTTGGTAAAAATGACTTACTACTACAGTAATTCACTGCAGTAACAACCACAATTTTTATGAAACAGGCCCCTGGTCGTCGAATCACATAGTTTTGCTTATCCAAATTCACTGCAAATTTCACGACATCTGATAAAGAAGAGATGAACCAAGATTTCACGCATAAATTTGCAAATTTATGCGCGAAACGTTGCTTAGCAGCCCAGCGAATTTAACGCGGAAAAGCAGTTTCAGCCACTATGAATTAAACTAGAAAATATCTAATGGTAGATTTACAGAGAGAACAGATTTAGCAATAAATGTACGGAAAGTTTTTTTTTATCTTTTTCCGTTAATTAGCAAGCGAGTGGTTAATATTTAATCGAGGTTTTTTATTCAGATTTTACTTAATTAATGGGCTATTTGAACAAATCTTGCGTCAAAATATAGTATTTTTTTTTACTAATATTCGGTAGCTTTGAAAATTTTGTAGGGGTTGTAATGATCGGTAAATTGTTACTTTTCGTTGAGCGGTTGGAAAGCCTTCAGGTTTATTTCTGACACCAGCCAATGTTATAGATTTTTAAATTGACTTACTACTTAGTTGCGACGGCAGAACCATTGGCAATTCTGGACGGTTGGACTTGGACTTTTGTGGGCGATAGATCATTAACGTTGTTGTTGGGTTGGTCTTGGATTGCTTCTAGACGTTTACTTTCTTCTTGCGTTGAGTTCGGATGGACATTTAATAATTACTCGACTTGTATTTGGTTTTTATCATTTAGATTTATTTCAAAGACAAATTTAATAGATGACGGAAATTACAAATAATTACTAATAATTTAGTCTACTTAGACATTTACTAAATAACTTTATTTAGAGTGAAGTTAATGGTGACTTAAACTTTAACTTTGTTTTTAATTCAAGTTTTTTAAATCTGGAGCGATATTGACTTTACTAACTGCTTTTTATTACTCGCTACTCGCTGCTCGCTCGCTCGCTCATTATTTAAGAAGCAATCCTTTTTATATGCTTTCTCCCTCCGCTACTGTTTTTAAGTAGGGTTTTCCAAACCAATCTGATTGGCTAATGTCAATCTAGTTGGATTAGACTTTAGTCTTGACCTCAATTTGCAGCTGTTCTCAAATTTTATAAGAACTCATAATTATTTGCAGTTGTACCAACAATTCTAAGTTCCAATCATAAAACTTTTATTAATAATCAATCCAAAAGAATTTAATATTTAATTCGTTTTAATTCAATTTTCATAACGGTCCACCACATACCTCCCTAATCTCAAGAAGAATGTAATGTTAAATACATTTCATTCTTCCATCAAGTTATCATTCTGTTACTCTTAATCATACATTACATTAAAGCATATTACCAAAATTAAATTAATATAATTTTAAAAATTAACTATTGCAATAACCAACATAGCATTTTCAATAAAACACCATTTTATTGCTTAGTTCTTAAAAGAAAATTCTAAATTACATATACCTTAACAGTTAAAATAAAATCATATAACAATCACAAAATAACCTACTAATAATAATCAAAAGACTAAATATAAATATAATATATAACTATAAATACACTAACACTCTTCTTTGTTTTGTATATATAATTTTTTTTTTAAGCACAATTAAACAAAATCTTAACATCAAGATTAGTATGTATATAGAATACAACTACTGTAGAGTGTTTCTGTTCATTATTTATCTGGCATGCGCAGAGACAATGCTATTATAGTGCAACGGTTAGTATAATAGTTATTTATATCACAAAACGGTAAGTGATACTACAGAAAATAGACAATGTGAACTTTAGATTACTAGGTAAGAACGTCTTTGACATTGGAGAGCGGCTCGAAATTGTATCTCGCCGGCTCGTTTCTTGCCCTAACTTGCTGTAGCTTGCTTTTGCTTACTTGCTCTTGCTGCAGTATTAAATTAAATAATTTATTACTCGCGTATTAAATTAAGTTTTTCTCTGCGCTTGCTAGGACAAATAAAAATAGAACCATAAAATTTAAAACAAAATTATTGTACAGAAAAAATTTATTTTATTATTATTATTTTTTTTTAATTTAAACATATATTACAAATACATTTGATTAATACCTAAATAATGGATAACATAATAAAAATAAACAAATACTATAATTTTAAATGTGAATACAAATAAAATAAAAATAAAAATAGTACATAAGGAGAATAGTGTATTATAAAAATAGTACAAAATTCATAAAATTAAGCAAATTATAATTTTTTTTTTAATTAAAGCTATAATAAAATAAAGAAAAATCTTAAATAAAAATTAAATGTTAGTAAAACTACATCAGTATAAATCTAAATTAAACATACAAACCCGTGAACAAAAAGAAAACAAAAATTCAGTAGAACCGAAGCACAACACAAAACCGCACCACTTCCTTTTTTTTATATGAGTTCCTGGATAGATTCCTCATAGGATGGTGGTAACTCATCCTCCATTTACGACACATGAATTACTGCAATTGGGGTTTGTGGTTCTGGCACAGCCCATTCTCGTGCTAGAAGGCGATCCACTTCTTGGCTAAATCCAAGATCCATTTCCCCCTTGCACAATGTACAGTTGCAATCATCGTTGTAATCGCGTCTTGCGAAGCAATCTTCTCCCCTAATTGCTGAATACTGCAGGTAGCGTATTGAAGTGCTGTTTCCATTGTACTGGTTTTTTTGATTTTGGTACTTTGGTTTGATTTATTTAATAAACGTTCTCTTGTAAGAACTAAATGTGAACTGAACTGATCTTATTTTTCTATAGCTTTTATATGGTCAGAGTTTGCTTATATTAAGATTATATTGAGGAGAATTGTTGATATTAAACAAATTTTACTGGTGATTTAAAATTGTTTGCTTCGTTAGCAATTTTTGGTGTTATGGTATTAACTAAATTCTCAGGCGCGCTCGGCAAGGTTTGAATGTTTTCATTGGCTTTAGCTGACTCTGTCTTTCTTTGAAATGAATGTAATATAAATAAAGTTAAAGTACCCCAGCAAGATGCAAATAAATGAATAGCTGTTCCGCCTGCCCTTTTAATAGACAGCGCAATTAAAAATGTTCCCACTATAAATTTTATAATTTTAAATACATAGAATAAATATTCCAAGAATTCCGCTAGTCCAATCAATAATCGACAGAAATATACCATATTTTTTTTTTAATGTTTGATGGGCAATTTTTTTTAACTCTGCTTGGTCAAACATTTGCATCATTGAGAACCCTTGATCATCTACTGATTGACCGACCATCTACTTTATTTGCTATTATGTTTGCAATTGCATCTCTTTTTATTCCAAATTGCATAGCCTCTTGTGCTTTTCTTACTTCTTCCGCTGTATATATTCCTCCTGCTCCCAAGTTTTGGATATTTTTGAATTGTAATTTTGGTTCTACAGCTACCAGCAATTCTTGGGGTAACATTCCTGTAGTTGGATTTGGATTGAATCCCATCCAATTTCCATCCAAAAAAATAGTGATGGAATTACTGGGTTGCACTCTGTCTGTATTGCATGTTTTTGTAGCACACGTGTAATTGGTGACATAAAATACGACTGATTATTCATAAGATCTGGAAGTTCCGAGGAACAATTGGTGGTTCTTTGTATTGTTACCTGAACCGGTAAACATTTTAAAACATACATGACTTCTCCTGCTACTCGGGCAACGTATCCTAGATGCTCTTTTATTAATATTGCGATTCCATTTGGTGATAATGGGGCCATGACTAATCGATTTTTTAAAATCTCTCTGTGAAGTAAGCAACGGCGATGAACTGTTTGCGCGTATGTCTCTGATATCGATCTTTTAAATGATTGTTCCATGTACAAAAATTTTGTATTAGCATAAGTTATTAAATCTATATCATTAACATCTTTAGATTTATATATGGGAAGATTGATGGTGTGTTTTCTTTCAATTACTAATAAACGAGGGTGTTCCGTAGAGAAAAATGCCTCATTACATAAATATTCTCTTTTCTGTATTTTTAACGCAAATATTTTGTCCTCTTGTTCAACAACTAGATATTTATTTTCAGTGTCTCCGCTCTTTTCGAAAACAAGGGTCGCTTCTCCTGAGTACACTACTGAAAATTCTTCGCAAGTTTTGAATTGAATGGTTTCCCACACTGTTTCGCCAATATTAAAATCCATACAATACCCAGTTAAATAAGGGCATTTCAAATCATTTTGTAGCAAAATTTCATTTTCGTTAAGCTTCACCTGAGCAAGGTAATCGGTCAGCTGAATCTTTAAGGTGGCTGTAATTACAACATTTTTCCATGATCTTCCATTTTCCATGTAAGTAGTGCCTTCACACTTGCCATTATTATCTAGACTTTCTGCTAATGTTATATAAGTGGATTTTGTAGCATTCGAATTCAATTGCGATAATATTTTTTCATGAAATCCTCTGTATTCCCGATATCGATGAATTTTATTACATTCTGGTCCACCTATTTGATGGATATAGGTCAATAATCTATCCTGTACAATGCTAGTATGTGAGTGCATACCACAGTTGTTAATTAATCGTGTTACTTCTATTAAACACGTTTTAACGTGAATTTTTTCAATTTTCTTTTTCTCCAGAATTTGAACCATTAATTTGGACGTTCTATAATCTGAGTCAGGGTTGGGACAAGGGGCTACATCCTTTAGAGATATAACCGAAATGTTGGTCGATGAATTTTCGCAATCATAGGCGATTAGTCCTAGGCTTGAGATCGGTCCGAAGAAAATCAGCAATAACATTTTGAGTCCCACTGGAACAAAATTCCACATTAAATATTGAATTTCGTTCGTAATGACATATTTAGTTTACTTAACAAAATGCTAACAGTGCAGAACTTTCGATATGTTTTTTTTTAGTTACACGCTCTCATTTTAGTAATGCTTCAACGCGGTATTTATATTTGTTTCTTTAAGACCCACTCAAATCTTTCAACGGGCCCTTTTGAGCGTGTGTGATGACGATGCCTAATATGTTCTTGAAGATTTTCAGTTTCCAATTCTTGATCTCGGTGTTCGATACTCTGACTTGCCTTAGCATTTTCTTGAGTTATTATCTCATTGTTTTCTTCTGCGTAAATACTTTCGTGAATTGTTTCATTAACATCTTGATAATCAGTGTTATCTTCGGAATCAGTGTCAGTGCTATTATTCTGCACACTGTTGTTAGCTTCATCTCTATCAGCAATTTTGGCATTTTCAAGATCTTCATCGATGACATTTTCATCGCTATTTACAGCGTCTTCGAAATCGCTGGAACTATGGCTACTCGAGGCATTGGTCACTGGAGAATAAAAACGCGGTACTTCTGGATATTCAGGTACATTTGCAGTTATCTGTTTATTTAATTTTGTGTAATTGTTTTCTTTATCGATGTCCTGATTCAAACATAGTTTTAGTCTATTAACATGTACCATTTGTTCTTTACTTCCATTTAATTCCTTTATTTTACAATTTACTGGACTTTTGATCTCGATTATTCGATACGGTCCTGACCATTTTGGTTGAAATTTTGATGCTAAATTTGTAGATTTAATTGCTGGAGTATATAAATACACTTTGTCTCCTAATTTGAATGTTCGATCTTTAGCTTTTTTACTATAATTTAATCCTTGTTTAACAGCAGTTGCTTTTAACGTTTCTTCTGCTTTTTCATGAGAAATTTGCATTCGTTTCAACATTTCGGTGGCGTAATTCTCATCAAGATCATATTTAACTGCAGGATCTTTAATAAAACAGTGCTGTAGTAATTCCATGTCTCGTCCGAACATTAAAAAGGAAGGTGATTCTTTTGTCGATTCGTGAATATGATTTCTGTAAGCCATGGTTGCAAAAGGCAGCCAATCATCCCAAGAATTATTATCTTCTGTTATATAGTGTGATAGCATGGTTTTCAACGATTTATGCATTCTCTCAACTACTCCGTTACAAGCTGGTCTATAAGGGGTAGTTTTTAACTTATTAATTTCTAAGATTTTGCAAATTTCTTTAAACAACTTTGAAACAAATTGCGTTCCAAAATCTGTCAAAATTTCTCTAGGTATTCCATATTTTGTTATTATATTGACAACAAAAGCTTTTGCCACAGTCTCAGCTTTTATATCAGGTATTGCAACACATTCTGGAAATCGTGTTAAATAATCCATACAAGTTAAGATGTACTTATTTCCATTTCTAGTTCGATTTAAAGGTCCTACTAAATCTAAAGAAATTCTTCCAAATACTAAGTTGGGTACAGGTAAGTTTTGTAAATTTGCTGGCGGAATGTAATTTGTTTTTCGTAAGTTGCATGAATGACATTCTAAACAGAATTTCTTTACATCAGTGCTCATGTTTTTCCAGTAAAAATCTTTTCGAATCAATTCTAATGTTTTTCTTTGTCCTCCATGTGCGGCGGTCGATGATCGATGATACAGATTCATAATTTCCTTTTTAATACAATCAGGTGCAACAATTTTGTCTTGTCTCTCTTCCTGCATGCGTTTTTTGTATAAAATTCCTTTATTATCCAAATAATAAATGTCTTCTTTGTTAATATTATCAACATGTCGAATAATTTCCATTAATTTTTCGTCTTCTCTTTGCATTGCTTTAATTTCTGGACGAGTCCAAATTGCATCAATTATAGGATACATTTCAACATCTTTTTCTTCGAGTTCCTTTTCATTATTTACAATATAAATTGCAGCAACTTCTTCAATTAATTCTTTTTTAATTTCTTCCTTAAAATCTAATAATTCTTCAAATAGATCTGATTTGATGTTATTCTTTAAATCTCTAAGTTCTTTAATGGAAGGCTGATTTTCGAAATCTTTTTCATTTTCAGTAATTTCTCTAAGTCTTGTCAAAGCATCTGCATTAGTATTCATTTTTCCGGGTCGGTAATCAATGTCAAAACTGTATTCTAATAGTACCATTGCCCAACGCGCTAACCTAGAGTTTGGATCTTCAATTGTTAGAAGATATTTTAAAGGTCTGTGATCGGTTAAAATTGTAAAATGTGTGCCAGTTAAATAACATCTGTAATACTTAACTGCCCAAACTATTGCTAAGCATTCTTTCTCTATTGTTGAATAATTTCTCTCGACTGAATTTAAAGTACGGCTTGCGTAACTTATCGGATGTTCTAAATCGCCATACTTTTGACATAGAATTCCACTAATTGCTACACGACTAGCATCAGTAACTAATATAAATGGACGCTTAAAATCAGGCTATTTTAAAATAGGTGGTGAAACCAGTGCTTTCTTTAATATGTTAAATGAATCTTCATGTTTTTCTGTCCATTTGTATATCTTTCTTTGTTAAATTTATTAACGGTTGACTAATGTCAGCAAATTTTGGTACAAATTTTCTATAAAATCCACATAATCCTAAAAACGCTCTAATTTCCTTAACTGATTTTGGCTGCGGATATTTTCGAATTATTTCCGACTTTTCTGGGTCTGCTTCGCAACCCTTTTCTGAAATAATGTTTCCTAAGTATTTTGCTTCATTTTTCATAAAATGGCATTTAGTTGGTTTAAATTTTAAATTGCTTTCACCCATTTTATCAAATACATTTTTAAGACGATTTAAATGGATATCAACATCATTTGTACTAAATACAATAATATCATCAAGATAAACTAAACATTCTGTTCCGGTTAGACCGCTGAATATTGCGTACATCATGCGCTGCCATGTATCAGGCGCATTTTTCAATCCCATACTCATTCGCTTAAATTCATAGTGGTTATCAGGTGTTAAAAACGCACTCTTCTCTCGATCTCTTTCATCAAGTTCTACTTGAAAATAACCGCTAGCAAGATCCATTGTCTAAAACAAGCTAGACCCAGTTAATTGATCAAGGGTATCCTTTAAATTAGGCAACGGAAAAAAATCTGTTTTTCTTATAGCATTGAGATTTCTGTAATCAATGCATAATCTAAATTCTGCATTTTCACCATCATGCCTTCGTTTTTCTACTAAAATTGCCAGAAAAGACCACGGTGATTGACTTTCCCCAATGATGTCGTTATCAAGTAATTCTTGAATTTTTGCATCTAAGATTGCTTTTTGCTGATACGGCACTCTGTACGGTCGCTTGGATTTCGGCGGAACGTCATCTGTTATGATTCTATGTTTAACTTTAGTGGTGCAGGTCAGTTTTTCATTAGGTGCTTTAAATATGTCTATGTAGTTTGCTACTAATCTTTTTAGTTTCTCTACATCTTCATTCATTGGATTCTCTAAGCCCAATTATTTTAAAATTAAATCATTATCTTGCTTCGTAATTATCGAAATACTTTGAACATTTATCATTTTTTTTTCACTTTCTACTTCTACTTCGTAAGCTTCACCTATCTTTGACTTTTCTTTTAAGACGATTTCTTCTTGAGTCATATTCATTATCCTTACAGTAATAACTTCATTATTCTTATGTAAACTTCTTCCTACTAAAATTCCATTATCAGTAATCAAATTGGGTTCAAAAATAATGTCAGTCGACTTGACATTCTTATTCTTTTTTAATTTCCCTAAGCACGTCATCTGCGTTCTTGGCGGAACAATAACATTTTCCCAAACCAAAACATTACTATGAAAATCATTAGGAAATTGTTTAGGTGAAGAGGCGCATCTTGATATGTCCAATTCAGCAACAATTTCTTTCTTAAGAAAATTATTTTCGTTAGAAGAGTCTAGAATACCTTCATTAATTTCTTGATTATTTTGTGTTTTACTTTCAGATGGAATATTAGTAACAGAGCGTTTGATCCTCGCTCTCTCACTATTGCTTTCAGTCAGGACCAATGGCTGAAAACTTTCTTCGTAATTCACTAAAATTTCTCGAAATTCTTTAATAATTTCCTTTAATTCTTCTAATTCTTTTGTTATTTTTTCATACGTTTCCTCACTACTTTTAGTGATAATTCCGTTCAGTAATGTTTGCTCTTTTTTTAGTAAAGAAAAATCTTGATTACCTATACGCAAAATTCCTTTTTCCCAATTTAAATTTACTTCAAACTTTTCCAAAAAATCTATTCCTATAATAATGTTTCCTTCAAAACTTAATGTATCAGTTACATAAAACTCATGTTTTACTGTAGTCTTATAATTATTATTACTAAATGATACAGGAATCTGAATTTTACCCTTTATGGGAATTCTTTGTCCCTGTATATCTGTTAAACAAACATTACTATTTTTACCTATACTTAAATCCCCGATACTATCCGATTTAATTAGAGATACAGCTCCGGAGTCAATTAACGCTAGAAACTTTATATTATTTATCTGAACATTTACTATGTTTCGGGGTTTTATAAAAATTTCAGCAGCTCCCTGTATCTCCACTTGACTCTGCTTGAGTAGTAAGGGGATACTATAGGCAGACAGGGGGCGGTCCCACTGGCGCCAGCTAACTCCGCCCCCTTTAGGACCGCCCCCCATTTGAGCTACTGTCATTCTATCCCCGTCCCCAACTCCTCATCCTCCGCCTCCGCCTTAGGTTCCGCCCTAGGTTCCGCCTCCGCCTTAGGTTTCGCTTTAGGTTCGGCCTCCGCTTTAGGTTCCGCCAAAGATTTCGCCTCCGCCTTAGGTTCGGCTCCACCTTAGGTTCCGCCTCTGCCTTAGGTTCCACCATTACCAGCACCTTAGGTTCCCAATTGGTGTTTTGGGAGCCATTTTGTCGAGGGTAATAAAGTTTGTGAGACCACTCGATTGGTTCCTTATTGGAATCATCATTGTGGTTCTTGACCAATGAGGTGTGTTCTTTGGGAACCATTATTCTTGCGAATAAGGATAGGTACGGGTAAAAAATAAAACAACAATTTTTTTTAAAAAAATTTATACAATTAAAATAAATACAATTAAATTTAATACAAATAAACTTTAATACATTTAAATACAATACAATTAAATTTATACATTTCGATAAACTGTACCATTAGTTGGATTATATTCTATTATGGTATCATGCAAAATCAAAAAATATACAGTGGTGTTGGCAGAAAAATGTTTCCATTTGCTTCAAATTCCAATTGTATATCTACTGCAGATGATTTAATAGCTTCATTTTGTTTTGAACAATCAATAACAAAGATTGGATAATCTTTAAAATTAACATATGAAATAGCTGGATCACAATCACGACCATAATACGATCTTTGAAATTCACAATATGATTTAAATGATTGGGAGTATCTTCCTTTTGAAAAATCTAAATTAAACTTATCATAAGGAAAAGATTCACTATTCAAAAATAGTTTGATATCTCGAACAATTGCTGTAGTAAATACTCCAGCGTCTTGATCAAGTTCATTTCTTTTACTCGTTTCAACTGCTAATAAAATGAAACGTGGTTTTTCCAGTTGCGATGATGTACGTACAGCCCATTTATCAATTCCCGTTTGTTTTATTTGCGGTAACTGATGAAATTCCCATTGTCTAAACGGGACAGCAATAGGTCGGTCAATGTACTTTAAAATTTTCAATTTAAGTTCATCATTTACAACAATATGTGGTACGTGCCACTGAATTTTATTAATAGTAAATTTATCAGCTGCTTTGGCACCAAGGAATAAATCCTTATCATTCGAAGATCTAAATAATACCAATTCCTGTTTAGTATGAACAATACATTTTCTATAATCTTCAGCGAAACCCAGTAGAAATTTTAATGGAATACATACACTAACATTATTAGTATGCATTGTGGGGTTAGGATTATTTCTTTTTGATAACCAACCACTCATTGCCATACTTGCTTCCTCGGCTTTATTAAGTGAACAATATCCTTTAATTGTACTAGTAATACCAACATCTCTAACCCGATCAATTTCAACTCCACCCAATTCATATCGTATCTCCGAGAATAAAAATGTCCAGGCGTTACTTATTATTTTTGTAGCTGCATCACCATCATATGATCCTTCAATGTAAATATAGCTATCACATGGTGCTGTGTAAATGTCCTGTGTTTGAATAGGTATTCTTATCTCATCGTTATAATTGAAACTCGATGATAAATATGGGAGATATGTGTGAAATTCATATTTTACAACACTTTCATCGAAATGCACTTTATCGAAAATATTTAGTAAATCAACCATGTTGTTTTTTTACACGAAAACCAATTGGCTTAAGAAATTTAATATTTTTAGCTGTTAACCGTTTGACACTTTTTCTTTGAATGGGGAATACGTTATCAACTACTTGTACTTTATTGAAGTTTATTCCCATTGTATTTTTCCCGTTTACGCAATTCCAGTCGCACTGTAATCAATTCGTCACGAAAGTTTACCAATTCTCCGCCTTGATCAATAATTGTAATAGTAATGTTGTCTATCGTTTTTACGTTTACTGGTAGATAGATAATGTTTCTTGGTTCCTCACTAATAGAAATTCCTGGACCAACAGTTGGAGTAAACGAAAATAAATTATGAATAAGGTTATTGTTATAATAGGAATTTGTTATTATATTACACTCCACACGAATAGTTGATACTTTTAGTATTTGTACCAATTCATCTGATTCGTGATCAAGATTTGCTGTTAGTTTTTTAGCGGAAAACCCCAAAATTTTACGAATGGAATTCTCGGGTTCAAAGTTTATATCTTCCTTTCCGTTAATTTCACACTTTAATGTATTTAAATTTGGTGTAATCGAAATGTTTTCTTCTCCCAAGATTTTTTTTAAATAGGCCTCAATATCCACTACGTCATACGCACCAACAGGTATGTTTATTACACTACCACCGTAATAAAATTTGTTTGCGTCTTTATCAATATTAGGTATTGAATTGTATGAATAGAATCCAAGCAATCCTAATGAATAATCGAATTTAAAAAAATCAAGTTCAATTGGTGGGAAATATTTACTTTGTAAAACACTTGTCTTTCCGCTCAATGTAAAAGTATAACACATAATGACTGATAAATATTTATTACATTATTTTATATAGAAAAATTAACAATCTAAATTATATTGTACATAATTATACAAATCAAAACAATTTCTTGAAGCACACATAACAAAAGCTGCCATAGTATGACAAGTGCTAGGACACATTGGAATTTCTAGAGAAAATCCTGGGCAATCTGCATCAATAACGGGTATAGTTACAATGTTTTCTAAAAATGTTCTATTCATTTCACCATTTACATACACTTTTTTTACATTGTTCGACAAAATGAAATTTTCGAGTATTTTTGGTATCTCATCAGGGTTCTTTCCATCGTTATTGTAGTGGATACCATGATGATAGAATTGTATATGCCTTATTTTTTTTCTCTCTTCTTCAGTGAGTATTTCGTGAGGAATGTTACTTGAAAAAGTATGGTGAATAATATTTCTTCCATTCAAGGACATAGCCATTTCTTTTACAACAAAAATACCCCGCACTTGAAAACCTTGCAAATCGATAGCCACAAAAGCCATGGTACACACTTTTAGAATAAGATGACGATGATGAAGATAACAACAATAACTTTCAACACAGCGTGAATTACACAAAGTGAATTGAAATTATCTATTACAGTTGTTTTTTATACAAAAATTTCAAACACAACTGTCCACAATTTGTTGTACCGAACTTCTGATGACGATTGTAATTGTATTCAATATTACAATTAAAATATCGTTGAAGTTCTAATGGAGGTGGTAAATCCCCAAAACTATCATACCATTTAACATTATTACCCCGCTTTACATATGCACACCAATGTGTACCAGGACCACTACTTTTATCCAAAATTATTATTCCACACTCATTCACCAATGCACCGTGTTTAGGTAAATTGTCTCTCATAAATACACCTCGAAAATTCGATAATTTTTTTGCAAATTTTCTCATTTCATTTTCATTCATTGCACGTTTTCGAGGTAAATTTAATAGTTTTTTGAACCTTTAGATAAAAATAGGCCCATTCCCTGTCGATAAGGTTTAAAATATAGTCCAGATCCTTGTTTTCCAAGTGCTATAGCTTCCATCTGTTTGTTATGTCTATGCGATTCATCTAGGGTTTTACGTGCTGCTTTAGCTTCGTTAACAGCTTTTGCAACACCACTTCCGGCACCGATTAAACTACCCAAAGCTGCTAACCCAGCCATTAACGGTACTATAAATCCTCCTTGTTTTGGAATTGGTATAATTCGCGGTAGTCGAATAAATTTTTTACCGCCGGCTTTCTTAATTGCATCCTTTGCTACTTTGTATGATTTTGAATACAAGTTTTTTTTATTTTTGAAATTATTTGAGTTTAATACACTTTTAACAGGATTCATTACTGCTGCCCGAAACGCTACCATTTTTCTTTTCATCCTTCTTTTTCTTGGACGATGTTTTCTAGTTGAAACGCCCATACCTGTTTTTATCTTGGTCTTCATTGCGTTGGTTACACCCCAAGCTGCTACTTTCTCACCGTATGATGAATCTTTGGCCTTTACACGACTCCAAGCACGATCTGCTAAAATTCTATCGGCTTGATCTCTTGAATTTAAGTCTTTGTTTTTTAAATACGCAAGATCGTGTTCTTTACAATAACTATCCAATTTATTAATACCCTTATCGTTATGTTGTAAACGTTTTTGAACTTTTGTCCCGGGTCCACACCACTGATATCCGGGAATATGTAACTCAAAGGGTAATTTATTAATTAAAGTGTTTACGATTCCACCACCTTGACGTATCATACCGTTCTGAATAGAAATTTGGTTTCAAATATAATTATATACTATTTTGAATATATACATTAGTATTTCAAATTTTCTATTAGTGTATGTGACAATGCGTATAATAAAACAACCTGAATCACTAACGGTGACTAATCACGACTATGTATGCGATAGTCAATTGTTACCAAAACACGGCCGATTGGTAAAAAACTGTAATAGATGTTTAATTGTTGGAAGCAGCGGGTGTGGTAAAACGAATGTTTTGATAAGTCTATTGGAACATCCGGAAGGATTAAAATTTCAAAATATATACATTATCGGAAAAACACTTAATCAACCAAAATACAAAATATTACAGAATATTATTGAATCTATAAATGGTATGGAAATAAAAATGTTTGATAATACTGATGACGTTATGACGCCAGCGGAAGCAAAACCAAATTCAATATTTATATTTGACGATGTAGCATGTTCACCACAAAGTGTAATTCGTGATTATTTTAGTTTTGGACGTCACTATAAAATTGACTGTTTCTATCTTTGTCAAACATATACAAGAATTCCGAAACAATTGGTTAGAGATAACGCCAATTTTTTAATAATTTTTAAACAAGATGACATTAATCTTAAACACATATATGATGAATTTATTGCACTAGACATGAATATGAACGAATTTAAAGCATTATGTAAATTGTGTTGGCAAACACAATATGGCTTTTTAGTTATTGACAAAGAAAGCGAATTGAATAATGGTCGATATAGAATTGGTTTTGATAAGTTTATAATACCCTGAGTGTCTTCATTTGTTTCAGTGTTGACAATGTCGTCGAATAGAGATACTATAAAACTTAAGCTACTTAAGGCTACTAAAAACATTCGAAAAAAATTTAAATCATTGAAACGCGGCAACATTGAAAGTCAACATAATATTGAAAGTAGTTTTAAACCCTTTGTGGACCCTTTAAAGGAGCTTGTAAAACATGTAAAAAAAGAAGTAAAACCTAAAGATGAAGATGAAAAAACCGTTTTTCAATCAACACCGAAAAAAGAAAGTACTAAACAAAGACCATATTTAAATAAAAGTCTCAAGGGCGAAGAAGGAATTTCTGACTCTTCTTTTTTTACATCTACAATGAACGCAACTAAAATTCCTGAATTTTTGAATCTAGAAGTAATAGCTAATAGTGAGACCGATGACCCTAATGAAGTGACGATGGACTCAGTTCGTGAATTGTACTCAACTACAGAAGGTCGTCAACTAATTGACGAGAAATTTCTAGAAAATCTTAATCCACTTCCAAAGCGTTACATAAAACTATTAATTTCTGATACAACACGTCTGACCGATAATGTGTACGGAGTACGATATGAACCTGCTACAGGAACTTGGTGGATGGGTAACCAAGAATTTATATTTAATGGTGACGATATTGTAATTGCGGGAAGAAAATTTAAAGGAACCGAAGGATTGTACGAATTGATTTTTTTAAAATCTCCAAGCGAGTATACATATGAAGATAAACATCGATATGGTGAAATTTTAAGAACAACGAACGCCCACAAAATAAATTACAATCCCGATGCTAGAATAAAATCTAATAAGGGTTTCAAATACCTCAATATTATTAGCAAATTATTTCCATCTTTAGCAAAGCGTCGATTGCATTCAGCGCCTACTGGTGGTAGTATTATGAAAAATATTGTTCCAAACTCCAAAATTCAATTTTCCTACTGGGATAATCCTAACGAATTGGTGGATCGACTACAATTGTTATATGGGGCGCAACTTGCAGGAAATACGGCTGTTCAAAATGAGATTGTATCAATTATTGAGGAATTGAAAAAATGTGGTATAATTACATAAACATGATCGGATTATCTCAGTATAAACATGCCTATCGATAAGTTTGGACATCATGTTGGTTTACATTTGACGATGTAGCATGTTCACCACAAAGTGTAATTCGTGATTATTTTAGTTTTGGACGTCACTATAAAATTGACTGTTTCTATCTTTGTCAAACATATACAAGAATTCCGAAACAATTGGTTAGAGATAACGCCAATTTTTTAATAATTTTTAAACAAGATGACATTAATCTTAAACACATATATGATGAATTTATTGCACTAGACATGAATATGAACGAATTTAAAGCATTATGTAAATTGTGATGGCAAACACAATATGGCTTTTTAGTTATTGACAAAGAAAGCGAATTGAATAATGGTCGATATAGAATTGGTTTTGATAAGTTTATAATACCCTGAGTGTCTTCATTTGTTTCAGTGTTGACAATGTCGTCGAATAGAGATACTATAAAACTTAAGCTACTTAAGGCTACTAAAAACATTCGAAAAAAATTTAAATCATTGAAACGCGGCAACATTGAAAGTCAACATAATATTGAAAGTAGTTTTAAACCCTTTGTGGACCCTTTAAAGGAGCTTGTAAAACATGTAAAAAAAAGAAGTAAAACCTAAAGATGAAGATGAAAAAACCGTTTTTCAATCAACACCGAAAAAAGAAAGTACTAAACAAAGACCATATTTTAATAAAAGTCTCAAGGGCGAAGAAGGAATTTCTGACTCTTCTTTTTTTACATCTACAATGAACGCAACTAAAATTCCTGAATTTTTGAATCTAGAAGTAATAGCTAATAGTGAGACCGATGACCCTAATGAAGTGACGATGGACTCAGTTCGTGAATTGTACTCAACTACAGAAGGTCGTCAACTAATTGACGAGAAATTTCTAGAAAATCTTAATCCACTTCCAAAGCGTTACATAAAACTATTAATTTCTGATACAACACGTCTGACCGATAATGTGTACGGAGTACGATATGAACCTGCTACAGGAACTTGGTGGATGGGTAACCAAGAATTTATATTTAATGGTGACGATATTGTAATTGCGGGAAGAAAATTTAAAGGAACCGAAGGATTGTACGAATTGATTTTTTTAAAATCTCCAAGCGAGTATACATATGAAGATAAACATCGATATGGTGAAATTTTAAGAACAACGAACGCCCACAAAATAAATTACAATCCCGATGCTAGAATAAAATCTAATAAGGGTTTCAAATACCTCAATATTATTAGCAAATTATTTCCATCTTTAGCAAAGCGTCGATTGCATTCAGCGCCTACTGGTGGTAGTATTATGAAAAATATTGTTCCAAACTCCAAAATTCAATTTTCCTACTGGGATAATCCTAACGAATTGGTGGATCGACTACAATTGTTATATGGGGCGCAACTTGCAGGAAATACGGCTGTTCAAAATGAGATTGTATCAATTATTGAAGAATTGAAAAAATGTGGTATAATTACATAAACATGATCGGATTATCTCAGTATAAACATGCCTATCGATAAGTTTGGACATCATGTTGGTTTACATTTGACGATGTAGCATGTTCACCACAAAGTGTAATTCGTGATTATTTTAGTTTTGGACGTCACTATAAAATTGACTGTTTCTATCTTTGTCAAACATATACAAGAATTCCGAAACAATTGGTTAGAGATAACGCCAATTTTTTAATAATTTTTAAACAAGATGACATTAATCTTAAACACATATATGATGAATTTATTGCACTAGACATGAATATGAACGAATTTAAAGCATTATGTAAATTGTGATGGCAAACACAATATGGCTTTTTAGTTATTGACAAAGAAAGCGAATTGAATAATGGTCGATATAGAATTGGTTTTGATAAGTTTATAATACCCTGAGTGTCTTCATTTGTTTCAGTGTTGACAATGTCGTCGAATAGAGATACTATAAAACTTAAGCTACTTAAGGCTACTAAAAACATTCGAAAAAAATTTAAATCATTGAAACGCGGCAACATTGAAAGTCAACATAATATTGAAAGTAGTTTTAAACCCTTTGTGGACCCTTTAAAGGAGCTTGTAAAACATGTAAAAAAAGAAGTAAAACCTAAAGATGAAGATGAAAAAACCGTTTTTCAATCAACACCGAAAAAAGAAAGTACTAAACAAAGACCATATTTAAATAAAAGTCTCAAGGGCGAAGAAGGAATTTCTGACTCTTCTTTTTTTACATCTACAATGAACGCAACTAAAATTCCTGAATTTTTGAATCTAGAAGTAATAGCTAATAGTGAGACCGATGACCCTAATGAAGTGACGATGGACTCAGTTCGTGAATTGTACTCAACTACAGAAGGTCGTCAACTAATTGACGAGAAATTTCTAGAAAATCTTAATCCACTTCCAAAGCGTTACATAAAACTATTAATTTCTGATACAACACGTCTGACCGATAATGTGTACGGAGTACGATATGAACCTGCTACAGGAACTTGGTGGATGGGTAACCAAGAATTTATATTTAATGGTGACGATATTGTAATTGCGGGAAGAAAATTTAAAGGAACCGAGGGATTGTACGAATTGATTTTTTTTAAATCTCCAAGCGAGTATACATATGAAGATAAACATCGATATGGTGAAATTTTAAGAACAACGAACGCCCACAAAATAAATTACAATCCCGATGCTAGAATAAAATCTAATAAGGGTTTCAAATACCTCAATATTATTAGCAAATTATTTCCATCTTTAGCGAAGCGTCGATTGCATTCAGCGCCTACTGGTGGTAGTATTATGAAAAATATTGTTCCAAACTCCAAAATTCAATTTTCCTACTGGGATAATCCTAACGAATTGGTGGATCGACTACAATTGTTATATGGGGCGCAACTTGCAGGAAATACGGCTGTTCAAAATGAGATTGTATCAATTATTGAGGAATTGAAAGAATGTGGTATAATTACATAAACATGATCGGATTATCTCAGTATAAACATGCCTATCGATAAGTTTGGACATCATGTTGGTTTACATGTTAAACGTAAACATGGAAAAATTATCACTGAAAATAAACGGTTACGAACAAATGTGACACCCACAATTAGTAGTACAATGACAATTCCGTTGGTGTCAACTCAAAGTGGACAATTTAGTGCCAGAGGAAAAATAATAAAAAATCTGCAATCACCTATTTCTGAAGACGATGCAGTAAATGTATCGTATCCCAATAAACAAATAAAATTAACTGAAAAAAAAATTTATGAACATACTAGTGATTTCCAAAATAAACGCGTTGTGAATATTGGTGACCCTACGGAGAATAATGACGCTGTCAATAAAAAATATGTTGATGAAAAAACGTCACACCATCCTATAAAGTATACAAAAGATGGAAATCTTGATGCCGACAACAAAATTATACAAAATGTTAAAATTCCTATATCTGAAACGGACGTTGTAAACGTAAAATATTTAATGAAACAAATAAGTACGGAAAAAATCAATACTGCAAAATTAATTAAAGATCAGTTTCTTCCTCTTGATCAATCACTCAAAAACTATGTAAATCAATCTTTAAACGATTTACATAATAAACAACTAGATGCTCAACATAAAAACATAATTAATGTTTTAACGCCAACTGAATCGGAAGATGCCGTCAATAAAAAATATCTAACAGAACAAATAGAGCAGGTTAAGAGCGACAATATTAAAATGTGTGAGGAAAAAGTAGCAAATTGTGTTGATAAAATACTGTTTGAAAATCAGATAAAAAAAATTGAAAGCAAACAATTAAATGCTAACCATCAACCAATAATAAACCTACCTCTACCTACTTATGACGAAGATGTAATAAATAAAAAATATATAGATGATCAAATTCATAAAATTGCTGAAAATTGTGCTACAAAAGATTATGTTAATAATATTACTAAAGTTACACAATTGGACGCTGGAAACAAAACAATAAAAAATGTGTTAATACCTGTTGAAGAGGAAGATGCCGCAAACAAAAAATATGTTTTAGAGCAAATTGATAAATTTGTTAAAATTGGACAGGTAAAACAAATTGATCAACTTGATGGTGGACACAAAACAATTAAGAATGTTTTGGAACCAGTTGATCCTGAAGATGCCGTCAATAAAAAATATCTAACAGAACAAATAGAACATGCTAAAAATGAAAATATTAAAATGTGCGAGGAAAAAGCTGCAAATTGTGTTGATAAAATACTGTTTCAAAATGAGCTAAAAAAATACGAAAACAAGCAATTAAATGCTAACCAGCAACCTATAATAAACTTACCTCTACCCACTTATGACGAAGATGTAACAAACAAAAAATATGTAGATGATCAAATTCTTAAGATTATTGTGAATTGTGCTACAAAAGATTATATTAATAATATAACTAAAGATACCCAATTAGATGCAAAAAACAAAACGATAAAAAATGTGTCAATATCAGTTGAGGAGGAAGATGCCGCAAACAAGAAATATGTTTTAGAACAAATTGGGAAATTTGCTAAAATTGGTCCCATAAAACAAATTGATCAATCTTTGGTTGATAGATAGATAGATAGATAGATAGTGTATTTATTTGCATAAAGTAGTACATAGCAATAAGTATTGAATAAAATAAATTTACAAAATAATAAGAGCAACTGCACTAAGTACGAAATACGTCAAAAAAATGTACAAACTATTAACTAATTGATGCATAATCAAAGAGAAGGTATAGAAACTGGTTGATTAGGTGAGTATTTTTGAGAAGTAGTCGCTTACATCATATGGTTCCATTTCAATCAGCAAATCATGCAAAGCACACCTGAATCTAGCAAACACTTGTATACGTTTTATAGATTCTGGAAGATGATTGAAACATTTTATACACATGTACTTTGTATTTTTTTCGGTAAGAATAAACGAATGTTTTGGATATATGAGAAATGTTTTCCTAGTCAAATTTGATTTTTTAAAGCAATCTTCAAAGTAGTGCTTATTCTTAAATAAATACAGTAAACATTCAAATATAAACAAAGCACTCAAGGTGAGTATTTTGCTTCTTCTGAAATGTCCTCTGCACGATACTTGAAATGGTAGTTTTAGCATTATTCTTAAAATAGTTTTCTGCAAAATGAAAGTACGCTGAATATGAGCACAATTACCCCAAAAAATTATTCCAAATTTAAGAATTGATTCAAAGTTGGCATAATATAGAATTCTTAGTGATTTTGAATTTAACACGTCTTTTAAAACTCGGAAACAATATATGACAGAATTTAAGCGAGAATTTACATGAGTTATATGTCCACTCCAATCCAAAAAACAATCAATTTGCAAACCAAGACATCTGGTTGTGGAATGTACCTGAATATTTGTGTTCTCATACAAAAAATGTTGTGGAAAAACTATGTTTGAAAGTTTACTTCTGAAAATTAAACAATCTGTTTTTGTGACATTTAGAAGGAGTCTATTGTCGACTAACCAATCTTCAATGCGTCGTAGATAATAACAAAGCTCATATTGTAGAGATGATATGTTTTGTGTTCTAAGCAGTAGGTTACTATCATCTGCATAGTTTACAAGGCAATGTAAGGAGTCAAGAAGAATATCAGGAAAATCATTAATGTATATATTAAACAACAGTGGTCCAAGAATACTACCCTGCGGTACCCCCGTCAGTATTTGAAGAATGTTTGACTTAAATATGTTGTTTTCCTGTTCTAGTATAACTACTTGGGTACGATTCGCAAGGTAGCTCCTGAACCAATCCGATACATTACCTCGCAAACCATACTTTTCAAGTTTTATTAGAAGTATACTTGAATCCACACAGTCAAAAGCCATCTTCAGATCCAGGAAGATTCCACCGGGAATATCCCTTTTTTCCAAAGTGGCCAATATTAACTGTGTGAGTTCAAATACTGCTGTGTTAATTCCTTTTTTCTTGATGAACCCGTGCTGGTTAGTATTAAATAATTCAAATTTTGAGAAAAACTTATAAACCCTGTTAAACATAATTTTTTCAAAAAACTTAGCAAATGATGTCAATAAACTTATGGGCCTATAGTTTTTTAGATCTTTTATATCTCCTTTTTTATATAGCGGCTTAATTGTAGCATGCTTCAATTTTTCCGGAAAAATGCCGTACTTAAAAGAGTTATTGAAGATATATTGTAATGGTAAAATGATTTCGTTTATACTTTTTATGAAGATTTTACTAGGAATTTCATCATATCCAAAACTACTTTTTGCTTTTATTTGTTTAGCAGTATTTAACAATTCTTGTTCAGTTATATCAAAAAGATAAAATGACTTTGTGTTTTCTTGCACATTACATGAAAATTGTTGTCTAGGTAAATCGGCCTGCAACCGAGATGCCGCATTAACAAAGTGGCTGTTAAATTCGTTTGCTAATTTTTGTGGATTGACCGAGAAATCAAATTCTTGCTTAATCTTTTTTTTGTTTAAGTTACTCCTATTTCTAACTTCAGTGTACATAACACGATTTTTATTTTCTGATTTTTTTATACGTTTCTCAATTACAGACATCTTTGCCGCAGCAAGAAAATTATTATATTGCTTTTTATAATACAAATACTTTTCGCGAAAAATTGGATTTACCTGGCTTATTGTGTATGCTATATCCAGATTATGCTTTGCTTGTACAATCTCAGGTGATTTAGGCAATTGATTTATTTTTCGACCGTAAACCCGACGATTCTCAACCGGAAAAGCTTTATCAAAATGTTGCTTATATTTAGTAGCCAAAAAATTCCACTGTTCATCCACTTCATTCTGTGAAAAAGTTTCGATACCTTCCCAAGATTCTTCTGCTAAAACATATAAAAATTTAGTTACATTTGTATCACTAAAAATTCGAAAATTTTTTGAGTTACATGACTTTTTATCTTTGGCCGTTTTTGCTGCAAAACTTAGCGTCTGCGCAGTATGATATGTGTGAATTTAATATATTTGTTTTAGTGCTTTCAATATTTGTCAAAAAGTTATCTATACACGTTTTAGAATTTTGTGTAATTCTTGTATAATCCCGAATGGTGATTCTCACATTGTAACCCGCTAACAATTCTTCAAAAATTCTTTTTTTTGAATTATCTGAAGCTAAGTCAATATTAAAATCTCCAGCAATAATAAAATACGTCTTTTCTGACATTAGCTTATCTAAGATAACGCTTAATTTTTGGATAAAAACGTCCATATTACTGCTAGGAGGCCTATAAATACAGATAATAACATAATTAGTTTCATTGACATTGATTTCCACAGCACAACATTCGAAGATATATTCAACTGATAATCTAGCAAAGTCTTCACGCGGTTTGAAATCGAGAGAAACACTGCAGTACAGGGCAGTACCTCCGTGAGCTCCTATGCTTCTGGTGTAACACGACACTAGCTTAAATGAATCAAAAACATAAGCTTTTAGTTCCTCTTCACACTTCCAGTGTTCACTGAGCGCAAAACATGAGCAGTCTTCATCATTCACAAGTTTTTCCAATGAATGGAAGGAGTTTCCGATAGATTGTACGTTTTGATGCAGTATTTTGAAAACTTTGCTTTCTGGTGGTTTATGATTTTTCAGGTTGCTGCTTTGTCTGTACACAAAGCTTCGGAAAAATTTTGTTCTTTTTTTCGAGGAAAGTAGTACCTTGAAAAACTAACACCTTTTGGCCAAAATGTAGGATGATACAGCTGCTCTTTCAAATTAAAATCAGCCCCAATTCTAAAACATTTTGTTTCTGTTCTCTGAACTTCTAGTTCATCCACAACAAAGATTCTATCTTCCATACCAGGTTTGCTCTTTAAAAAGTCTACAATTTTTTCTTTGGTGACAACTTTTTGCACTCGAGACAAAAATAGCCAGATTTTCTTATCTACACCAGTAAAGGCATTTGCCTCTTCTTTGGGTGGTAAAGGCGCATCCCCTAGGTGTACTGATTTGCGACGTTTACGTCCTGTTTTATTACCAGAATTATCCTCAGTATTTTTGGTAAGATGTATTACGTTGTTCATAACATTTAATTGCTCTGTTTCTAGACGTTCGAGATTGTTTGCTTTGGATGAGGAGGAACTGCTTCTCAGTTGTTTATAGCTGTTTTTATTTTTGTTGAGATCCAATCTATTCTTACTAGTTGTCTCTTCCCGTGGTTGGTAAGAAGAAGACGCCATCGTGGAAATGGGTAGCGTACGCTGTACTGCATTTTTATAATCCTGAAGAGGAATATTAGTTGCTAATATTTGAGATTTTTCTAACCTCACGATTTCTTTTTTTAGTAATTCTACATGTTCTTTAAGTATTACGTTTTTATCCATCACCTCATTGGTTAGTGTTTTCTGGAGTTTATTTTCTTCTTTCAGATAGTTGTTATGTGTTTTGAAGTTGTTGTCATCCTCACCTTCTATCAGTTTTTTAATGGTTGGTGTACAGGATTCACAAATCCATAATATTTTCTCATCTTTGTAGGACTTTAGGGCTGAGTCTTTTATTTGAGCGCACTGTGAGTGTATCTTCGTTTTGCAGGAGAAGCATATTACAGCTTTTGTAGAAACAGTAAAATTCTGTTCGCACACTGGACAATTCATTTTGACGAAAAACTTTGTTTATAAACAAAAATTTATTAAACACAGTTTAACATCATCGGAATTTACTTCAGCTCGATACTGATTTCACCTCTACTGAGCCGGTTTCACCTTCACAACTTAGCACTTTTTTTTGAAACTTTGCTATTGCATATAATTGTTCTAATTACTCACTATCGCGAAATTAAATATAGTTGTCTTCACATACATTCAAAAAGGCAAGTTTTTACCTACATTTTAATGTAAATTTTGACAATTATTTTGAACAATTTATATAAAATTTGGAATTTATAGCCAGAGCGATTGAAATATATGCGGATTCATGCAGTAAAAAAAAGGTGGTTGAGAACTTGTTAAAAAATATACAACTCGATGGTGGAAACAAAACTATTAAGAATGTTTTAGAACCAATTGACCCTGAAGATGCAACCAATAAAAAATACGTTAATAATCAAATTAATGATTTAGATCAAAAGTTAAAAATTGAATATGAAAAAGTTTTAAACAATAAAATGCAAAATTGCGTTGATAAACAATATTTAAACAGCCAACTAGAAATTTTACAAAATAAACAGTTGGATGCAAAGAAAAATCAAATACTAAATGTACCCGCACCAATTAATGACGAAGACGTTGCGAACAAAAAATATGTTAATGATCAAGTAGATCAAGTTTATGAGAAAAATTATGCAACATTGAAAGAAGTGAATGTAAATGTCGATGTACTAATAAACAAAAAATTGTTACCCATTGAAAATGCAATTAAGGAAATAAAAGAAGAACCACTAGATGCAAAAAATAAACAAATAAAAAATGTACCCGATGCGGTTGATTCTGATGATTTAGTGAATAAAAAATCTGTAATGAAACTTTTAGAACAAGCAGAATATGATATAAATATTAAAAATTTTGCATCAAAAGAATTTGTAGCAAATTATATTCTTGGACAAATAGGAAAATTACAATCAAATTCGTTTTGGTCATTTCATGTAAATGACGAAAATCAATTAGATGTTCAGAACAGAAGTGTGAAAATGTACCATTACCAGTAGATCCGTTGGATGCAGTAAATAAAAAATTTGTTGAAGATAAGATTGAATCGGCTGCAAAACAAATAAATATAGATACTAATAAATTTATAGATAATAAAACAAAAAAATACGTTGATGTAAATACTATAGATAACATGTTTAAAACTCATGATAGTAAGCAATTAGATGCAAAACAAATGCAAATTATAAATGTTAAATCACCTTTAAATCTCAATGATGCAGCAAATACAAATTTTGTTGAAGAATTAATAAATCAACATGAAAGTGAAAATTACGAATCAATTGAAAATTACGTGAAAGTGAAACATAATGAACTTTTGAATAATGAAATTAAACAAGTGGAAATGATAATTCAAAAACATGTTGACACACCATATTTAGATGCAAAAAAGAAAGCTATACAAAATGTCGCTGACCCCATAGAACCTAATGATGCAGTCAATAAAAAATACGTCACAGACAACATTTCAGATATTAACATTCAAAATTATGCAACAACAGAATATGTAAAAGTATACTGTGCACAAAGTCAAGGTCAACTCGATGCGAAGAATTTATCAATAAAAAACTTACCTTCGCCTTCAAATCCGGAAGACTTGGTCAATGTAAAATTTGTTGATCAGCGTAACAAAGAAATTAAATTAGATCTAATTAAAAAATTGAAACAATTTGTTGACAAAAAATACGTTGAAAACCAACTAAAAAAATATGAATCACAACAATTAGATGGAAAAAGAAATCGCATAAAAAATGTTCTTTCACCGATAGAACCTGATGATGCCGCCAATAAAAAATTTGTCGAAGATTTAATAAACACAAAAGTTCGTATTACTCAATTTAATACGAAAAATATATTATTAAAAAATGTCCCTGACTTCGTACAACCTGAAGATGCTGTTAATATGAAATATGTCAATGTACAAAACAAAAACTTGAATGACCTTTTTCATTTATTAAAAAATTACGTCTACGATAATATAACTAACTCAAAAGAACAATTACAATCTTTATTTGACAATCGTGTTAAAGATCTGATGCAAGAACAAACACAATTAAAGCAAAGAGTTCAAGCGTTGGAAAAACAAATTCCATGATAGCTTGTACAGATTTGTATATAGACATGTACCGACTTGTTCAAGCTTGTAGGTTTTGAATATTTTTTTAAATAATAAATATATATATGTGTATATATTAATGTTTTATTATTACCTATAATCAGTATAAATTTAATATTATAATGACTAAGAAGGGTGTTATGGATGAAATTCATAAATTAGCACGAAAAAAGTTTCCTCGTCGTAATACAGTATTAAAGGGAATATATGATTTGTGGCAAGCCGATTTGGCTGTGTTTATACCTTTTGCAAAAGAAAACCGCGGTTTTAAATACATTTTAGTTGTTTTAGATTGCTTTAGTAAATTTTTGTGGGCCAGACCGCTTAAAAATAAAAATGGAGAAGAAGTTACAAAGGCAATGAAAGACATTTTAAAAGAATCACCCAAACCTCCACGTAATTTACAAACGGACGATGGCCGTGAATTTTGGAACAAACCATTTCAGAAATTATGTAAAGAAAATAATATTAATCTATATTCCACTTACTCAACAATAAAAGCATCTATGGCTGAGCGGGTTATTCGCACAATAAAACATGATTTGTATAAAGCATTCAGTAATCGTGGAAAATACAAGTGGACAGATATATTAAAAGAAATTGTTACAAATTATAATAATCAAAAGCATTCTACAATACAGATGAAACCTGTAAATGTGAATAGTAAGAATGAAAAGGAAATTTATCAACGTGCATATTTTAATGTTAAAGTGGGTACCAAACCAAAATTTTCGGTAGGAGATTATGTGCGTATAAGTAAATATAAAAGAATTTTCGATAAGTCTTACACACAAAACTGGACAAATGAATTGTTTATTATTGAAAAAATTCAAAAAACGAATCCTATAACTTATAAACTTAAAGACACTCTGAACACAAATGTTGAGGGTGCATTTTACGAACAGGAGTTACAAAAGACAAACTATCCCGATATATATTTGGTCCAGAAAATTTTAAGAAAAAAAGGGAAAAAAGCTTATGTGAAATGGTTGGGAATGGATACAAAATTCAATTCATTGATAAATTTAAACGAAATTCAGTAGTTATTCAGCTATGAACAAAGACTATTGTGTGTTGTTTGTAAATATTCGTTTTGTGTTTAATGCAAAAATAATTAAAGAATTTAATATTAAATCAAGAAATCTGAAAATTTGGTTTTTAGATGAATCTATGGAAATTGTAGAACTTTGACACATGACATTATCAGGTAATGTCATGTGGATTTGTGTTAATATTTATGAGAACGAAATAATTACTGAAGATTTATTTATAAAAATTGAAAACGGTAAATCAACACAATTTGAAAATACATCTTTAGACTATATTGGTGCGCAATTTTACAAAAACGTGTTTATTGACAGGCTTTATTTTAACTCAAATAGAAATTTACTTGTTGAAAAAAATATGACTACAGTATAAATACGCTGAATCTACAATTTAAGTTAGTCTACAAAGAATATGTCACATGTACAAGACAAAATTGGTGAAGTAATTTTACTTCATAGTGTTCATGGTATTCCATTATATAAAATAAATATTAACGATTTAAAATACTTTCCGTTACAATAGTTACTTGAGTGTGCAAGATCAACAGAATTACTAGACGTGTGGGAACATCTTCCTATATCCTACAAAAATAACGAAAACCTGCAAAAAAATTACCATGTCTACAGCATTACTTTTCACAAGAAGGCGACGCCCCTGACGGACCACCACCTGCAAAGATGTATTGTTATTTGTGCAATGTTAAATTGTAATTTAAGATATAATATGCACACAATAGAAAGACGACGAATAATTACACACGGAAAACCAAAACAAAAAACATTAACATTGTATATAAAGACAGACAAGATTAAGTTAAGACTCAAATTAAGTTCCAACTGAGCCATGGACGAACTAATCGAATGTGAATATAATCCCAATCATAAAGTGCTACCATATCGTATGGCAGCTCACAGAAGGAAGTGTGCAAACCGCCCGGAATCCAAACCGGATCCAAATCAAGACATGGACAAATTAATGGCTAATTGTAATTAATTAATTATTGTCAAGTTCATACTCATACCAAAGAGTCTAATATTTATTCGTCTTGATGTACATTTTTTATCATAGAACACAAGATAAACTTTTTTTAACAATACAATCCTAATTAATTACGAGTTAATTACATTAACAATCACACGAATATAACCGCAACAGGTTGATGTAAAATCACAACACAATGCACGTCATGTTCAATGACATATGTATTGGATTTTTAAAGCAGTGTTTTACTGTTTTACCAAAAATAAAATCAAATATTCCTATATATAAAGTACATTCAGATATTTTTACTATAATTTAGAGTTTCTAAACGTTCTGTTTCCGCGCAATATGGTGGACTTACGTTGCCACTTCTAGCATCTCGCCTGTACCTTAACCTTGGCACGGTCAAGGTTAAGCGTGGACAATTATATTCTGCAAGTACTAACACGTTTATTACTTACAATAGACGTATGAGTAGGCGAAGCTTTTTTATTTGAAAGTGGTTTTATGCATTAAATGTTATTGTATGTAAGGAATAGATTTTTACAGAATATATATATATGGGAAACAATAACAATAGACGTATGAAAGAGTAGGTGAAGCATTTTTATTTAAAACTGGTTTTATGCATTAAATGTTATTGTATGTAAGGAATAGATTTTTACAGAATATATATGTGGGAAACAATAACAATAGACGTATGAGTAGGCGAAGCTTTTTTAGCTAGTTATGATTCGCTTAAAATAAATTACAATGTAAAAGTATCTTGCATTTTTATTGAACTATGTATAAATAGGCTAGGATTTTCTATACGTAACTAGTGTTAATATTACATACGCCGTACATACTACAGTAACAATGTCCCAAGAATTATTTAATAAAATAAACAGTTCATTAAAAATTCGTGAAACGGTGTCAATAAAGTTCCTCGATAAAGGGAAGAAATATAAAATTGATAAACTACGGTCCATCACAACAAGATATGGGCGAACCGTGATTGCTGATTTGGAAGAGGGCTACAAATCAGTGTATCTGCCAAAACGTGTCTCTGAAGAAATATCCGATGAGCAGTTGGATCTTTTTGATTCAACTTTTGTTACTATAATTGCGGATGTCGGGAATTCTGTTGATCTAGCGTTTAGTATCAACAACTGAAATAAATATGGAGAATCGTAATTTTAAAGTGCTAAGTGTTTCGGAAAATATAAGTAGACGTTTTCACTCGGGGTGGACACAAGTTTCGGTATCCCTACATCCCGACTTATCTTCACAAACATTAAACGAATGGATTCAATCAACATTTGACGAGCTTCTACAATATTTGAACAATCGATACGGCGTAGAAGACCACGACAAAGTATGTTTGGAAATTTCTTCTGTTAGTTCACCAGATAGACCTGTAGGAATGTCTTATAGAAATGCCATAAATTTGACATCCGATGTTATATTTAATGCTTTAACGAAGATTGTTCAAAGTAACAACGAATTTATTGTGGGACCCAATTCTTCACCATTACTAGTAAATTTTTGTTATACTAAAACACCTATAGGACGTGATAAGTTAAAAAATATTTTTTTACCATTTACCGAATATTGCTTAAAAAAAAGATGTATTGTAGTGGTTCAAAATTCCGATAATTTATGTTTTGTTCGTTCATTCGTACTAGGTATTACTAATCATACCGATAAAATTAAATTCATTAAAATGCGTAAAAATGAAAGTTTACAGAAATCTTGTGCATTAGATTTATGTACAAAATCTGAAATCGAAATAAATGAAAATGGAGCAACTTTGGAAACCATTATAAAATTTCAAAATTATTTAAAAGACCAATTTATAATAACTGTATTTTCAGGGATTACATCAAAAGTAATATTATTTAAAGGTCAATCAAGTAATGTAAATGCTAAACACATCGATATTGTTTACTCGGAGGAAATTAATCATTACAATTTAATTACAAAAATTACAGGTTTTACTAATACTGGTTATTATTGTAGAAGTTGTAACATAAGTTATAATCAACACGGTCGTCATCGTTGTTTAATAGCTTGTACAAAATGTTATAAAGAACACAATTCTTCCGATAAAATTGTCTTTTGTAATTTATGTAACCGAAATTTTTATGGTGATGAATGTTACAGTATACACATAACCCAAAAATATTTTTCAAATGGTACAACTATTTGTGAGGGTATCAAATATTGTAAAGAATGTAGAAAAGTCTATAGAGTAGATAGTGAATATAAACATAAATGCAATTTTATTTTTTGTAAAATTTGTAAAAAGCATGTAGATTCAAATCATTTGTGCCACATGCAAAAAATTAAAATCAACAGACATTCTTTTTCAGATAACACACTATATGTTTTCTTTGATTTAGAATGTACGCAGGAATTGTCTATAAAAAATGAAACAAAAAACAATTTATTTGAACATGTACCAATTCTATGTGTAGCACAACAATGTTGTTATAAGTGTTTTGAAGATGTTACAAATATATGTAATATGTGTGGTATACGTCAACATATATTTTATCAAAATCACCCTGTAAAATATTTTATGGACTATTTGTGTAAATTACCAAGACAAATTTTTAAAGAAGTAATTGTGTTTGCACATAATTTTAAATCATACGATGGTCAATTTATTTTAAAGTATATATTGAACGAGTTAGAATACATACCAAAAGTTTTAATGAATGGTAATAAAATTTTACTTATTGAACTTCAATCGGGTGTTAAATTTATTGATTCTTTAAATTTTTTTCCAATGGCTCTTTCAAAGTTACCAAAAACCTTCAATATTGATGGATTAGAAAAAGGATACTTTTCTCATTTTTTTAATAAAATGGAAAATTTAGAATATAATGGAACTTTACCAGATAAGAAATTTTATGGTTGTGAATCAATGTCAATAAATGAAAAAAAAACTTTCAATATTTGGTATGAAAATTTACATCAATTAAATTACACTTTTAATTTTAAAAACGAGTTAATTAAGTATTGTATAAACGATGTTACCATTTTAAAATCCACATGTATAAAATTTAGAAAACTTTTTTTAAATGAAAATAATGTAGATGTGTTTCGTAAATGCATTACAATTGCAGGCAGTTGCATGTACGTATTTAGACAAAATTATCTTATACAAAATACTATTGGTATAATGCCACATGATGGATATAGAAAAAGTGATAAATTTTCGTTTAAGTCATTATTGTGGCTCAAATTTATTGAACATACAAGAAATATACGAATAATTTCTACCGAAAATGGTAAAGAAAGGCGAATTCTTGGCCGTAAAGTAGATAGGGTATTGTGAAACTAATAATACAATTTTTGAATTTCAAGGTTGTTTTTTTCATGGTTGCAAATCTTGCTTTCCAAATAATCGGGATGTTGAAATATTAAAATATAATGATACGTTTGAAATTCGGTACGAAAACACAATAAATAAAATCGAAATGTATAGAAAAGCGGGATATCAACTTGAAGAAATGTGGGAATGTAAATTTAATGAAATGTTACTAGATAATGCTGATCTAAAAAAATTTGTTAATACGCAAAATTTACCGGTTGAACCATTAAACCCGCGAGATGCATTTTATGGAGGTCGCGTAGAAACTATTAAATCATTATATATTTGCAAAAATGATGAAAAAATATTTTATTACGATGTATGTTCATTATATCCATAGATAAATAAGTACGGTAAATATCCTATAGGTCATCCAAAAATTTACATAGGCGAAGATTGTCCCACATTAAATGATAAATTGAATGGTATTATAAAATGTTCTGTTTTGCCGCCACGTAATTTAAGAATCCCAGTGTTACCATTAAGAATAAACGGAAAATTAATATTTACATTATGTTATACATGTGCTACACATAATATAAACGCATGTAATCATAAAGATGAAGAGTGAATGTTGACTGCTACATGGGTAATAGATGAAATAATCGTTTCTCTAAAAGAAGGATATAAATTACTAAAAACTTTCGAATTTTGGCAATACGACATTGAGCAATACAATTATGAGACAAAATCTGGTGGACTATTTACTGAATATGTAAACAAATTTCTTAAAATGAAACAAGAAACATCTGGATGGCCGTCTAACACGGAAGATATTCATGAGAAACAAAAATATTTAAATGAATATTATGTGAAGGAAGGTGTTATGCTGGATACCCAAAAAATAGGATATAATCCAGGACTACGTGCCGTATCAAAATTACAATTAACTGCATTATGGGGAAAATTTGGAACGAGGGATATTTTCACACAAGTTGAATTCTGCAATACATATGAACAATTATTAAATTATTTACATAATCCTGGTATGAAAATACATTCTACATTGTTAATCTGTGAAGAAAAGGTTATGGTTACCTATTCATCAATTAGTGAAACGACTGTACCTCATAAGTGCGTCAATGTACCCATCGCTGCATATACAACATGTTTGGCACGACTTCATCTCTATAAATACTTAAAACCCTTATCTAACAGAATACTATACTAGGATACTGATTCAATAATATTTACACACAAATCTGGTGATTGGTTACCTGAAACTGGTAATTTTCTTGGTATGATGACCAATGAATTAGAATCATATGGCTCCAATGCATACATTTCTAAATTTTATTCATGTGGTCCAAAATCATATGCATTCGAAGTTACAGATGGAATTAAAATTTTAAATACTATTCTAAAAATTAAAGGGGTAATTTTTTTTATTTATTTCTAGTTTATTACTAATAAGTAACATTTTTTTTTCTCTTTGTTTTTACAGATATCTCTAAACTCCGGAAATCAATCAACAATTAACTTTAACACCTTCTCTCATTTAGTGGTTTCCGAAGAACAACGTAGAATCAACGGTGAGAAATGTGTGAAAAATCAAATTGAACTAACCATTCCAAACAAAATTGTTCGCGTCAAACCATTTCGAGTGGCAACTATAACATCACAATCAAAAATTATAAAACCCGTGTATTTGAAGAGACAATGTACTGATAATTACGATTCGTATCCATATGGTTACAAAAGATTAAAAGCATAATATTTAAGTTTTTTATCATCATAGTTTTTACTTATTATTTTAAAATTTAGTTTTTTACTTATTATTTTTAGTTTTTTTTACTTAATATTTTTAGTTTTAGTTTTTTTCACTTATTATTTTTAATTTTAGTGATTTTATTACATTTATCTCTATGATTTTTATATTATTTTTATATATATTGGAGTAATTTTTAAATTTATAGTTATATTTTCAATAGACATCATGAAAGCAGTTTATGTTGATATGCAAGGCTTTGTTAAATTTAATAATAAAAAATGTAATTTTATTCCAAAAGAAGTAAGTGTTTTTAATGGTAGT